>JAKELL010000467.1:0-31359 GCA_021524915.1 Lactarius akahatsu
TCTACGAACTGGATGACCCGCAACCTTCAACGATGAAGGAAGCAGCACTGCGCAGACAAAAGCAATATATCCACCTACGCGCCCGCCTAGGACTCGCCAACACGCCCCGCAATGCCCCAACACCACGGCCTCAGCAGAACCGTGGATACGTCCCACAATGGGCGCCACCCAGGTTTCCACCGCCACGCTACGACCCAAACGCTATGGACACGTCGGCGGATCGAACCCGCGCATGCCTCGCGGAAGTAGGCGACCCAAACCGCGGGAACCAGCGACTGCCCTTCCCACCAAGAGGAGGACCAGGACAGAACAGGGAAGCGGACCACGCCGCGACATGAGGGAAGTGATATGTTACAACTGTAACAACCCAGGCCACTTCTCACGCGACTGCACACGCCCTAGAAAACCAAGGCAACCGCTCCAACCACGCGCAAGCACAAGCCGAAGCATGGACACCGACTACTACAGTCAAGAACCAACAACGGTGCGTCGCGCGGAAGCTACACCAGAGGAACAAGCCAGGGGGTGGATGGAGACGCTCAGAGGGGCCAGTGACGAAGTAAAAGACCTCGTATTCAAAGATCTCTGGACCCAAGAGGGTTTTCAGGACGCCTGAACCCATCGGCCTGGGTGAGGGCAGTCAACTGTAATTCTGTAATCATGACTCGCTACCGTTCGCTCCGAATTCCAGTATCGATTCGTACAAATTACTCTATGGCCGACATCAAGGGGCTCGTCGACTCCGGAGCCACCGACAACTTTATAAGACCCGCGTTCGCTAAACGCATGGGCCTTGGGCTACAAGCCCTCGAAAAACCAAAGAAAATCTGGAACATCGATAACACAGAGAATAAAGCTGGGTCAATTACGCACTTTATTGATCTAGACGTCCAGACCAATAACGTCTCTAAAACCATGAGATTCCTCGTCACTGATATAGGAAACGAAGATCTCGTCCTCGGATACCCCTGGTTAGCAACCTACGAACCAACTATCAGCTGGGCGCACGCCACCATCCACGAAGGAGCCCTCCCAGTAGTGCTTCGATCAATTAACCCCACGGAAACACAAACCATCATCGCTGGTGCAATAACTCAAGAAGAAGCCGAAGACATCATCCAAAATCTCGAGGAAGAATGCCAGATACGTACCACAGCCACCGAACTGGCCATCGCGGCTAACCAGAACACCGTCGTGGAAGCCCTCCCGGAACCATATCAACGTTTTGCGAAAATCTTCAGCGAAGAAGCCTCCCACCGATTTCCACCATCACGACCTTGGGACCATGCAATTGACTTCAAACCGGGCACACCCCCCAGCATCGACTGCAAAGTATACCCAATGTCACAAGACGAGGACGGACAACTACGCGAATGGCTAGACGAACAACTCAAGCTAGGATACATCAGACCCTCAAAGTCACCCTACGCCTCGTCATTCTTCTTCATCAAGAAAAAGGACGGAAAGCTGAGACCAGTACAAGACTACCGGCGAATCAACGCCTGCACGGTGCGCAACCAATACCCACTACCTCTCATGTCGGAACTCATCAACGACCTCGGAAACGGGCACATATTCACCAAACTCGACGTCCGCTGGGGGTACAACAACATACGGATCAAAGAGGGCGATGAATACAAGGCCGCATTCAAAACGAAATACGGATTATTCGAACCCCTCGTTATGTACTTCGGACTTACAAACTCACCGGCAACGTTCCAAAACATGATGAACGACATCCTAGGCGACACAATTCGCATCTTCGCAGCAATGGGTACAATCATCCGCATCTACATGGACGACATCGGTATCGCGACCCTTGAACATGCGGGACTCCAAGCACACATAGATGCAGTATGCGCCGTACTCCAAGTCGCGATGGACCACGATCTCTACTTCAAACCGTCCAAGTGTACCTTCCACCAACCGCGAATGGATTACCTGGGGGTAATTCTTGAAAAGGGGGTGACTCGCATGGACCCCGTAAAAATTGCTGGTATACGCGATTGGCCCACACCCACGAAGGTACGAGACGTACGCTCCTTTTTGGGCTTCTGCAATTTTTACCGCCTCTTCATTCGCGGTTTCGCCACATACGCACGAGCCCTCAACAAACTCACACGCAAAGACGCAGAGTGGACATGGGGCAAAGACGAAGAAACGGCCTTCCAAACTCTCAAACGCCTAGTCACAAGCGAACCGGTACTCGCACATCCCACACTGACAGACCAATTCGAACTCGAAGTAGACACATCCGGGTACGCGGTAGGCGCAGTACTCCTACAGAAGAAACAAGACGGGAAAAGGCACCCCCTTGGCTACTTTTCGGCCACCCTAAACGAAGCGGAACGCAACTATGACATCTACGACTTGGAACTCCTGGCGATCGTCAAAGCACTGCGACACTGGAGACCGTTCCTGGCGGGCTCACCACACAAAATTAAAATCTTCTCCGACCACCTTAACCTCACACACTGGAAGACACCGCAAAAGATAAGTCGCCGAGTAGCCCGAGAAGTCCTAGAGCTCATGGAATACGATTTCGAGATCCACCACATCAAGGGAACCAACAACGGACGCGCAGACGCCCTATCACGGAGACCCGACTATGACCGAGGGGAAAGGGACAACGAAGGAGTCGTCGTCTTACCCGAGAAGGTATTCGCACGAACCGTCACCACACAATCGCCGGAAAACCACGCGCAAGACGAAAACACTCTACGACCCTGGGTAGACCCACACAAGCTCAAGAAAGTCGACGGGACCTGGTACCACCAAGGCGCAAGAGTAGTCACCGGAGGACCGGAAGAAATCCGCACCATCATCGCCAACCACCACGACCCCCCAGTGTACGGCCACCCAGGAATTAAACGAACGGCAAGAATTATCGAGCGAAGCCATTGGTGGCCGAATATGCTGAAACAAATAACGGAGTACGTCCAAGGCTGCGCAGAATGTCAACGCTACAAGGTTAACAACCGCCCGACACGAGCCCCACTAGTACCCATCACGCCGACACCCGACGCTAAGCCGTTCGAAGTCATCGCCCTTGACTTCATCACTAAATTGCCGGAATCACAGGGATATGATTCGATCCTTACCGTAACCGACCACGATTGCACCAAAGCATCAGTATTCATCCCCTGCAACGAGGAAATATCCGCGGAAGAAACCGCTGCCCTGTACGTCACTCATGTGTTTCGGAGATTCGGATTACCGGCAAAAATTATTAGCGACCGAGACCCGAGATTCGCATCAAAGTTCACACGCGAATTGTGCCGAATCCTCGGCATCTACCAAAACATCTCCACGGCGTATCACCCCCGAACAGATGGACAATCGGAAAGAACCAATCAATGGCTGGAACAATACCTACGGTTCTGGGCCAACGAGCGTCAAGATAATTGGGCGCAATTTCTGCCAATGGCGGAATTCGCGCACAATAATTGGCCACACGAGGCAACGAGGGAGTCCCCTTTCTCACTTATGATGGGATACAACCCGCGCGCTGATTGGATCGATAAGCCATCCCCTATCCCACAGGTACTCACGCGACTCCAGCAATTCCGAGAAGCACGGAAAGAGGCCCAGAACCTTATCAAAAAGGCACAATCCCTATGGGTCAAACATCGGAACACACCCAAGTACCAAGTTGGAGACCAAGTATGGCTAGAAGGACGACACCTACGAACCAATCAACCAACCGCCAAGTTGGCGGCACGACGGCATGGCCCATTCAAAATCACGCGCATCCTATCACCGGTCAATTACCAACTGGAGCTTCCCACGCAGTGGAGTATTCACCCTGTATTCCACATCGATTTACTCACGCCTTATCGCGAGACGCCCCTACACGGGGAAAACTTCCAACGCCCACCACCGGATCTAGTGGAAGGGGAAGAGGAGTATGAAGTGGAGCACATTCTAGACTCAAGGCGCTTCGGCCGGAACAAAAAGCTCCAATACCTCGTGAAGTGGAAGGGGTACCCAGACTCGGAAAATCAGTGGGTCAACGAAAATGACGTGTTTGCTGACGAAGCCCTAGCGGAGTACAAACGGAGTACGAAAGCAAGAGGAATAGTTATAAGAAGGGGGCGAACTACGACCGAAACCTCATCGTTCCACACTGGATCACTCACTCCATCCCAAATGTCCTTTTCCACTTCCACCTCTACCACCCCTCTCGCTGCCCGTCTCATCGACAGCCTCACCCACGAAGAGCTCCGCGCGGCCCTCGTCAACGCCCAGTCCATCTACGACGTCGAAGATCCCGACCAACCCGCCACGTATTGGCTCATCAACTCCAACGGCGACCGCCTCAACACCGCCCCATACACCGAGGCCGAAATTACTCGGCTTCGTACAGCTGTCGGACTCTTTGCGAGTCCCCCACTTCGACCTGACCCCCCTCAAATCAAGAACGAGCAAGAAGAAGACGCCCGCGACGTTGAGGTGGCAAGAGTGGATGAAGACACGGGATTGGAAAGGACCGGCGCAGAATTGGAAAGATCGACAGCTAGCGGTAGCAGCGGCCCGGCGAGCAATCATCTATCACCGACGACGCCAACACAGCGAGACGCTGAGAGAGCAGTGTACGAAGCAGTAGAGGGGACATTGAGGGAGTGGTACCCAGCTGAGCAGCCGTATCTCATTACGGCCACCGACTCTGACGACCCCCGCGAGACCCCGTACGCGTGCGACACCACTGGTCGCCCCATATACCGCGGTGGAGTGGTGGTCGACGCCGAAGACTCCACTCTGCCCGCGGTCCGTCTCCGATACTTAGGAGGAACGGCACGCACGGCACCCCACGGCTACAAACACAATCGGGGGGACGACTTCGTCCACTACCCCATCACCAACGCACAGGGGGTGACGCGTCAAGCCACCTTCATTCAAGTTATCGCCGGGCCCGACCCCATCGTCCTAGGGCTCGTGGACGACAGCGACAAAGTTTATAGTCGCCCCCTCTACGCCGAACCCCAAGTCAGGGAAGCCGGTAAGCCCCACTACGCCCCGGAAGACCTATACGCCCTTGTAGGGGGGCATAGCAACCAGCATCGCACCGACCGCGCCATCAACGAGCTGAGGGATGTAGGAGTAAAGGCGGAGGTGACTCGCTTCCGAGCCTACAAGCACGAAGCGGAGAGGATGGAGCAGCGCCTTCATGCCCTCGCCCAGGCGCTCGGTGGGGTGCAGTCGGAGTTGGCCCGGTGTAAGTTCAGGCTGGAGATGGCAAACGTGTTGGATAGAATCACGGAGAGGCAGGAAGCGTGGCTCGGGGGGATCGGCCCCACTAGGCGCCGTGGTCGTCGCAGCTGAAAAGGGGGTGATGTCACGATCGAAGAAACGGACACTTACTACACGGATATGACCACGTTAGTAAGTCGCAATGTGTCATGGACTAGGATCAGCCAGCGCGTAGTAGAATCACATGCCGATGTGGCATGACTCACAACTAGGATAGCGATAGTAGGGTTCGAGCTACTTTAGCTATTCGTCGTACGGGATTGGAGAGGAGCTTTAAAGCTACCTCGTATATGTATAAATAGTGGCCTAGGTAGACCAAGACTCGCCATCTTGGTCTTCTTCAATTCACCACCCTCACTCGTCTCTTTACGCGTGCTTCGCTTGTCTCTTTACGAGCAAGTCGTCTCCATCAATCATCGGATTACCTAGTGGCACGACTTGCCCTAGTGTACGTTTGGATCACGTGTTTATAAGCGCCGTGCATCCCGTGACCAGGTCACGTGACCAGGAAGAGATATTCTGCTAAGTCGTGATCGCCCTTTCGTGTCCAAGTCGGACTAACGCCAGTGGTGGCGTTACAGCCAAGCTACCATTACAACAGGGGTAGATGGATGACTTCCTCCATTGTGAATGGACTGGGGAAGTGACAGGGGTGATGGTGGTGCATCTTGGACGATGAGAGCAGGTTGGATGGAGACTGGGAGTAGGTTGTTGAGGACATAGTGGACTTGTACGCGGGGAGAGGACATGAGTATGTAGATGAGTGAGAGAAGGAGATGGGTGTTGATAAGTGGCCTGAGCGCACTTAGCAGCTCAATGGACACGCAGACAATGGACTGCTTTAGATTAGATATACAGGACTTGTAGATTAGATATTATGATCTGTACAATCTTGGACTTCTTGTATTGTCTTATCTATGACATCACTGTACACTATGACACCATAGAATCTGGACTTTGCGTTGTATTTAACGCTCTTGTAGTTTCCCTTGGTTCTATCCTTATTATGATGTCAGTATGATATCATTAGTCTAGATTCTTCTTGTTCTTTTGTCCCTTGTTCTCAGAATGTCCACTCCTTTGTCTGTCTGTAGAACAATGTCTCTTGTATTTACTGTGACCTGGTGTTACTTGCATCACCCTGTAGTTTTGTATAAGTAGTGCAGCTTGTACGCTCCTGGTCCACATCAGTTCTCATCTGTTGTGTGCCAGGTATGTCTTCTCTCTTGTATAAACATCAGTTCTCATCTGTTGTGTGCCAGACTCCACATCTGCTTCACTTGCAAGATTCACTCTGTTGCTGCTTTCCAGCCTACCAGCATATCTCACCACAGTCCTCTTAGCCCACTGTGAGTATGCGCTTCATGTATGCTGTTCATCAATGGGGACATCTCTTGGGATTTCCCTGCGCTTATATGTGTCTCTCTGGCAGGGTTTGAACATTTGAACTCCTGAATTGCATTATCAGCAAACACATCATCCTTGGAGACCCACTGGTTGTCTGAGTCTGGGTATCCACGCCACTTGACCAAATATTGCAGTTTCTTTGTCCTGCCAAATTGCCAGGAGTCTAGAATCTTCTCGACCTTGTATTCCTCTTCTCCATTAACCAAATCTGGTGGTGGGCACTGATAGTTGGGGCCATGTGTGGGAGTTTCTCGGTATGGGGTCAGAAGGTCTGTATGGAACACAGGGTGGATGCTCCACTGTGTGGGAAGTTCTAGGTGGTAATTGACTGTGGACATCACCTGGATGATCTGGAATGGGCCATGCCTTCTGGGCACGAGTTTCACAGTTGGCTGGTTGGTACATAGGTGGCACCCCTCGAGCCACACGAGGTCTCCAATTTGGTATTTTGGGGTGTCCTTGTGTTTGATCCACCGCTGCTGCGCTTTGATCATCAGTTCCTGGGTGTGCATTCTAGCCTCTTTGAATTGTTGGGCGCACAGTGCCACCTGTGGGATAGGGGATGGTCGATCGATCCAATCAGCGCATGGGTTATACCCCATGAGGACATTAAAGGGGGACTCCCTAGTAGACTCATTTGGCCAATTGTTGTGTGAATTCTGCCATTGGTAGATAGCGGGTCCAGTCATCTTGTCATTCATTAACCCAGAATCTCAGGTACTGCTCCAGCCATTGGTTGGTGCGTTCCGATTGGCTGTTGGTTCTTGGGTGGTATGCCGTTGAGATATTTTGCTTGATGCTGAGTATCTGGCATAGTTCACAGGTGAACTTTGACACGAATCTGGGGTCTTGATTGCTGATAATGCATGCCGGTAATCCAAATCAGGGGAAAACATGTGTCACGTACAGGGCCACAGTTCCTTTGGCGCTGATTTCTTCCAGGCATGGGATGAATATTGCCACTTTAGAGCAGTCATGGTCCGTCACTGTCAGTATGGAATCGCAGCCGTCTGCTAGTGGTAGTTTCGTGATGAAGTCCAGTGCTATAGTTTTGAATGGGGTTGCTTCTGGTTTTGGGAAAATTGGCTGTAGGGGTGTGTGTGTTGGTCGGTTGTTGACCTTGATTCGTTGGCAGTTGGCGCATCCCTTGACATAATCCTGTGCTTCTTGTCAGAGTCCAGGCCACCAGTAGTACCTTTCAATTAGTTTAATCGTTCGGTTGATTCTGGGGTGTCCATGGGCTAGAGTGTCATGGTGAGCCTGTATGATATGCCTCCATTCATGGGCGTCTCCCATGACGACACGTGTAACGCCACCACAGGAGCGTTAAGTACAACGTGTACTTCAGCAAGTCAATGGGATCGGATAGGCGTGAGTCAGTTAGGACTCAGTTTGATGATGAACAAGTATCACTTGGTCTCCCAGGGACACAAGGATAATAGCGGAGGGTCAAGGCTCAAGCGAAGAGGCGAGCGAAAGCAGGGACTCAAGTGCAAAGGCGAGTCAAAGTCGGTTCGTGAGGCAAAGACAATGTGGTATTACACAAGAAGTCAAGTCTACCATACAAGCTAGGTAGGGTGTGACTTATATACTACTACAGGGTGTTTGGCTAAGCCAAACACATGATGCCAGACTGACACCTCGTGCTAAATAAAGTACAAAGGGATATACCATATTGAGGGTTATGAGAACACGCAGGTCCATACATGCATCAGATTAACTTGGAAAGGTATAGTGGTTTTCGATGGTGCAAACTGCCGGTCGAAAGGAGTTGGGCGCAAGTGGAACGAAGCAAAACGGATGGGCGCATGACAAATGAGAAGCCCACAGAAACCGCATATTGTACAGTAGGAGATAGAACAAGCCAAGACACGTACAGCGAGAAGCAAGAATTGTAACAACGCGTCATCCATCCTTATACCAGGTTTTACGATCACCCAGATCATCTGTAACTCAGCGCAGAAACCTCGGGATAACATGGGGACTGGGGCTGTGGGGAAGGGCTCTATACCTTCAGGGTAGCGGTCTTTCACGCTGGAGACAACTCTTGAGCCACCAAGAGGAGTGCTGCTTATATAGCCAAGCAGAGCCTAGGAGGGTGGTAGTTGGGCTATATTCGAGAACAAGACCAGTATGAGGAATACACAATACACTACTGGCTCCTTAAGTATCTTGCAGGAATCCTATTTTTCTCTGTTTTCTAGCTATTTTCTGGGGGACACGTAAGTGGAGAGCTAAATATAGACTGAGCACATCAGTCTGTCGTGACAATTGCGCAATTCATGAGCTGGCAAGAACTTCTAAATGGAACAAGAAGCAGAAGCTGAAACTGTCACGAACCTAGAAACTTGGATTGTGACTCGGGCGTCTAAGACCGGTCCGCACCGGCCCGGTCTTATCTAATCACCTTCCTAAAGGGGAAATCCGAAATCGGAGTTTGAATTTCGTACTCCGACCATCACGTGATGAGTCACGTGATCTCCCATCGTTCATCAAGTCACCTGACGACTGAAAGTCGTACCATTCCTTGGATTTATCTGATTGGACTGCGGAGCAGTCAAATCATTATGACCAACTCGACTGCGGGCAGTCGCACCACTCCTACGATTATTCTGATTGGACTGCGGAGCAGTCACGTCATATGGCATCATCGACTGCGGAGCAGTCGTACGACACTATCCTGATTTTCCCATTGGACACTATATTTAGATGTTACCGGAATGTTCCATTCCGCAGTATTCCGCAGTACCCGTGGGCAGACCTTAAGCCTGCCCTAAACTTACGCACAGACCATCCCTCTGGGTATATAAGCCAGCGCAATAGAACGGACAGTCCCTCAGACTGTCCACTTGTGACATCCTCCCTTTGCCTCTTCCCGCCTCTTGAGCACTAGTGCCCCTTCAGCTGTCAAGCACGACTTGTCACTAAGCGCCACTTTCCCTGAGCCGTCGTGCCAGTTCTGACGGTTGAGCCAAAGCGTTCCATCACAGTAGTCTCTGTGCTCCGCTCCGCGTTCTCCACCACCCCCGGTCTTCTGAACCCGTCGTGATTCCCTGTCGAGTGACAGTGAGTCATCACACTTGGACAGTCTAACCCAATTAGACCTGACCCCGGGTGTTCCCAGTGTCTGACTACGACTACGACTTCTCGCAGTTTGGTCAGTGGGACGGAGATTCTGGGTCGTATTTCGAGGAAAACGACCACCAATATCCTCGCCCCCCTCGTCGTCACTCTTCCCTTTGTTCCACCGTTACTCCCCGCCCTCCGTCGCCCCCCGCCGTCAACACCACCCCTCCCCTTCGTCTCCCATCGCCCCTCACTCCCCTCGCGTCCCCTTCCGCCTTTGTTCAAGAGTTCGAACAAGGCTCGTCCACCTCAGGCGTACAATACGAGTACGTCCTCACCGACATCTTCGGTGAACCCCTATCTGGGCTCCCATCGCCCGTTACTCGCCCCTCCTCCGCTCGTGTTGACACCCCTCGCCCTGTCGTCCCCCGCCCTGCGACTCCTCTTGAGTACGAGGAGTTTGATATCTGGACACAAGTAGCGGTCCGTTCTGTTCCCCTTCGCGCCCAGACACCAGAGTTGGTGTACCCTGACCCCCCTTCCGAGCCCTCGCCGCCATCGCGCCCTGAAAGCGCCCCTCCTCGTGTTCCGTCCCCTCCCCCTCGTGTCCCGACCCCTGACTCCCCCATCG
The DNA here is from genome assembly GCA_021524915.1 of Lactarius akahatsu. NCBI lineage: Eukaryota > Fungi > Basidiomycota > Agaricomycetes > Russulales > Russulaceae > Lactarius > Lactarius akahatsu. The sequence goes on from JAKELL010000467.1 coordinate 10,355, forward strand.
ACTACGAGCGCGTAGCCGAGCAGTCCCCTCTCGTCCCCCACGTCAACCAGGAGAACATTGCTCCTGCCGTTCCCCTCTTCCGCCCCCCCTCGTGCATTAACAGTCAGGAGGACCACCCTCACCAATACATCGCCGTCTACACCCCTGAAGGCGAGTCTTGGCGTCCCGCTTCGGAAAGTCTTCGTGAGCACTTCCGTCGTATCCCCCTCGCGTCCACTCTTGTCAGAGCTTCCCACACCTTCCCGTCCGTTTCCCCGTTCCGTATTCCGCCCCCACACGTCTACACCCTTCTCCCACGCCTCATCGACCCCGCCGTACACCCCGACTTCCCCGCCCTCTACATCTGTTCGAAGGCGATCTTCGACCTCCCCTCCGTCGACCTCCCCCTTGGAAGCGTGAGATACGACTTCCGTGAAGGACTCCGGGCGGCGTTTGAGCCCCTCTCCAATATAATCAGAGCTGGTTATATTGACTCCCTGGTAACGTTGGAGATTCAGGACTTTTTGGACGGACGTGTTGTTACTACTTACGGACATCTTCGCTTCGCTTTCAACGGACAGGTGTTTGCCCATTATCAGGGCTATTTCTTTGAGGACATTATTCGCTCCAACCCCCTTCTCTTGTCTCATTGCCTTACTCCTCGCGTTCCGGCCGATCCCTTTTCCTTTGTCCCGGCTATCCCCGATTCTCAACCACTATAAGTACTAGTGGTATAGATTTGTTGCCTTGATCCCTGAATCGAGTGATTCAACTCAACGCGACGAGTAAGTTTCCTTGTTTATTTCCTTGTGATAGGGCTGTAAACCGAGTGGTTTAAGTGCCTCCAACTCCCCTTCGCGTTCCCACTGACGAAGAACGAGTCCGACGAGCTCGTGCGAACTTCGACACCCACAGAGACCGACAAGTCCGTCGGTATTATCCTTCGACTTCCTATTACGAACTTTCCGAGTCGTCCCGCATCGACTGCTGGACGGACCCTCCCTTGGTGCTCAAGAATCTAGTCAATCTCTTCGAGTTTGGAGAGACTTGGGATCACGACACCTACAACGACTTTGTAGACGACCTCTCAGCCGTTGTCGACGCCTGCAACGACCAGCTCCTATTCTGGCACCTCTCGGACATTGTCACCGAACAACTCCTTCTTTGGACAAAGAGCGACTATCTTTGGTTCAATTACATCCCCCCTCGCCGCGACTACTTCATTCGACAACTCCAGTGGGGAAATTCGATCCGGTTCCTCGATCGATTCCGCCTTTCATACGAAGAAATACAGATCAACTTCTGTGAAGTCCGTGTAGTGGACAGAGAAGGCCCCGCGCGCTTGGTTATTACTGAAGGAACCGAGCTTACGTATTCCTGGAGTAGAGCTACCTGGGAAACCACCCTGACAAACCCGGACCAAAGCCTGGTCAACCCCCGCGTCTTCCAAGACCCTCCCACGGACCCCAACAACCCCGAGCTTGTAGAGCTCCTAGTAGGACGTGTTCAAGACCCCCCTAGCCTACTAGCACGATTATCCCTCCCTGCGAGCAGCCCGGCAACAGACGAAACCAGCAACACGCAATCGACCAGAGACGATTGGGGAAGTACCACCAATCACAGTCCTTGCTGGTGCACTCAAGAAGTGTGCATCTGTGGCTACAGACCAGAGACTCCCCCTACTCCAGAAGGCGTAGTACTTTGGGCCCCTAGTGTTAACTACCTACCCTTCAGTGATAGGAGTAGAACACTTTAATTTGTAGAGTTACAAATTAAATTCCGAGCATTTTTACGAGTGTAAAAATTGACACCCTGGAACCCATAACGAATTGGGCTATCAACCTGGCTTCATCCCATTTACGACCACCCCATCACCGCTTCCAAGCAAGAAATTCCCACATCTCCTCCCACGAGAACTCCCCAGTAATCCCGAGAAGACCTACGGGACCCCGACGCCCCCTTCGCGAAACTATTCCAATAGTTCCAGACCCGGTCATCCCAAGGACCAATCAAAGTAGACCGAACGAACCCGTCTACCCGAGCATCTACCCAGCCGGATCAAGTAATCCGACCCTTCCGAGTAACCCAGTTGCGAGGCAACATTCGACAAGTAGCGACGAGGCTCACTTCCTAGAAACCCAACCCCGAGAACTTCACTGTCATCTCCCTGAAGCCATTTTCGTTTCCGAGCAGCTACCTACGAGAACACCCCGAGAGCTTGACGTCTTCAAGCATCACTGTCGTCTCCAGTACGATCAGTATCCGCAAGAGACTCTAATCCTTGCATCGCCTCTTACCCGAGCACGGGACGTTACCTCAAGCCCGTTGAATTTCCAGAACTTCTTGTGGAGAAGTAAAACTACTCTGACCCATTTCGGTATTTACAAAGAATACCAGTGGATTCGCCGCCAGCAAAGGACGAATCAACCCGATCGAGCGATCCTCCGCCCCGCGTACCAAGTCTTCTACCCGTGGAACGAGACCGGGTGGAACACTTCCCTGTTACACCGACACCCCCAGTGAATGAGTGAGAAAAGAGAGCTCACCTCTGACGAACGAGATCGGATTCCTGTGTACTTCCTGGACCCCTACTTTTCCCTCGTCGACGATCTCATCTACGCCACCTTCAACGATCAGCCCGTCACTAGTCCCGACGGTCACTTTCCGTGGGTACACGTCATTACCCAGAAGCGTCTTACAGTCCAAGACTTTGAGCAAGTCTTTCCCCACATCCGAAAGGTTCGAAAGCTAGATTGGGCTATCCTTTGCGGATCCTTCAAGAAGAAGAGAGTATCCTGGTCCTTTACCCACTCCCGTTGGGTATACGGAAACAACCGAGCGGTTCGGTTTTCTGACTCTGAAGAGCAATCAGAGAGCGAGCGTTCGCTAACCCCCTTGAGCCCTTCCAACGCCCCGGATTCCGATAGTGAACAAGAAGAAGTTTCACGAATCCTTGACGACACCGCTAAAAGACTTACCGGTCTCGTATCTCGAGTGGCTTCCCAGCCTTCTTCCCCTCGCGTATCCCCTGGTCCACTTCCAAGTGCACCTGGTCCCAGCCGGCTTCATCGAATAGCAACTACTTCGATAAACTCCCCTCCGAGTACCTCCCCTCCGAGACTACCGTCCCCGCCTCTCACGCACAGAGCAACGGTTCCCCCGCGATCCCGATCGCCTCCGCTTCGAGTACCTCGCCTCCCAAGAATCCCTTCGCGTTCCCCTTCGAGATCCCCTTCGCGCTCCCCTCCGAGACCCCCGGCGATAATTTCCATGGCTGCAAATCCAGCAAAGATCCTTGGTGCAGCACCCGAACCCTTTGATGGAAGACCCAACAAAGCGACAGCGTTCTGGAATAATTTGGAAAATTATTTCCACCTCAATGAGTCGATTTTCGATACCGACAACAAGAAAATATCTGCGGCCCTGACTTACTTCAAAGCGGGCACTTCTGCGGGCGAGTGGGCCCAGGATAGGCAACACAAGGCCTTAAACCCAGCTGCGGGTGCAGCTGTCTCCTTCGGAACGTGGGCTACGTTCAAATCTGACTTTGACAAGCATTTCATCCCGGCGCATACGGCTTTGGAAGCCACCAATCTGATGTATACCCTAAAGATGGGTACCCGACCGTTCAACGAGTGGTACCAGGACTGGTCCACTTACGCCAAACGAAGCGGCGCGAACGAACAAACTCAGATGCACGCCTTTAGAAAGGCGATTCCTTCGGCCCTACACATGAAACTTATGGGCATTTCCCCCCTCCCGACGACACTCGAAGACCTGGTAGATAAAGCCAGAGAGTTCGACCGCGTATATAAGTTATACGCTGATTCCATTCCGAGAAACTCCCCTTCGCGCAACAGTGGAAGACCCACTTTCGGACGAGCTGTCCTGACCGAAGACGATAGCGTTAACGTCAACGCTTCTTCATCCCGACCCGAGAAATTCCAAGGCAAACTTACCAAAGAAGAACGGAACCGGCGTTTCCAGAACAAGTTGTGCCTATACTGTGGTAGCCCAGGCCACATCCTTCGAGAATGCAAGCTAAAGACGCAAAGCATGAGGGCCAGAGGTGGCCGCCCTCCCAACAATTCAAGTAGAGCGCGAGGCGTTTTTGTTGACGAGGACCTGGATCAAGAGGAAGCACCTACTGATCACCCGGCTCTGGTTGGAGCCATGTATCGAGAGATACTCCCGTATTCCCCGGACGCGCGTCCGCGGTCTGCACCTATTAACGAGGATTTTTAGGTCCTTCCCCCGTAGCACTGTCGGGTGGAAGATTGATAGCCAGCTGCGCTGTGAGCGGCATTTCCTTACTAGAGACGCTCGGCGGCGAGCCTGTACCAGTTGAGACGATACGGAATAGGAGAGCTCCTTCTATTGTACTCAGGGTGACACTAGTAGGAAAGCGATCTGGCAGAGAAATCAGTGCCCGCGCCCTGTTGGACAGCAGCGCGGAGGGCATCATCGCGGATGATGGGTTTGCGCGTGCAAACGATTTGACCTTGAGAACTCTAGTTAACCCGATGCCAGTTAGAAACGTGGACGGGTCGCCCAACAAGACGGGGCTAGTCAAGCATACCACGATCCAGAAGTTAAGGATCAGGACGGCAGAGAACGCCTATCACGACGAGGTCGTCGAATTCTACGTCACCACTCTAGGGGAGCATGATATAATCCTAGGAACGGATTGGCTCCGAGCGCACAATCCCGAGATCGACTGGTCAAGACCCCAGATGTCACGGTGCACGCGGAACGGACTCTTACCTACGGTGATGACCTCGTGAGTAAGCAGTAATGTGTCATGGACTAGTAGCATCAGTCAGCGAAAGGGTAACAATCACATGTCATTAGGGCATGAGTCAACACTAGGATAGCAGTAGTAGGGTTCGAGCTACATACGCTATTCGTCGTACGGATTCAAGGGGAGCTTTAAAGCTACCTCATATATGTATAAATAGTGGCTCGATAAGACCAAGATTCGCCATCTTGGTCTTCTTCAATTCACCACTCTTATCTGCCTCCCTGCGTGTACTTCGCTTGTCTCTTCCGAGCAAGTCGTCTTCATCGATTATCGAACTACCTAGTGGCACGACTTGCCCTGGTGCACATTCGGATCACGTGCCCGTAAGCGCCGTGTATCCCGAGATCAGGTCACGTGACCTCAAAGAGATATTCCGCTAAGTCGTGAACGCCCTTTCGTGTCCAAGTCGGACTAACGCCAGTGGTGGCGTTACATTAAGACCAAGATCCCTTCATCGTGGCGTTCACAACTCGAGACCAGTGGAGAAATTTCCAAGCTTATTCCCTCGAACGACGAGGAGACCGCAACGTACCAACACAATTCCTAGGAGCCGCTAGGTGGAGAGAATACCGAGGAGAGACAGGATACTTCGTGGACTTCGCATCGGGGCCAACCCGATACCGCCCCGTTGAGTTCAATTTCGACAATTTGTGTTGGGTTGAGATTACCTGGAACCCCGCAGACAACCGATACAACGCGGTACGACCCGCAGGAAGAAACTACAACTGCGACATTGACGCAAGAAACCTACCCACACGTGAAGAGTGGGGACGCATAGACGGACAACCCGAAGAAGAACCCAGCACATCCGAACCAAGAACTCCCGCACCATCCGAGACTAGTGGGGACGACGAAGAAACCGACGACAACGAAGAATCCGAAGTAGGAGAAATAATACAGACAGCTGAGTCCTTACGCATCAACGAACCCGAAAACATCGAAATCCACCCACCTGCAGACATGGCAACGGCAACGATCATTCAAGAAGACCTAGCCCTTGAAGAAGCCAGACGAATCACCGAAGAGGCCGAATCCTACCTACGCCCCATCAACCCAACTACAGGACACCGCATGACCGCAGATGATGCAGCCATTTTTAGAGCAGTAGGCCCAGACGTCCCCGACCCACCACCAGGCGCGGGAGGACCCCCACCACCCAGAAGACGCGGAGGACCCTTTGGTCAAGGACCACCAGGAGGCGGAAGACCACCGCACGGAGAAAGGCAACCTCAATTCGGAGGAGGAGGAGGAGGAGACCCCTTTGGTGGAGGACCACCACCCCCACCGCCGCTAGCAGCAGGGCCAGCGCTGGGAGCACCACAAGGATCGGACAAGCTCGTAGGAGAGACCCCGACCATATTTGACGGAAATCGAGATGAGTATGAATCCTTCCTCACACAATGGCACATATACTGGGGACAGAATTCAGAGGCGCCAATCATGACCAACGTCTATCGGCGATGCCTACTATTCCTAGGTTTCATCAAAGGACCACGAGTATCCAACTGGACGCTAGGATTTCTCCAGTGGCTCAACAACGAGCTACATCAAGGACGCAGCCGATACGACCCATTCCTATGGGATACCTTAACCGCAGGATTTTCCGACCGCTTCTCAAACGTACTCGAACAAGAGCAAGCGCAAGCCACCCTGGCCAAGGGATTTAAAATGATCGGCGATGACATCGACTCGTACGTCACCAATTTCGAACAGTTGGCACGGAAGGCTGACTATCGCCTCAACGATCGCCAAACGCTGGACCGATTCACGGCGGGCCTCCCGAGAGCCCTATTCACCAAAATCTACGAGCTGGATGACCCGCAGACTTTCAACGAATGGAAGGAAGCAGCATTGCGCAGGCAAAAGCAATACATCCACCTACGCGCCCACCTAGGACTCGCCACCACGCCCCGCAATACTCCAACACCACGACCTCAGCAGAACCGTGGATACGTCCCGCAATGGGCGCCACCTAAGTTTCCACCGCCACGCTACGACCCAAACGCCATGGACACGTCGGCAGACCGGACCCGCGCACACCTCGCGGAAGTAGGCGACCCAAACCGCGGGAACCAACGACCACCCTTCCCACCAAGGGGAGGACCGGGACAAAATCGAGGGAGCGGACCACGTCGCGACATGAGGGAAGTAATATGTTACAACTGTAACAACCCAGGCCACTTCTCACGCGACTGCACACGCCCTAGAAAACCAAGACAACCATTCCAACCACGCGCTAGTACAAGTCGCGGCGCAGAAACCGACTATTACCAAGAACCAGTAACAGCACGACGTGCAGAGACCACACCACAAGAACAAGCCAAGGAGTGGATGGAAACGCTGAGGGGAGCAAGTGACGAGGTCAAAGACCTCGTATTTAAAGATCTCTGGACCCAAGAGGGTTTTCAGGACGCCTGAACCCATCGGCCTGGGTGAGGGCAGTCAATTGTAACTCTGTAATCATGACTCGCTATCGTTCGCTTCGAATTCCAGTCTCGATTCGCACAAGTTACTCTATGGCCGATATTAAAGGGCTCGTCGACTCAGGAGCCACCGACAACTTTATGAGACCCGCGTTCGCCAAACGCATGGGCCTCGGACTACAACCCCTCGAGAAACCAAAAAAGATTTGGAATATCGACAACACAGAAAATAAAGCTGGGTCCATTACGCACTTCATCGACCTAGACGTCCAGACCAACGGTGTTTCAAAGGTCATGAGATTCCTAGTCACCGACATAGGCAACGAAGACTTAGTCCTCGGATACCCATGGCTAGCCACCTACGAACCAACTATCAGTTGGGCACACGCCACCATACACGAAAACACCCTCCCGGTGGTGCTACGATCAATTAACCCAACCGAAACGCAAACCACCATCGCATATGCAATCACTCAAGACAAAGCGAAGGAAATAGTTCAAGAGCTCGAAGAAGAATGTCAACTGCGCACCACAGCCACTGAACTCGCCATCGCCGCAAACCAAGAAACGGTCGTCACGACCCTCCCCGAACCATATCAACGGTTCACGAAAATCTTCAGCGAAGAAGCGTCCCACCGATTCCCACCATCGCGACCCTGGGACCACGCGATCGATTTTAAACCGGGTACACCCCCAAGCATCGACTGCAAGGTCTACCCTATGTCTCAAGATGAAGACGGACAACTACGCACGTGGCTGGACAAACAACTCAAACTGGGATACATCAGACCATCGAAATCCCCCTACGCCTCGTCATTCTTCTTCATTAAAAAGAAGGACGGCAAACTACGACCGGTACAGGACTATCGAAGGATTAACGCATGCACGGTGCGCAACCAATACCCACTACCCCTCATGTCAGAACTCATCAACGACCTGGGAAACGGACACATATTCACCAAACTCGATGTCAGATGGGGGTACAACAACATACGCATCAAGGAGGGGGATGAGTACAAAGCAGCCTTCAAGACGAAATACGGACTCTTTGAGCCACTTGTCATGTACTTCGGACTCACGAACTCACCAGCAACGTTTCAGAACATGATGAACGACATCCTGGGTGACACAATCCGAGTCTTTGCGGCAATGGGAACGATCATCCGGGTATACATGGACGACATCGGAATCGCAACGCTCGAACACGCAGGCCTTCAAGCGCACATCGACGCCGTTTGCGCAGTACTTCAAGTAGCACTAGACCACGACTTATACTTCAAACCGTCCAAATGCACCTTCCACCAACCGCGAATGGATTACCTGGGGGTAATTCTTGAAAAGGGGGTGACTCGCATGGACCCTGTAAAAATTGCTGGTATACGCGATTGGCCCACACCTACGAAGGTACGCGATGTACGCTCCTTTCTAGGCTTCTGCAATTTTTACCGCCTCTTCATTCGCGGTTTCGCCACGTACGCACGAGCCCTCAACAAACTCACACGCAAAGACGCAGAATGGACGTGGAGCAAAGACGAAGAAACAGCCTTCCAAACCCTTAAACGCCTAGTCACAAGCGAACCGGTACTCGCGCACCCCACGCTGACAGACCAATTCGAACTCGAAGTGGACGCATCGGGATACGCAGTAGGCGCAGTACTCCTACAGAAGAAGCAAGACGGGAAAAGACACCCCCTCGGCTACTTCTCGGCCACCCTAAACGAAGCGGAACGCAACTATGACATCTATGACCTGGAACTCCTGGCGATCATCAAGGCACTACGACACTGGAGACCATTCCTGGCAGGATCCCCCCACAAAATCAAAATCTTCTCGGATCACCTCAACCTTACGCACTGGAAAACACCGCAGAAGATAAGTCGTCGCGTAGCTCGAGAGGTCTTGGAACTCATGGAATACGACTTCGAGATCCATCACATCAAAGGGACCAACAACAGCCGTGCGGACGCACTATCACGAAGACCCGACTACGACCGAGGAGAACACGACAATGAAGGAGTTGTTGTCCTACCCGAAAAGGTATTCGTGCGAACCATCACCACGCAATCGCCGGAAACCCACGAACAAAACGAAGACATCCTACGACCCTGGGTAGATCCACACAAGCTCAAGAAAGTCGATGGAGTCTGGTACCACCAAGGCGCACGAGTAATCACCGGAGGACCAGAAGAGATCCGCATTGTCATCGCAAACCACCACGACCCCCCCGTCTACGGCCACCCGGGAATCAAGCGAACAGCGAAAATCATCGAGCGAAGTCATTGGTGGCCAAACATGCTGAAACAAATAACGGAATACGTTCAAGGCTGCGCGGAATGCCAACGCCATAAGGTTAACAACCGCCCGACGCGAGCCCCACTAATGCCCATCACGCCGACACCTGACGCTAAGCCATTCGAAGTCATCGCCCTTGACTTCATCACTAAACTGCCAGAATCACAGGGACATGACTCCATCCTCACCGTAACTGATCACGACTGCACTAAAGCATCGATCTTCATCCCTTGCAGTGAGGAGATAACGGCAGAAGAGACGGCAGCCTTGTACGTAACCCATGTATTTCGGAGATTCGGATTACCGGCAAAAATCATTAGCGATCGTGACCCACGCTTTGCATCAAAATTTACGCGAGAATTGTGTCGGATCCTAGGCATCTATCAGAACATTTCCACGGCATATCATCCACGAACAGACGGACAATCAGAACGCACCAATCAGTGGCTTGAACAATACCTCCGGTTCTGGGCCAACGAGCGCCAAGATAACTGGGCGCAATTCCTACCTATGGCAGAATTCGCGCACAACAATTGGCCACATGAAGCCACAAGGAAGTCCCCGTTCTCGCTTCTAATGGGATACGACCCTCGCGCTGATTGGATCGATAAACCATCACCAATCCCACAGGTTCTCACAAGACTCCAACAATTCCGAGACGCACGAAAGGAGGCCCAGAACCTCATCCAAAAGGCACAATCTCTATGGGTCAAACACCGCAACACACCCAAATATCAAATAGGAGACCAGGTATGGCTAGAAGGGAAGCACCTCCGGACCAATCAACCAACTGCCAAGCTGGCGGCACGACGGCACGGCCCGTTCAAGATCACGCGCGTCCTATCCCCAGTCAATTATCAGCTGGAACTTCCCACGCAGTGGAGTATTCACCCCGTATTCCACACAGATTTACTCACACCTTATCGCGAGACGCCCCTGCATGGGGAAAACTTCCAACGCCCGCCACCGGATCTAGTAGACGGAGAAGAGGAATATGAAGTGGAGCACATTCTAGACTCCAGACGGTTCGGCCGGAGCAAGAAACTCCAATACCTCGTGAAATGGAAGGGATATCCCGACTCGGAAAATCAGTGGGTCAACAAAGATGACATATTCGCTGACGAAGCTATAGCGGAGTATAAGCGGAGTTCAACCGCAGCTAGGATACATATAAACCGAGCAAACGACGCTAAGTCACCCCCATCTCCTCACACTGGATTCCTCACCAACTCAGAAATGTCTTTTCCCACTCCCTCCTCTTCCACCTCTCTCACTGCCCGGCTCGTCGACAGCCTCACCTACGAAGAACTCCGGACTGCCCTCGACAACGCCCAGTCCATCATCGACTTGGAAGACCCCGACCAGCCAGCGACATACTGGCTCACCAACGGAGTTGGGGAAAGGCTCTCGACCGCCCCGTATACCGAAGCCGAAATTGCTAGGCTTCGTTCAGCTCTCGGAGGGGGTGAAAATCCCTCACCTCGACCTCTCCCCGTCCAGATTGAGGTCCAAGAAGACACCGGCAACACTACGCTGGCAGGAGTGGATGAAACACCGGCCGTGGAGACCACCCGTGGAGCAATGGCGGCAGGAGCAACTAGCGAGGGCAGCAGCGCGCAAGGCATCCCTCCTCATTCGCCGCCGACAGCATATCGAGATGCTGAAAGGGCAGTTTACGAAGCAGTAGAAGGGTCGCTGAGGGAGTGGTACCCAGTTGAGCAGCCCTACTTGATCACCGCCACCGATTCTGACGACCCCCGCGAAACACCGTACGCCTGCGATACCACTGGGCGACCCCTGTACCGCGCCGGAGTCGTCGTCGACACCGAGACTCAAACTCTACCCGCCGTCCGCCTCCGCTACCTGGGCGGCAACACCCGCTCCGCACCTCACGGCTACAAACACAATCGGGGGGATGACTTCGTCCATTACCCCATCACCGACTCGCAGGGGGTGACGCGTCAAGCAACCTTTATACAGGTGGTCGCAGGTCCTGACCCCCTAGTACTCGGCCTCGTCGACGACAGCGACAAGGTCTATAGCCGACCCCTGTACGCGGAGCCCCAGGTACGCGAGGCGGGGAAACCCCACTACGCCCCCGAGGATCTGTACGCCCTCGTTGGCGGACATAGCAACCAGCACCGGACGGATCGGGCGTTGAATGAGTTGAGGGACGTAGGGCTTAAGGCTGAGGTGACTCGCTTCCGCGCCTACCGACACGAAGCCGAGAGAATGGAGCAAAGGCTGCATGCCTTAGCGCAGGCACTCGGAGGAGTACAGGCGGAACTCGCCCGTTGTAAGTTCCGCCTCGAGATGGCTAACGTACTGGACCGAATCACGGAGCGGCAGGAAGCTTGGGTAGGAGGGGTAGGCCCCACTCGGCGCCGCGGTCGTCGCAGCTGAAAAGGGGGTGATGTCACGGTGCACGCGGAACGGACTCTTACCTACGGTGATGACCTCGTGAGTAAGCAGTAATGTGTCATGGACTAGTAGCATCAGTCAGCGAAAGGGTAACAATCACATGTCATTAGGGCATGAGTCAACACTAGGATAGCAGTAGTAGGGTTCGAGCTACATACGCTATTCGTCGTACGGATTCAAGGGGAGCTTTAAAGCTACCTCATATATGTATAAATAGTGGCTCGATAAGACCAAGATTCGCCATCTTGGTCTTCTTCAATTCACCACTCTTATCTGCCTCCCTGCGTGTACTTCGCTTGTCTCTTCCGAGCAAGTCGTCTTCATCGATTATCGAACTACCTAGTGGCACGACTTGCCCTGGTGCACATTCGGATCACGTGCCCGTAAGCGCCGTGTATCCCGAGATCAGGTCACGTGACCTCAAAGAGATATTCCGCTAAGTCGTGAACGCCCTTTCGTGTCCAAGTCGGACTAACGCCAGTGGTGGCGTTACACCAGATCGCCTTCACGCGGTGCCCAAGTAGCTGCACCTTGTCTACGAAGACCGTAGTCATTTCCTCCCAAGTACCCCAAACCCGAGACACCACGATCAACATTCTAGAGTTAGAACCTACACCGGCTAAAGACGCCCTTCCTCCCCGAGTTCCTGCGAGTGCAGATGTTCCATCCCGAGTTCCTTCCCGAGTTCCTGCAAGTGCAGATGTTCCATCCCGAGTTCCTTCCCGAGTTCCTGCGAGTGCAGATGTTCCATCCCGAGTTCCTCCCCAAGTTCCTGCAAGTGCAGATGTTCCATCCCGAGTTCCTTCCCGAGTTCCTGCAAGTGCAGATGTTCCATCCCGAGTTCCTTCCCGAGTTCCTGCAAGTGCAGATGTCCCATCCCGAGTTCCTTCCCGAGTTCCTGCAAGCGCAGAAGTTCCACCCCAAGTTTCTGTTGATGCAACAGTTCCCTTCCGAGATCCTTTCCGAGCCAACATCCTAGCGCTAGGACCCGAACAAGCGGACGACGCTTTAATCCCGACTGCTGACGCAGCAGAACCTGTAGAACACACATTTTTCCAAGAGGCTATCGAGCCATTCCTGTGGAGCCACAGTTTTCCCAAGTACGACCACTTGGCCATCCGAGCGAAGTTCACCACGAGTACCAAATTAGCGGCAAAGACTGCCCCTAAACCTTCCACGGACCACATTCCGAGTCACTTCCAGCGATACACCCGAGTCTTCAGCGAGGAAGCGTCCCACCGCTTGCCTGCGCACCAACCCTGGGATCATGCGATTGATCTGAAACCTGGAACGAGTTTAAAGAACTGTTCCATCTACCGCCTGACGCCTAAAGAGGCTGATGCACTCAAGGAGTACATCTCTGAACATCTGCGGAAAGGTTACATCCGCCCTTCCAAGTCCCCCATGGCCTGTCCCTTCTTTTTCGTTGACAAGAAGGATGGAAAGCTCCGTCTGGTTCAAGATTACCGGGCTCTGAACGACATCACCATCAAGAACGCGGCGCCCCTCCCCCTCATTCCCGAGTTAATCGACAAACTTCACGGCGCGCGTTATTTCACCAAGTTGGACATCCGGTGGGGTTACAACAACATCCGGATTCGCGAGGGTGATGAGTACAAGGCCGCTTTCAAGACCTCCCACGGCCTTTTCGAACCGACCGTAATGCCTTTCGGTCTCTGCAACGCACCAGCAACGTTCCAAACGTTCATGAACCAGCTCTTCGGACCCCTGATCGATGGTGGACATGTTGTGGTCTACCTCGATGACATCCTTATCTTCACGGAAGATCTCGACTCCCTGACTGCGTTGACCCACGATGTAACGCCACCACTGGCGTTAGTCCGACTTGGACACGAAAGGGCGTTCACGACTTAGCAGAATATCTCTTCCTGGTCACGTGACCTGGTCACGGGATACACGGTGCTTATAAGCACGTGATCCAAACGTACACTAGGGCAAGTCGTGCCACTAGGTAATCCGATGATTGATGGAGACGACTTGCTCGGAAAGAGACAAGCGAAACACGCGTAAAGAGACGAGTAAGGGTGGTGAATTGAAGAAGACCAAGATGGCGAGTCTTGGTCTACCTAGGCCACTATTTATACATATACGAGGTAGCTTTAAAGCTCCTCTCCAATCCCGTACGACGAATAGCTAAAGTAGCTCGAACCCTACTATCGCTATCCTAGTTGTGAGTCATGCCACATCGGCATGTGATTCTACTACGCGCTGACTGATCCTAGTCCATGACACATTGCGACTTACTAACGTGGTCATATCCGTATAGTAAGTGTCCGTTTCTTCGATCGTGACACACGACGTGCTCCAGCGTTTGGAGCAGCACGACCTCTACCTGAAACCTGAGAAATGCGTATTTGCTCAGACCTCCGTCGAATACCTTGGAATCGTGATTTCCAACGGCCAAGTTTCCATGGACCCAGCCAAAGTGGCTGGTATTACCGAGTGGCCTGTCCCACGTACAGTCAAACAAGTCCAAGCGTTTTTGGGCTTCTGTAATTTCTATCGGCGGTTCATCAAAGATTATTCCACTGTTGCCCAACCACTCTTCGACCTGACCAAGAAAGATGTGCTCTTTTCTTGGGATACCACGGCGGAAAGCGCTTTCCGCACCCTGATCAAAGCCTTCACCCAGGCCCCTGTTTTAGCCCTCCCTGACCATTCCAAGCCATTCCGACTCATCACTGACGCCAGTGACTTTGCGACTGGGGCTATTCTGGAGCAACCCGATGCCTTGGAACGTTGGCATCCCGTTGCCTTTCTGTCAAAATCTCTCCTTCCTGCGGAGCGCAACTACGAGATTTGCGACAAGGAACTCCTTGCGATCATCCATGCTTTCCATGCATTCCGACACTACCTCGAGGGACGTAGTGATACCACAGAGGTGTGGACCGACCACAACAACCTGGCTTACTTTATGAAGAAGCAAAAACTCTCCCGTCGACAGGCCCGTTGGGCGCTGTTTCTGTCCCAGTTCCAGTTCATCATCATCCACAAACCAGGCAGTCAGAACAAGTCTGATGCACTGTCCAGGCGTCCAGATCATAAAAAGGGGATAGCGGATGAAGATGAAAAGCGAGTGCTCCTGGATACGAAATATTTTCAAGTCAACGCTGTGCAAAGAGCAGCAATCACGGTGTTAGGAGACACCTCCCTGTGACAACGCATCCGAGACACGCAGACATACGACAGAGAAGTCAGTATGGCGTTGGAAACCCTCTTGAAGAGCGGCCCCCGTTCACTCACCAAGGGTTTGGAAGAGTGGAACCTAGAAGATGGAGTCATCTTATTCCGAGGACAAGTCTACGTTCCCAAGAACGATGATCTACGAAGAGATATCGTTAAACAATACCACGACCACATCGCCGTAGGACATCCAGGAAGATGGAAAACCTACGAGCTGATATCCCGAGATTTCTGGTGGCCTGGAATGTCCAGTTTCGTCAAGAGTTACGTAGATGGATGCGCTATCTGTCAATCGACGAAAATCAAGCCCAGAACCCAAGTACCCCTGCAACCCAATCCGATTCCTACAGAGGTGTGGGGAATCATCACCATGGACTTCATCACCGACCTCCCCGTGTCCCTCGGTTACGACACATTATTCGTGGTCGTAGATCGCCTCAGTAAAGCGACGGTCATCGCTCCCTGTAACAAGACTATCACGGCTGATGAAACTGCCAAGCTATACCTGGAACAAGTCTGGCGAAGAACCGGACTCCCCCAACAAGTGATTTCGGACAGAGGACCCCAATTCGCGTCTAAAGTGATGCAAGAAGTTTGGAGCAAACTTGGAGTCAAGTCCACCATGTCAACCGCGTTCCATCCACAGACAGATGGAGAGACCGAGCGAGTCAATCAAGAGCTCGAGCAATACCTTCGCGTTTTCTGCAACTTCCAAGCAGATAATTGGGCAGAGTTGATCCCATTCATGGAGTTTGCGCACAATGTTCGGCAACATAGCGCTACCAAGAAATCACCCTTCGAAGTGTGGTATGGGTTCAAACCCGAGTTCATTCCCCCCATCCACTTCACGACCAACATCCCGGCAGCCGAAGACTGGCTGAAATCCCTGAACCAAATCCGATCCGAGGTCACCGCAGCGCTAAAAGTAGCGGCGGAAATCATGAGAAGTTCCAAGTCACAAATCCCATCCCGAGAATTCAAGTCTGGAGACTTAGTCTGGTTGGAAGGAACCAACATCCACACCACACATCCCAAGCCCAAGCTTGCCCCGCGACGCCATGGTCCATTCAAAGTCTTATCCACCTGGGGAGTTAATTGCAAACTCCAACTCCCAAAGACATGGCGTATCCATCCAGTCTTCCACAATTCCCTGATCTCTCCGTATCATGAGAATGATATCCACGGACCCAACTTCACCCGACCCCCTCCCGAGATCGTCCAAGGAGAGGACGAACACTACGAAGTTGAAGCGGTCTTGCAATCCAAAGTATCACCCAACAAGAAGGGGATACTTTACCTGATCAAGTGGAAGGGATATCCTGATTCCGAGAATTCCTGGCTCCCCTCATCCCGCATGACGCACTCCCGAGAACTGGTCCAGAAGTTCCACAAGGACCACCCCTGCGCCCCTCATCCAAAGTCAACCAGTGCTGTCGGTGCAGCACGGCGTTAAAAAGGGGATACTGTCACGAACCTAGAAACTTGGATCATGACTCGGGTGTCTAAGACCGGTCCGCACCGGCCCGGTCTTATCTAATCACCTTCCTAAAGGGGAAATCCGAAATCGGAGTTTGAATTTCGTACTCCGACCATCACGTGATGAGTCACGTGATCTCCCATCGTTCATCAAGTCACCTGACGACTGAAAGTCGTACCATTCCTTGGATTTATCTGATTGGACTGCGGAGCAGTCAAATCATTATGACCAACTCGACTGCGGGCAGTCGCACCACTCCTACGATTATTCTGATTGGACTGCGGAGCAGTCACGTCATATGGCGTCATCGACTGCGGAGCAGTCGTACGACACTATCCTGATTTTCCCATTGGACACTATATTTAGATGTTACCGGAATGTTCCATTCCGCAGTATTCCGCAGTACCCGTGGGCAGACCTTAAGCCTGCCCTAAACTTACGCACAGACCATCCCTCTGGGTATATAAGCCAGCGCAATAGAACGGACAGTCCCTCAGACTGTCCACTTGTGACATCCTCCCTTTGCCTCTTCCCGCCTCTTGAGCACTAGTGCCCCTTCAGCTGTCAAGCACGACTTGTCACTAAGCGCCACTTTCCCTGAGCCGTCGCGCCAGTTCTGACAGTTGAGCCAAAGCGTTCCATCACAGTAGTCTCTGTGCTCCGCTCCGCGTTCTCCACCACCCCCGGTCTTCTGAACCCGTCGTGATTCCCTGTCGAGTGACAGTGAGTCATCACAGAAACATGAGACAAGAATTGAGAAACCGAGAATCTTCTGAGACTTTTCCTATTGATGGCATGATCGATGGATCGTGACACCAGGTGTCTCCAATGTGTTTGAGCTTGTGTGGGTCTACCCATTTTGCAATTGTGTCATTGTCCTAGGTGTACACTGGGTGTGCGGGTTGCATTTTGGCGATGGTGATCATTGGGCTGGTGCAAGTGGTGTTTGTTGATAAGTGACCCTTGCGCACTTAGTGGCTCAAAGGACAATCAGATATGGACTGCTGTAGATAAGATATACAGGACTCATGTAGATTAGATTACTATGATCACACAATCTCAGACTTGTTGTATTTACTTATCTATGACATCACTGTACACTATGACATCATAGGATCTGGACTTTGCGTTGTATTCAATGCTCTTATACTTACCCTTTGTTCTATCTTTATTATGATGTCAGTATGATATCATTAGTCTAGATTCTTCTTGTTCTCTTGTCCCTTGTCCTCAGAACGTCCATGTCACGGCACGCGAGAAGGACTCTTACTTACGAATATGACCGCGTTAGTAAGTAGTAATGTGTCATGGACAGAAGGATCAGTCAGCAGGAGTAGCACAATCACATGCCAACGAGGCATGTACTTATCACATGATAGTCGTAGTAGGGTTCGAGCTACTTACGCTATTAGTCGTACGGATTCAAGAGGAGCTTTAAAGCGTCCTCAAATATGTATAAATAGTGGCCTGACAAGACCAAGATTCGCCATCTTGGTCTTCTTCAATTCACCACTCTCATCTGTCTCTTTACGCGTGCTTCACTTGTCTCTCCTTAGAGCAAGTCGTCTTTATCGATTATCGGACTACCTAGTGGCACGACTTGCCCTAGTGTACACTTAGATCACGTGCCCACAAGCGCCGTGTATCCCGAGATCAGGTCACGTGACCTCGAAGAGATATTCCGCTAAGTCGTGAACGCCCTTTCGTGTCCAAGTCGGACTAACGCCAGTGGTGGCGTTACATTAAGACCAAGATCCCTTCATCGTGGCGTTCACAACTCGAGACCAGTGGAGAAATTTCCAGGCTTATTCCCTTGAACGACGAGGAGACCGCAACATACCAACACAATTCCTAGGAGCCGCTAGGTGGAGAGAATACCGAGGAGAAACAGGATACTTCGTGGACTTTGCGTCGGGGCCAACCCGATACCGCCCCGTTGAGTTCAATTTCGACAATTTGTGTTGGGTTGAGATCACTTGGAACCCCGTAGACAACCGATACGACGCGGTACGACCCGCAGGAAGAAACTACAACTGCGACATCGATGCAAGAAACCTACCCACACGAGAAGAGTGGGGACGCATAGACGGACAACCCGAAGAGGAACCCAGCACATCCGAACCAAGAACCCCCGCACCATCCGAGACTAGTGGGGACGACGAAGAAACCAACGACGACGAAGAATCCGAAGTGGGAGAAATAATACAAACAGCTGAGTCCCTACGTATTAACGAACCCGAGAGTATCGAAGTACGCCCGCCCGCAGACATGGCAACAGCAACGATCACCCAGGAAGACCTGGCCCTCGAAGAAGCCAGGAGAATTACCGAAGAAGCAGAATCTTACCTACGCCCCATCAACCCAACGACGGGACACCGCATGACCGCAGACGACGCGGCCATCTTCAGAGCAGTAGGCCCAGATGTTCCTGACCCACCACCAGGCGCGGGAGGACCCCCACCACCCAGAAGACGCGGAGGACCCTTTGGTCAAGGACCACCAGGAGACGGAAGACCGCCGCACGGAGGAAGACAACCTCAGTTCGGAGGAGGGGGTGGAGGAGACCCTTTCGGTGGAGGACCACCACCCCCACCGCCGCCAGCAGCAGGACCAGCGTTGGGAGCACCACACGGATCAGACAAGTTAGTAGGAGAAACCCCAACCATATTTGACGGAAATCGAGATGAGTACGAATCATTCCTCACGCAATGGCACATATACTGGGGACAAAATTCAGAAGCGCCGATTATGACCAACGTCTACCGACGATGCCTACTGTTCTTAGGTTTCATCAAAGGCCCACGAGTATCCAACTGGACGCTCGGATTTCTCCAGTGGCTCAACAACGAGTTACACCAAGGACGCAGCCGATACGACCCATTCCTATGGGATACCTTAACGGCGGGATTCTCCGACCATTTCTCAAATGTGCTCGAACAAGAGCAAGCACAGGCCACACTAGCCAAAGGATTCAAGATGATTGGCGACGATATTGACTCGTACGTCACAAATTTTGAACAGTTAGCACGGAAGGCTGATTATCGCCTCAACGACCGCCAAACCCTGGACCGATTCACGGCGGGACTTCCACGAGCCCTGTTCACAAAAATCTACGAATTGGACGACCCCCAAACCTTCAATGAATGGAAGGAGGCAGCACTCCGAAGGCAGAAGCAGTACATTCATCTACGTGCACACCTAGGGATCAACACCACCCCACGCAACCCCCCGACGCCCAGACCTCAACAAAACCGAGGATACGCCCCGCAGTGGACACCACCCAGGTTTCCACCACCACGTTACGACCCAAATGCCATGGATACATCGGCAGACAGAACCCGCGCACGCCTCGCGGAAGTGGGAGACCCAAACCGCGGCAATTACCAGAAACCGCCATTCCCACCGAGGGGAGGACAAAATCGAGGAAGCGGACCACGCCGGGATATGAGGGAAGTCATCTGCTACAACTGTAACAACCCGGGTCACTTCTCACGGGAATGTATGCGCCCCAGAAAACCAAGACAGTCGTTCCAACCACGCGCAAGCACGAGTCGAAGCATGGACACCGACTACTTCGAACAAGAACCTACGACAGCACGACGAGCAAACACTACCCCGCAAGAACAGGCGAAAGAGTGGATGGAGACGCTGAGGGGAGCTAGTGACGAGGTCAAAGACCTCGTATTCAAAGATCTCTGGACCCAAGAGGGTTTTCAGGACGCCTGAACCCATCGGCCTGGGTGAGGGCAGTCAACTGTAATTCTGTAATCATGACTCGCTACCGTTCGCTCCGAATTCCAGTATCGATTCGTACAAATTACTCTATGGCCGACATCAAAGGGCTCGTCGACTCCGGAGCCACCGACAACTTCATAAGACCCGCGTTCGCTAAACGCATGGGCCTTGGGCTACAAGCCCTCGAAAAACCCAAGAAAATCTGGAACATCGATAACACAGAGAATAAAGCTGGGTCCATCACACACTTTATCGACCTAGACGTCCAGACCAATAACGTCTCTAAGACCATGAGATTCCTCGTCACCGACCATAGGAAACGAAGATCTCGTCCTCGGATATCCCTGGCTGGCAACCTACGAACCAACTATCAGCTGGGCGCACGCCACCATCCACGAAGGAGCCCTTCCAGTGGTACTTAGATCAATCAACCCCACGGAAGCGCAAACCACCATCGCCGGTGCGATGACTCAAGACGAAGCTGAAGACATCGTCCAAAAGCTCAAAGAAGAATGCCAGATACGTACCACAGCTACCGAACTGGCCATCGCAGCTAACCAGAACACCGTCGTGGAAGCCCTCCCAGAACCATATCAACGCTTTGCGAAAATCTTCAGCGAAGAAGCGTCCCACCGATTCCCACCATCGTGACCTTGGGACCACGCGATCGACT
>JAKELL010000468.1:0-30955 GCA_021524915.1 Lactarius akahatsu
GCGAGGAGCCCGAGTCAGCGTAGACACGAAGGTAAGGGCAAAGGACGTGATCTTAGCCCCCGAATGGTCCTACGCCCGGAATAAGAATCAAGGGACAGGCCGAGGCCGAGCGGCAGAGAAACAAGATGGACACGACCGAGGTGCGTGAATCACTCCCGGCCTACTCATTCCGGGTGTGTAATGCCGCCTCACAGAACGCCGATGTTAGCCAGGACTCGGACGAGCTTGCTCGCCGAGAAAGCGAGCTCAAAGAGAAGGCACTACGTAATAAAGTCGTTCGCACACGGAAAAGAACGACAAGTAATCCCGATTCTTCGAGCGTGAAGGGCTCTTCTTGAATTGTTTCGAAGCTTCTGGCCCAACATTACGTTTTGATGCGGTGTTTCGACCTGCTTTCTCTCCTTTTGATCTAATCTTCAGTACTAGTGAAACCTGTATTTGCTAAGGCTCGGACATATGGAGCATGCGTTATGTCCATTGGCGCTCGCACTGAAGCATTTTTTGGCACGCCGGATGACAGTCAGGATGCACTAACCCATACGCTGCTAACTTTTACGGACATGGTATGACCATCGCTAGCTGGGCCATCGCAGATGCGGCGATTGTGCCAATGGCCAAGTGAGCGCAATTTCGTTGTTCTAACCGAGAACGTATAGAGGATATTTTTGGTTGCCTATATAGGCAGCATGAATGTCATTGAGCAGGGCTTCGCCCAGCATTCTGTGGAGAGAAGCTACGCCTCATGGTGTATAGTGACTCGAGTGGCACGTATTACACTGTAACCGCAAATGGCATGGGCTCGGGTAACGTTCTTGGCCATTCACGATTGCAACCAAATGCCAATGATCCTGGCTAAGCTCTATCTCGCGCCTGCCGTTCCGATACTCCCTCCTTTCCTCCTAACCGGACACATCCGTTCTGGATAATAAGTGGTTCGAACCACAGAAGCTGTTCTTGACTCGGTCATTACTGGAGGGTGTATGTGCATCGCGTCTTCTCTGGGCATATGACTTCTGGCGGCCTAAGAACCCACGACTCATGGTTTCCATGCTACGTCAAGTTGGCATCGGCAGGTGGACTAAATCATATATATGCTTACGAAATCGTGTCACTTTCGTGACCCGCTGCCTTACATCTAGGAGTACAAGGTTTGGGAGCGCCGTCATCATGGTCGAGATCTATCTGAGTGTTCACGAATCTCAATTCTCCTTCCTTTCTATTCCCCTCGCTGATGTTCAGAGGCTGGCAATCCGCCCATTCAAATGGTTGAGATATGTTATGTATTGTATTTGCGGGGCCCGTGGTGATCTTTATGCGACCCTGGATGGCCCTCCAGTCGACTACGACAGCACCGCGTTGGCCAACGACGCTATGTACTACTACAAGCCTTCAGGTAAGGTGTCCCGTTGTATGTGAGATCGCTACTCACCGCGATCGTGTAGGGGAATGTGTCTTTGTGGACTACAAAGATTTACATGATCAACTAACGACTACCAGTCAAACAGATGGCCGCTACGATTTTACACAGGACGTCGTGCAACGAGATAAATCCAGCGTCATCACAGCAGAAGAGCGTGACATTTGTGATGCGGCACATCTAATTTCTTGGAATAAAGGTGACGAGGTAACGCCCATGACCATTCTATGTAGTTCTTTCGATGATGGTCTGTTCTAGTACATCAAGAGGGTTGTTGAAGGTCGTTTGCCCCTTTACGGTGGCACGGCACCTTCAATTTCTAGCGTTAATGCTGTTGAGAACGGGGTGTTGTTGAGAACGGACCTGCATATGCAGCTTAGTAGAGGAGATGTCGCCTACTTAAAGGTACGAAGTTTCGGCAGTTCATTTGGTACCTTTAAAAAACTGTTCTTAGACTCCGAATTATGGACTGGAGTCTGCTGACATACAAAGAGTCGACCAACGTCCCGCAGACATGGACACGGACCACTTTACATTGCATTACCTGGCGAAGCCCCATCATTATGAACCAGACATAGCCACAATCTTAATAAACGCAGGGTGCCCGAATGCTGCTGTCTTCTTCTCAGCAGGGTTAAACGTGGACGCATTATTCCGGGGAACGGGAAGCCCGCTACCCCCGGCCGTCATCCTCGATTATGCATATGGTGCCGCCGCTTACAAGTGCTGGAGCAGCATGCGTGATGTTCCCGATGTGATGGAGAGCTACCACAGAAAATATTATGCAGATATTCCGGTACCCCTCCGCAGGCGACACAGCGACGATAGCGACGGTCCTTCCGATGAACTAAACGGCCCCCGTCCCCGTGAAGACCCAGGCCCTGCCCCCACATCACCACGGCGGAGACAGCACATGTCCCTAAGGGAGGGGGATGAAATGGCGAAGGCAATGGACGACATGAATGCGTTTTTAATGTTTGTCAACGGAATTACGCCGGAAGAGGCAGCTAAAAGGAGAGAGAAGCGAATGGAGGAGGAGGAGCTGAAGGCCCAGGAAGCTAGCCGAAGCAAGGTGATGGAATGGATGGGAACTATGGACGACAGTAGTTCATAAATGGCAACGTTTTGTGATGGCATATGATTATTGTTTCCCCTTTTTTTTTTCTTTTTTTTTTTGAATCTCCTAGTAGTTTTCCCTTGACACTGTCACGCAATGGGATCGCTCACGGCTGTCATGTTTAGGTTGGCTGTGCATAACTTGCCACCGTCAATGTAAGGCTTGCCACTGGCTGCCAGCCTGAACGTTGAGCCGTGTTTACGCCCCTTAGGCATCTCGGACCCGCGCATGAGGCACGCATCTTGAGACCGTCCTCTCCTTAGTTCGCTTATCGCTCCATGTGGATAATGACCAAGCAGACGATACAGGCAGGCAGGCACTCAGCACTCTATTACATGTACACATATTCGGAAAGAAGAAACGAAACACGAACACCGGCAACGAGAGGCAAGAATCGGTAATGCGCTATTCCGTAAGGGGCAATGACTAGCGGAGAAAGGAGGTGTGGCAGACCGCCAGCACGCATGCGTAGGAAAAAGATTGACTGACAAGCACCACCAAGGATAGTACCTGCGACGCCGCCAAGACCCCCCCCCCCCCACAGGAACAACCAAGGATAGCACATGGTTCCTCGGATCAGAAATCACAGTGACACATTCGTGGGAAACGCCCATTGCGCCACCAAAGAGACCTTGCATTATCATCAGGATGGCAACGACCTGCTTTAAGGACGTGGAGGTACCATATAACACACATGTGAGGGAGCCTCCAAGGAGTGAGAGGAAGAGGAGTCAGCCTAGGACGACGCTGCGCTTGTGTTTCTCGAAAACGGTAGCCCAGAAGAGGGAAGTGAAGAATTGAGTGAAGAATGAATAATAACGTTCCTAGGCGGAACATGGCCAGGTGCGAAAATCTTCCTCTAGGTGGTCTAGTTCCTGCCGTAGTTAAATATTAGATACCAGGTATGGAACAAACTGAGCGCACGAGAGGATTCTAATCGACTGAAGTTCACATACGGATAGAGGTAGAATTGGAAAGCAATCTGTGAGAGACACATCAGTGCAGCTGCGCATTGTCGTCAGCAAACGAGAATCCAAGGCAAAAAAATCTGGCTCACTGAGCTGCGAGAAATCTCCAACGGTAAGATTCAGCCATTCTGATCCATACTTCCTGTGAAATTCGTTCAAGCCCACGCCGAGTGCATAGAAAAAATTCAATACAACATAAGCCAAAAACACCATGTCGTGAGTAGTTGTATGAAGCGCGAGCCATCCATACTGCAAGATGGTCGCTGATGGTAGTTGACTCATCACACTCGGCTATTTCCCTTCAACAGTTGGCACGGCGTCGGCACCTTCCTGTGCTTGAGATGCATCAGGCGCAGTAAGGGCCTCAGTGACAGAAAGAGGTGTCTTCACACCAGGATGAGCAGCGATCGCGTTTGAGAAACGATGCGACGATGAAGTCACATCGAATGGCTGTCCGGGGGTGCCATATTGTAGGGAAGGGCACCGCCGTTGTGGAGACTGGGACGCCAATGTCGCGGAGATGACGACCGGCGGAAAGGTGACGCATGAGAACTACGACGTGTACCTGGAACGGACAGGGAGGGCGCAAAACCGCCTGCAATACGCATTCCCCTCTCAGTAACTGCATCCCCATCACCAGTGGGAAGATTCTCGGTTGGCTCATCAGCATCAGGGTCAAACACGCTCTCGTATGGGCCCTCTAGTTCCGTGTCGTCCGCCTCTCGCATACCTCCTCGTTGTCGACATTCCTTGTTACAGCGACCCACAAATGACATTTGTAACCACATTTTCATTCGCCAACACCAGGCGCTGTGGGAAGCTAAGTTCGCTGTCTGTCGCAAAGCTTCGCGGCACACCGTCACCAGCGAGGGCAGTCAGATTTCTCGCCCTGTGACGAAGTTGCCTTGACTTCCTCGTCGATACGATGCGCCAGACATATTGCTACCTAAGCGGCGAGCGTAAACTGAGTGCTCTTCCACCCACGCCGCTATGTCATATGCATAGCCGTCCGTGCAACTGGCCCTGGGGAAGGGTCGATTGGCGGAAGAGGACTGGGGAAGAGGGACGGGTGGCGAGGACAGTGGATCTGGCACGCGGCTGACAAAGACGCCTGAGAATGTGCGAGATGCTTTGCGGAGACCTTCAAGCTCGCCTTGCGCGGAAGTGTAGCCACTGGACTGGACGGGATAGATTCTGATTGGATGTGTCGTCTGTGATTGTTTTCGGGTGGTAAACGGATAGCGCCCTCTCGCGGGCCGCCGTCTGGGCCAAGGAAAAGTGACAGGATGGCGCCTTGAGATGATGTGGGTAACATGAATCGGATTAAAAACAAATAGTGATACATTTGCGAAGGTGACAGTGGCGGCGGTAGAGGTGGGAAGTAGGTAGGGACACTTTACGAAAAGGGGTAACTTCTAAAGACATTGGGCCACTTTTGAGCAGGAGATTCGACTATCTGTGTCAGAAGCAGTCAGTACTAGTCAGTTGACGTGCAAAGAAGTAAATATTGACTGACAAGCACTGCAAACAATGGCACCGGCGAGGCCACCAAGACCCCAGCAGAAACCAAGAATAGCATTGCCCTTCGTTCGTTTCTTGGATCAGAAATCACAGTGACACATCCGCGGACAACGTCCTTTACGCCGGAAAAGACGCCTTGCATCATTCGGATGACAGCGGCCTGCTTTGGGGTCGTGGAAGCACCAATAAAGCAAAGGCGAGGGAGTCTCCAAGGAGGGAGAGGAAGAGGACGATACGTCGACCGTGTTTCTCGACAACGGTGGCATAGAGAAGGGAAGTGAGGAATTGAGTGAAGAAAAACGCAGAGGAGACATCAGAACGCCAAGGCTATGGAGGGGACCGTCATAGATATCATTGATGGGGGGGTCGTATAAAAGTCGCGACGCGTCTATCCCTGTTGAGGGACGTAGACGTGCCAGTGAAGCCTCCTGTGAGGAGATCGGTGACGAATCTCACGGTCCAGTCCGGTCCGATCTGCCAAAAGAGATGCTGAAATCACCGTCTCAGGCCGTCATCATGGTCGAAATCTATCTAAACGTCGATGGTTCTCGATTCCCTTTCCTCTCCATTCCCCTTGATGATGTCCAGAGGCTATCAATCCGCCCTTTCAAATGGCTGCGATATGTATTATATTCTATTTGTGGAGCCCGTGGTAATCTGTATGCGAGGCTGGGTGACCCTCCAGTCGACTATGACAGCACCGAGTTGGCCGATCACCTTATATACTTCTATGAGCCTTCGGGTAGGGTCTCTTATTGCATGTGAGATCGTAGCTCACTACCCATTTCTCCAGGGCATTGTATCTTCATCGACCACGAAGGTTTGAATGACAGTGTGACATCTACTGACCAAACACCACGCCGCGAAAATTTCAGAAAGGAAATCCTGGCCCGAGATAAAGAGTTCTGCGTCGTCACACGAGAACCTGCAAATGATTGTGATGCGGCACATCTGATCCCAAGGAGCAAAACCGACAAGGTAACAGCGACCATGATCATTCAATGTGGTTCTTTAATGACGGTCTGTTCTAGTACATTCGGAGGGTTGTCGAAGACCGATCGTCCCTTTATGGCGGCACGACACCTATGATTCGTAGTATTGATGCCATCGAGAATGGTGTGTTGTTGATCGTGGACCTGCATAGGAAGCTTGGTAGAGGAGATGTCGCCTTCTTGAAGGTATGACGTTTTGGGCAGTTCCTGTTTGGGCAGGTTTAAACATTTTAGACGCCAAATTACGGACTGGATCCCATCGACATCCCGAGAGTCGAACCCTCTGACAGACAAGGTCCTGTGCCCGCGGATCACTTTACATTGCACCGCTTGAAAAAGCCTCCTGGTTATGACCCGGCCAGAATTGCAGCCATTGCCAGCACAGGAAGCTTGCACCATGATATTGCCTTCACGTTAGGTTTAAACGTGGATGCCCTATTCCGGAGCACAGATCTGCTACCTGCTGCGATCATCCTCGATTACGTGTATGGTATTGCTGCTTACAAGCAGTGGAACAGCAAGCGTGACGATAAGGCCTTTCACGGTGTGATAGGGTACTACCGCAACGAACTTTACGTTGATAATCCAGCAGCCTCCCCCAGTCCGTCAACTGACAACTACGAGGACGAAGTTCACGACCCCACCAACGTTCCCGGTAACCTAGTCGATTGTCATGACCCTGACCACGTTCCCACCACATCATCACGTTACGCTTCCACGAGGACGGGGGATGAAATGGCGAAAGCGATGGATGACCTAAATGCGGTTTTAATGTTGGTGCGAGGAATTACGCCAGAAGAGGCCGCTAAGAGGAGGGAGAGGCGAATGGAGGAGGAGGAATTGAAGGCTCAGGAGGCTAGCCGAAGCAAGGTGATGGAGTGGATGAGAACTACGGACGTTGGTAGTTTGTAAATAGCAGCGTCTAGTGGCTTCGGCGTACTGTTTCCACGCATTTGTATCTTTATTGCAAGTACTTTAGCTTTTCCCTTTTGCAGAATCCTTGACAGGGTGTAAGCTGTGTGCAGCTGGCCGTCATCTTTTTAAGGCCGGTCAGCCGTTGAGCGTGTTCACACTCCATAACCATCTCGAACCCGCGCATGACAACTGGCGTGCGTCTTGAGATCGCACTCTTCTTTGTTCGCTTCATCATGGCCATTGAAATCGCCTCACCCCCTCCATACGGATGGTGATCAAGTAAATGATGCAGGCGCTCAGCACTCTATGACCTAAGAGTCAGATTCGGAATAAAAGAAACGAAACACGAACAGCAGAGGTAAGAATTAGTAATATACTGTGTCATCGCAAGGCTTAGCAGTCCGCACACACATCAAGAAACGAAGGGGGAATGACTAGCGGATAAAGAAGGTATGGCAGACGGCTGCAGACCAAACATGAAGATCCAGTTAAAAGGTTGCATAAGGAAAGGCGCGAGTGACTGATCGAACATAACCCACGCGCAAGCGAGACTACGCTCTGAGCCACACCATTTGCCATGCGTACAACTGGCGGGGGAGACACTGAAAAATAAGCAGTCTTGAGCACCCAAAACAAGTGACGAAAACAGCTCAGATGGCATACCGTAGTTCAGGAGAATTGACACCGACGTGAACGTGAACGTCGTGCCGCAATACCGAACAGCACTGAGCAACGAAGAGGCCCGAATTAGCGGGAGATACGATGCGAAGAGGGTTTGACATCACTCACGTGCTGATTGCGTGCTGATTGTCGTGGGCGAGGGTCTCGTACTGTAAGCAGGATACTTCGGCGAACGTAACGAGAAAATCACCAACGGATCATGAGAAGAGGACTAGCACCGCTTTGAGGGCCCGCGAACACACGATAAAGTGTAACGGTAGTGTATCCCAGAATGAATAACAACGTTCCTGAGCAGAACGTGGCCAGGTGCGAAAATCGTCCTCTAAGTGGTCTGGTCTCTGCCGTGGTTAGAAATTAAATACCAGGTATGAACGAAATAAGCGCGCGAAAGTGGCGACTCACCCAGTATTGCTGTCGAACATATAGAAGGTCAGAAGGAGGAATGCGATCCACTAAAGTTTACATACGGATAGAAGTAGAATTGGAAAAGCGATCTGTGCGACACACATCAATGCAGCTGCACATCGTCGCCGCGGCTCGTCAGCAAAACAAGATTCAACCCTCTGATTCGTACTTTCTGTGTAACCTGTTCAAGACCACGCTGGGTGCTTTTTTTTAAAAAAAAAAAAAACACTCGCGATACAACATAAGTCAAAACACCATATCGTGGGTGGTCGTGTGCAGCGCGAGCCTGGCATCCGTACTGCACTGGAAGTCAATAGTAATTGACTCATGAAACTCGGCTACTTTCAACCATTGGCACGGGCCGCCAGGCGTCGGTACCTTACTGTGCCCGAGGGGAAGTAAAAAGTCTCTGGGCCTCAGCCACGGTAAGAAGCGTCTTGACACCAGGACGAGCAAAGATTGTTGGGACCGTGTTTGAGAAACGACGCGGCGATGAACCCACATCGAATGGTTGTCCGGGGGCAGGGAAGGGAGGGCGTTGCCGTTGTGGAGACTGCCAGTGAATACTGAGATGCCAAATGCCGCGGGATGACGGCCGACGGAAAGGTAACGCATGAGAACTACGACGTGTACCTGGAACAGATGAACCCAGCATTCCCTTCTCAGTAACGGTACCTCCATCACCAGCGAAAAGATTCTTCGGCATCTAGATCAAACACGGGCCTTCCAGCTCCGTATCGTTCGCCTCGAATACCTCCTCGTTGACATTCACTGCTGCGGCGACCCACAAATTTACGATATTTGTAACCGCATTTTCATTCGCCAACACTACGCGCCGCGCGAAGCTGAGTTCACTGTCTGTCACACAGCTTCGCGGCACACCTTCACCAGCAAGGGCAGTCGGATTGCTCGCCCGGTGACGAAGGACGAAGGTTGCCTTGACTTCCTCGCCGATACGACCGTTGAATATTGCTTCCCAAGAGCAAGCAGAAGCTGAGTGCCCTTCCACCTGCGCCGCCATATCCATATCCATCGGCGTGACTGGTTCTGGGGAAGGTCGATTGGCAGAAGAGGACTGGGGAAGAGGAACAGATGGAAAGGACAGATCTGGCACGCGGCTGGCAAAGACGCCTGGAAATATGCGAGACGCCTTGCGGAGAATTTCATAATGGTTGGATGTACCGTCTCGGTGATGTTTAATATAGAGTATAGGATATAAGATTCCACTATGCGGGTAAAAGGATGCGTTGCACATTTGGTTGCTTTAAAGGACAAGCTAAGGAGAGAACAATAGCCCTTGCTCGCTCTTACCCTCCATTATCGGGGGGAGGATTCGTGAACGTAATGCACCCCTCGGGGTCTTTCCAATGCTGCTGGACCCCGTCCCACCACGAGCTCGCTGGCATCAGCGACCTGAACTCGGACTTGAGCATCGGCACGCGCAGCACCGTCCCCTGTGCACAACGCACGAGGACCGATCGCAGTGCTCGGTGGTACTTGGCGGAGCCTGGCAGGCTGCCGACCACGGTTTGGGGGTCCCCAGCACCGGGCGGGAAAACAGCCGGGTCGTGGATTTGCACCGCTCGCATGGCGGAGGGGAGAAATGTTGTCAGCGGCTTGTGATGGGCGAGTGCGAGGTGGCGTCTGACGACGTGCTCCGCGGTTTCTTGCGCAAAGTCGGGCTGCGAGTCGGCCGGAGTGATAAAGGGTGCGTGTGGCGTCGTGGGTGCGAGAGGGCTTTGAGGGGTACGCGTTTCGGTGCCGCTTAGCATGGAACGGAGAACGGAGACGAGGAGCTCGCCTCCTTCCTGAGCAAGGGTGTCACGAAGAGGGCCGAACGCAGTTCCTGAAGGGATGGTCTGCGAAGCTTGTGTTTCAGCACATTGGCCCGGGGAGAAGTGCAGGAATTCGTACGACGGGTACACGACCAAGAACATCACCGGCATCGATTCCACCGCGCCGTTTCATCTCGATGACACAGACTGCGGAGTCGCGTTCGCCGTTTAGTATTGCCCGCTGGATGGGCGCGGGTCCTCGGTAGGCTGGAAGGGCAGATGGGTGAACGTTGAGGGTGTGGGTCGGTTTGAACAGCGATAGGAGGGCAGATGGGAGGATGCGCCCGAAAGACGCTGTGAGAAGGAGGTGGTTCGGCGGTGGTGAATCAGCCAAAGGGTAAAATGGTGAGGGAGGCTGAGTAGTTGAGCAAGCTACGTTGGAGAGAGGAATCAGATGTGACCATACCTTCCATGTCTTGAGTTCGGATCTGACGTGTGGTATGGTGGTCACAGGGAGGTTGAGTTTATGGCCTAACTTCTTCAATGGAGCTAGTATCACGAAGGTAAGAGAACTGCGAAAAGAGAAGGAGAAGAGGGGCTGACAGACGGAAAGTACGTCTCTTTTTCTACCAATTAACTGGTCTGGTTGAGTCGCGATAATCAGGTTCTGCCATACGTCTATCGAGACGACCATTTAACTGAATATCGGAGTCAAGGAAGCAGGATGGCGGACCAGGAGCATTGTGAAGCTTTTCAAAGACCCGACATGAGAATTCGTCGCGTCCAAAATAAAGGATATCAAATCTTCGTGATTGATGATACCGTCTTGCAACCAGGTGCCAGTTGTGTCTGTCAATGACACGGATGTTGAGCATCTCGCACCGTGGCGTGTGGATACGTGACCTGATATGGACGATCATGTGACCATGAAGTGGTGTTATTTGGTGTTGTTTATGTATTTATAGCTTGACTGCGACAACGCTCGTTATCTCGCAGCAGACCATGTCTCGCTCTGGCTCTAGAGCAGAGCACAGTCACTCACCCACGAGACAGCATACAGCCAGGGTCTTTGGTACAGGTGATCAACCCGATCAACCCGACAATGATAATGGATCGGCTAGCATATCGCCTTTGCGCCGTATACTCACTCGTCACCCAAGCATCTTGTCCAGACATCGCGCACAAGATGCTTCACCTTTACGCGCCCCGACCCCAGCTCAACCACCGGAGGAAAGGCCACTTATTCCCAGCGCGTTATCACAACCCGACTTTTATGCCACTCCCCTTCCAACGATACCTATGATGGTCCTGTCCATCACCCTCCTTGGCGAATTTCTCACTGCTAATGTCTCCACTCCTTTTTTAATTTTTATGGTCGAGGGCTTTGACGAATTTGGAGAAGGATCTGATGTCGGTTTCTACAGCGGTCTCCTCGTTTCCACATTTTTCTTCACCCAATTCCTCACTTCCCTCCTCTGGGCTACTGTCGCCGAGAAACACGGTCGACGCATCGTCCTCTTCCTCTCCCTCCTTGGAGGTTCCCTTACCTGTGCCTTATTTGGTACTTCCACCACCCTAAAGCAGGCGGTTGCCATCCGAATGATGCAAGGCGTCTTCGCCGGCGCGATGGGCGTTGCCCGCGGATGTGTCACCGTGATTTCTGATCCGAGCAACGAAGGAAGGGCATATGCTATTCTTGGTTTCTGCTGGGGTCTTGGTGGTGTCGCTGGTGCTATCGTTGGCGGTGCTTGTCAGTCAATCTTTTCCTAGACTTTTCTGCGCATGTCACGAACTGACTCCTTCTGACTCAAATAGTCGAATCTCCTGCTCAAAAGTGGCCCAATGTCTTTGGAAAGTTACCCCTTTTCGTAAAGTACCCCTATCTACTTCCCACCTCTATCGCCGCCTCTGTCACATTCGCAGGTGTGTCACTATTTGTTTTCGGCCTGATTCATGTTACCCACATCATCTCAAGGTGCCATCCTGTCACTTTTCCTTGGCCCAGACGGCGGCCCACGCGAGGGCGCTATCCGTTTACCACCCGAGAAAACCACAGAGACGATACATCCAACCATTCCGGAAGAAGAATCTATCCCGTCCAGTCCAGTGGCTACACTTCCGCGCAAGGCGAGCTTGTATGAAGGTCTCCGCAAAGCATCTCGCACATTCTCAGGCGTCTTTGCCAGCCGCGTGCCAGATGCAGCGTCATCACCACCCGTTCCGCTTCCCCAGACCTCTTCTGCCAGTCGGCCCTTCCCCAGAACCAGTCGCGCCGACGGACATGCATATGGCTACGGCGCAGGTGGCAGAGCACTCAGTTTCCGCTCGCGCTTGGGTAGTAATATGTCTGGCGCATCGTATCGACGAGGAAGCCAAGGCAACCTTCGCCACCGGGCGAGCAATCTGACTGCTCTCGCTGGTGACGGTGTGCCGCGAAGCTTTGCGACAGACAGTGAACTTAGCTTCGCACAGCGCCTGGTGTTGGCGAATGAAAATGCGGTTACAAACATCGCGGATTTGTGGGTTGCCGCAGCAATGAATGTCGACAACGAGGAGGTATTCGAAGCGGACGACACGGAACTGGAAGGCCCATACGAGAGCGTGTTTGATCCAGATGCCGATGAACCAACTGATAGTCTTCCCACTGGTGATGGGGACGCGATAACGGAGAGGGGAATGCGTATTGCGGGCGGGTTTGCACCCACCCCATCTGTTCCAGGTACACGTCGTAGCTCTCATGTGTCACCTTTCCGCCGGCCGTCATCCCCGCGGCATTTGGCGTCCCAGTCTCCGCAACGGCGACGCCCTTCCTTACAATATGGCACCCCCGGACAACCATTCGATGTGGCCTCACCGCCGCGTCGATTCTCAAACGCGATCTTTGCTCATCCTGGTGTAAAGACGCCTCCTGCCGTCGCTGAAGCCCAGAGACTTCTTACTGCGCCTGATCCCTCCCGAGCACAGGAAGGTACCGACGCCGTGCCAATTGTCGAAGGAAAACAGCCGAGTTTGATGAGTCAACTACCGTTGGCGATCATCTTGCAGTACGGATTGCTCGCGCTGCATACGACCACTCACGACATGGTGTTTTTGACTTATGTTGTATCGTGAGTGAAGGTTTTGTATGCTCCCAGCGTGGTTTCGAACAGGTTTCACAGAAAGTACGAAGCAGGAGGGCTGAATCTTACCGCTGGAGATTTCTCGCAGCTCAGTGAGCCAGGTTTTTTGCCTTGTATTCTCGTTTGCTGACGACGATGCGCAGCTGCACTGATGTGTCTCGCACAGATTGCTTTCCAATTCTATCTCTATCCGTATGTACCCTTCAGTCAATTGAAACCCTCCTCTGACCTTCTATGTGTTCGGCAGCAATATTGGGTGAGTCGCAACATTCGCGCCTTACTTCGTTCCATACCTGGTGTCTTATATCTAACTACGGCGGGGACTAGACCACCAAGAGGACGATTTTCGCACTTGGCCATGTTCCGCTTAGGAACATTGTTATTCATTCCGGGATACACTACCGTAACGCTTTATCGTGTGCTCGCGGGCCCTCAAAGTGGTGCTAGTCTTTTCCTCATGATTCGTTGGTGTTTTTCTCGTTACGTTCGCCGAAGTATCCTGCTTATACGAGACTCCCCCATACAAAGCCTTGACAATCAGCACGTGAGCGATGTCCCTTCATACCGTATCGCCCGTTAATCCGGACCTCTTCGTTGTACAGTGCCATTCGGTATTGCGGCGCGACGTTCACTTTCACGTCTGTGTCGATTCTCCTGAACTACAGTACGCCATCTGAGCCATTTTCGTTACTTGTTGTGGGTGCTCAAGAACGCTTATTTTTCAGTGTCTCCCCCGCCGGTTATAGGCATGGCAAATGGTGTGGCGCAGAGCATAGTTTCTCTTGCGCGAGGGTTTGGGCCCCTTCTCGGCGGTTATGTTCGATCAATCACTCGCGCCTTTCCTTATGCAGCTTTCTAACTTGACTTCCAGGTTTGGTCTGCGTCGGTACAAGGAAATCCGTCAAACTACTACATCGGGTTCTTGATGGTCGGCTCGGCGTGCGCTCTGGCGGTCTGCCATACATTCTTTATCCGCTAGTCATATTCCCCCCTCTTTTTCTTCTCGTTTCTTTGATGTGTGTACGGACGGCTACGCCTTGCGATGACACAGTATGGACTAACAAATTACCGATTTTGTCTCGGGCTGTTCGTGTTTCGTTTTTTTATTCCGAATCTGTGTACATGTAACCTTAGGCCATAGAGTGCGCATCTGCTCGATCGCTATCCATATGAGGCGATTACAATAGCCATGGCGATCTCAAGACGCATGCTAGCTGTCATGCGAGGGTTCCGGATGGCTCTGGAGCGTGAACGCGCTCAACGTTCGGGCTGACTGGCTTTACATAGATGACGCCCAGCTACACAGCCGACCCAATACATGACATGACATTACAGCTGTGAGTAAACCCCTCTCTTGACAGTGTCACGGATTCTGCAAAGGGAAAAAGCTACAGTACTTGCAATAAGGATACAAATGCGTGGAGACAATACATGGAAGCCACCACTACCTACGAACTACCAACAGCCGTAGTTCTCATCCACTCCATCACCTTGCTTCGGCTAGCCTCCTGAGCCTTCAAGTCCTCCTCCATTCGCCTCTCCCTCCTCTTAGCGGCCTCTTCTGGCGTAATTCCTCGCACCAACATTAAAACTGCATTTAGGTCATCCATCGCTTTCGCCATTTCGTCCCCCGTCCTTGTGGAAGTGTAACGTGATGATGTGGTAGGAGCGTGGTCAGGGTCATGACAATCGACTAGGTTACCGGCAACGTTGGTGGGGTCATGAACTTCGTCCTCGTAGTTGTCAGTTG
The DNA here is from genome assembly GCA_021524915.1 of Lactarius akahatsu. Lineage (NCBI taxonomy): Eukaryota > Fungi > Basidiomycota > Agaricomycetes > Russulales > Russulaceae > Lactarius > Lactarius akahatsu. The sequence goes on from JAKELL010000468.1 coordinate 14,661, forward strand.
GCGGACTGGGGGAGGTTGCTGGATTATCAACGTAATGTTCGTTGCGGTAGTTCCCTATCACACCGTGAACGGCCTTATCGTCACGCTTGCTGTTCCACTGTTCGTAAGCAGCAATACCATACACATAATCGAGGATAATCGCAGCAGGTAGCAGATCTGTGCTCCGGAATAGGGCATCCACGTTTAAACCTAACGTGAAGGCAATGTCAGGGCGCAATTTTCCTGTGCTTTCCAAGATTGCAGCCGTGGTCTGGTCATAACCAGGAGGCAATTTCAAGCGATGTAATGTAAAGTGATCCGCGGGCACAGGGCCTTGTCTGTCAGAGGATTCGACTCTCGGGATGTCGGTGGGATCCAGTCCGTAGTTTGGCGTCTAAAACGTTTAAACGTGCCTACAGTAAACAGGAACTGCCAGAGCGTCATACCTTCAAGAAGGCGACATCTCCTCTGCCAAGCTTCCTATGCAGGTCCACGACCAACAACACACCATTCTCGATGGCATCAATACTACGAATCATAGGTGCCGCCATAAAGGGATGATCGGTCTTCGACAACCCTCTGAATGTACTAGAAAAGACCATCATTAGAGAACCACATTGAATGATCACGATTGTTACTCGTTATTACCTTGTCGGTTTTGCTCCTTGGGATCAGATGTGCCGCATGACAATCATTCGCTTTATCTCGGGCCAGGATTTCCTTTCTGAAATTGGCGCGGCGTGGTGTTTGATCAGTAGATGTCACACTGTCATTCAAACCTTTGTGGTCGATGAAGATACAATGCCCTGGAGAAATGGGGAGTGAGCTACGATCTCACATGCAATAAGAGACCTTACCCGAAGGCTCATAGAAGTATATAACGTGATCGGCCAACTCGGTGCTGTCATAGTCGACTGGAGGGTCACCCAGCCTCGCATACAGATTACCACGGGCTCCACAAATAGAATATAATACATATCGCAGCCATTTGAAAGGGCGGATTGATAGCCTCTGGACATCATCAAGGGGAATGGAGAGGAAAGGGAATCGAGAATCATCGACGTAAATAGATTTCGACCATGATGCAGATGTCCCATTGCGCCACCCGCGGCTCTCGAACACAAACTTGAACAATGTCCATAGCAGGCAGGCTCCACCGCAATGTCCGTCGCTACATCGCTACAAAACTACGAGACGGTTTGTACTATCCTACAAGTAATTCACAATTCCACCCCACGACTTCCACACCTGTTGATACAAATGGCGGAATCGAGAATTAGATCGAGAGAGGCCCTACGATAGTGACCCCCGGGAAAGAAAAAAGAGATCATAGCCTCCATGATGTGTGGTTGCACGTGCGCACCGCCTACTGCGCGCCGTGCTTCAATCTTTCCCCCTTCTTCGACCTTATCCCGATTCTTACTAGCCTTCCCAAGGAGCACCTTCATCTCGCCCTTCACACGGTTCATGATGGTCGCCTTCGCCTGGTTACCCGCGTCCGAGTCGCTGCTCGACCTCCCCTTCCGCGTCGCAGGGCCTCCCGCAGTCTCAAGCTGTTGCTGCTGCTGCTGCACCACCGCTGCCTTGTTGGGATCCTCCTCGCCGCCTTTCGGCGGGGCGGGATCTTCCACTGCCGCGGCACGGGACAGCGGCGGTTGGCGCGTTCCTTCGTCGATCGCCCCGCTACTCTTGCCCTCTTTCCTCAGTTCCTCCTTGAACTTCGAATCTGCGGTCCCCTTTATATGCAAAAAGGTTTTGTTAACGGGTGCGAACGCCCACTCCAGGGGAACTCACCTCGGTCTCTGCACCCCGTTCCGCCGGGACTTGCTCGCCGACAGCACTAGGACCCTGCGGGTCCGGCCTCCGCACTGGACTATCTTGCTCTGTTACACCCGGTGCTGCATAGCTGGCTGGGGCTGTGGCTGGGGCGACGACGTCCTCTCGCGAACGTCGTCTCCGGTGTCCACAACGAGCTCTTTCGGTCTCGAAGCGGGCTCAGAGGCAGCCCTGCCCTCGCTCGCCCGCTCATCGGGCACCTTGGCGACAGAAGAGCTAGTAGGGACGACAGCCTCATCTCCATGGTCTGTGTCTATAGCAAGCTCTTTCGACCTCGAAGGCGGTGCGGGGACAGCCTTTCCCTCGCTCGCCCGCTCGTCGGGCAACTTGGCGACGGAGGTCTCGCTGATGGTGCCAGGGAGTGAGCCGACGCCGCCACAATGCTCGCCTGGGTGGGTACCCTCCTTTTCTGTGGATGGGAGAGATATGCGGTCTGAAGCATGGCCAGACAATGTACGCTGTCTTGTAGTGCTTGTATGCTCCCGAGGGAAGGCACCGGGAATTTCGAGGCCGGGAGTGGAAGGGGATTCATGGTGATTGTGAATGGAAGAGGGGAGTGTCGTGGTCATTGTTTCTTGGTATGTTGGTATTCGTAGTGAAAAGCCCCTATACGTTGGAATCGCTCTATTTCAAGGGTTTCGGTTCAAGCTTTTCGATCGTCTCACTCCACCACTCCAATTTCGTCATACACCCTAAAAGTATGAGTATTTACGATTATTTATGTATTTACATCCGGCGTGGAAAATCCGGACCGATTAATGAAAGCTCCTGGGGCAGGACACGGTATTGCTCAAACGGGAGAGGCTGCAGCACTGACAATCCATCCAGAGGTGCAAGATATGTATCGGTCTCCACGGCGGGCTAGCGTGGTCATTCAACTGTAGCACGTCGTGAAATAGCGCACATTCTTGGGGCTGATCCTCAAACGAAAGCAAGTTCATGTACTGTTCCTAACCAGTAATTTGTTAGTCGTGCGCATTCACGTTTAAGCTGCTCCCTTACAGTTTCAGCCGGTACCGAACTTGGACCTTGTAGGCCATCTCCCTGGAAAGGCGATTGAATATTGCTCAAGTGGCGCCCTTCCGGTTGGCCCAACTCCGCACGAGTAACCTTGACGGTTCTATTTCGGGGCTGCGCCTGCCACATGGCCAAGTTCCTCGTCGAACCTGACACACGGTCGTGCCACTTGAGATGCAAAGCAAGACCGTTCGGAAGTCGAAAGTCTCTCGGACAAAGAGGACATGCATACAACAGTTTCGGTGGTGACGTGTGGGTTTGTATATCCTCCATCGTGACCTGCGTGGGAACAGCCGAGGGCAGCGAACTGCATACGCATTCTTCGAACCGTGTCCAGGACTCATCGTTGTCCACGTGAGAAGTGGGCGCCGATGAATTCGATACGGGTCCAAACCACGGTGACATTCGAGCGTGAGGAGGCGCTGAAGGGAAGGGAAGGTAAGATGGATACATGTGGTGTTCAGAACCCGCCCGTCCTGAGAATGATGCGTCGTGAGAGTATGGGTACGAGAAGGGAGACGGGAGAGAGAGAGACAAGGCTGCATCCATGCGGTCCACAGGCAGGCGCATACAGGGATCCTCCGAGCGGTAGGCCACCCCAGATCGAGCGGTTAGCAAGTGCTCGTTGCCGTATGGTCTCGACAACGACGGCCGGTTGCTCCGCCAGTTGTTTTCGACGCACGAGGATTCCATGTTGCAGTACGGGGGGTCAACGTCAACCCTAAATTCGTACGCATACATTTCTTCCGGGCCAGTGGCGGGAAATGGGATGACGGGAAGAGAATGAACGCGGGCACGTTTTGTGCGGCCCTTCCTTCTCGGTTGTGCCGCTTCGCCGGGAGACTTGGAGAGTTTGCGCTTCGTAGTCGGCGCGGCACGGAGGAAACCCCCCTTCGTGCACTGAATACTATCGGCGGCAATCGAACTGTCGAGGGAAGGGGGGGTCGTATTAGTAGCACGTGACAGGTCCATTGCAGTGAACGGGTTGGCTCGGAAGACATCCATCATGTGGCGAGGTACACCAGTGGACCAGCGAAGGTCGTCTAGCTCATTCTCGTCAACGAGGGGAATAGTTGGCTGCTGGGACGAAGATATGTCGACGGCATTCGCTCGAACGTATGGAGACCGCTGATTTAAAGGTCCCGCGCTCGATTTTGAGTGTGTGGTGAGGATTGCGGGGTCGCTAGCCAGGTCGGAGAACGCGAAGATCGGCGTTTGCAACTGCTCTGGATCCAGGGATGCGCTTCGCCTCGTTTCAAGAGACGAGATGGTCGGACAGGAGACAGAAGTGGGCGAGGCAGTACGAGACGAGAGAGAATTTGCAGGAGATGGAGGATTGACCCAATGATACTTCCCCGTCAAAAAATTAAGAGAAGCACGCTCGTTATGGGTTGGGAATTCAGCGCTCTGGCCTGTTGCGGTCACATCCGGGAAAGCAGATAACATGGTGACTGTGAGAGGGTGTAGAGGTAGGGGGTGGTGGTTTCTATTTGGGAGTAAAGAGCGCACAAGGCTCTCCAAAGAGAGACAGACAACGGCTGTGGATCAGAAGGGGTCAATATTGTACCGCATGGGTTGTGGATTTCGCACCAAGTGGAGGAGAGAAATGTGATCTTCTAGTTGTTTGATCAGCGAGAGTGGTCTTTTATTCCACGAGGACCGAGAACACGGGCATGGCGCGAGATGTGGTTGAATTCCAAGTGGAGAAGTTCCGGAGGAAAGGTACGTGCTAGCACTCGCGGTAAGTTCGGAAGTGTTGAAACAAAAAACATCAAATTCCACGCCACCAAACACCCTCCCCCGAGTAGTTCTGCTCAAACGCACTTTCACGCTTCCCACCAAAATCCAATGGAAGGACTCTGGAGGTGCCAATCGACCCAGGACGCTCTGGTGATGCGCCATCGAGCTGTCAGAGTCTACAGAGAAGTTCTCCGTGGTGAGTCCACGCCAGGTCACAGCTCCCGCGTCCGACATCACTTGAAAGGAGAAGAACGGCAAACTGCGGCAGGTTTGCGAGGATCGTCATTCAAAGTGGCGGTTCATGAAATTGTCGTAGGAAACATCCGGCTTCTCCCACAAGGCACTGCTACAGTGGTCTATTTGATGGCGTCCCTGGGGCGTCACAGGTCGGGACGACGATAGCAAACTTCTTTGGCGGTATGGAGCCGCTTGACAGGAACCGCGAGTAGAGATACCAGCGACAACAGTGCCGACTACAGTCTAGGTTAGAGCCATTTGCCACTGATTCATGACCACTATTAGCGCGCGGCGTGAGTTGTAGGGCAGCTATGAAACAGCCGCCAAGAAGGAAGAGTGGAGGCTTCTGTACCGGCGAGATCGAGGTGCACTTTGGCATGTTCTAGAAATAGTCACAGAGGACTCGAAGCTTGGAGTGAGTGGTGCATAGCTCGATCGCTATTAAAACGCTGTCAATCTCCACAGCAAGATCGCCTGTGAAAGGGGGATGGCGCAGCTCTAGATTATATATGAAAAATTCAGGGCGCGGATACCAAATACGTTTTGTCAAAATTTCGATCAGGATCTGCGAGCCTCATGGAGGATCCAACCTTAACAGAGAAGGGATGTTTGCTGGGTACGTTCCACGTGAGAATATGACATAATCCACAAGTTTTGGTTAAGTGGACCGGACAGGACCGGGACAGGACCCAAAAATGAAGGCAAACTTCAAGGCAAGGCGCCTTTGAATGCATTCGACGCGCTTCTCATCTCCTCTGTCCAGTTCTCAAATCTATGCGGTACCGTGTATCGGCAGGGAAATATTTTATTTACGCCAGACGGCAATTCCGTGCTCAGTCCTGTGGGCAATAGAGTGTCCGTCTTTGATTTAGTCAAGTAAGTATCTTACAACCCGCCCTCGCAACCGACTGACCGTCTTCTTGTGCAGCAACAAATCCTTTACCTTCCCTTTCCAAAATCGTAAAAATGTCGCTGCAATCGCTCTTAGCCCTGATGGAAACATTTTGATCAGTGTTGACGAAGGTGTGGCCGACGCGTCGTCAGATCGCGTCCTGTACACTCATGACTCGCAGACGGGAGGGCCCTCCTAGTCAGCTTCCGCAGGCGCATTGTCCTCCACCATTTTAACTTCAAAAAGTCCGTCAAGGCTGTCGAGTTTTCGCCCAACGGATCTTTCATTGCTGTGACGCACGACTCCCACGTTCAAGTTTGGAAGACACCGAACCATCTTATCCGCGAGTTTGCACCGTTTGTCCTGCACCGAACGTATACGGGCCATCATGACGATGTTCTGAGCATAGAATGGTCACCGAACTCTCAGTACGTGGCAACTTGGATCCTAACTTTGCTACCGCAACAACTCTCCGTTCTTAGATGCTTTATCACCACCTCTAAGGATATGACCGCTCGGCTGTACACTTTGAACCCAGTGGATGGCTTCCGACCCAAAACATTCGCGGGCCATAAAAATGCCGTGCTCAGCGCTTATTTCTCCTCTAATTCAGAATCGGTAAGGTGTTATCCTAGATTCCGTGACACGTTCGCTGATTGTGTCTTCGTCAGGTGTACACTGTCAGTCGCGATGGTGCTGTGTTCGTCTGGAGAGCCAAGCCTTCCGACAATTCTTCCTCCGACGATGAAGACGAACATCTTGTTGCGCCAACCTCTCAAAATCCTCTGGTTGCTCGCATTCGTTGGGGGATCCACCAACGCCACTACTTCAACCAACCTAATACGAAGGTCGTTTGCAGTACCTTTCACAGGGCTTCTGGACTGCTCATTGTTGGCTTCTCGTCTGGCGTTTTTGGGCTCTGGGAGATGCCCGCGTTCACGAACGTGCATACGCTGAGTATTTCCCAAGAAAAAATATCGTCCGTTGCCATCAATCCTTCCGGCGAGTGGCTAGCCTTTGGCGCACGCAAGCTAGGGCAGTTGCTGGTATGGGAGTGGCAGTCAGAATCGTACATTCTTAAACAACAAGGTCATTTTTTGACGTCAATACGCTCGCATACTCTCCCGACGGGCAGTATATCGCAACGGGAGGCGACGATGGCAAAGTCAAGTTATGGAACACTCGCTCTGGTTTCTGTATCATCACCTTCTCCCAGCATACTGCATCGGTATCCGCCGTCGAATTCGCTTCGCAGGGCCAGGTATTATTCTCAGCCTCGCTCGATGGGACAGTACGAGCCTTCGACCTGATCCGGTACCGCAACTTTCGGACTTTTACCTCCCCGTCACCCGTACAGTTTTCATCTCTGGCAGTTGATCCGAGTGGCGAGGTTATCACAGCGGGCTCAACGGACTCTTACGAGGTCTTTCTGTGGTCCGTTCAAACAGGAAAGCTATTAGACGTCCTCGCAGGGCATGAGGGTCCCGTCAGCTCTCTAGCCTTCTCCCCTACAACAAATGTTCTCGCCAGCGGATCTTGGGACAAGTCCGTGCGAGTATGGGATGTCTTCGGTCGTTCGCACATCGTGGAGCCATTCCAGCTCAATGCAGACATCCTTTCACTTGCTTTCCGGCCGGACGGCCAGGAGCTCGTCGTATCGACGCTTGATGGGCAGCTCACGTTTTTCTCTACCAACCAGTCCAAACAAACAAACGTAATCGAAGGTAGAAAAGACATCTCAGGGGGTCGCAAAGCCGACGATCGCGTGGCCGCGTCAAACAGTGCGTCGAGCAAAGCCTTCACAAGCGTCGCTTGGAGTGCGGATGGATCGTGCGTTCTCGCGGGCGGTAATAGCAAGTATATCGCGTTGTACGACAGTCGCGAAGGCGTGCTCATACGCCGTTGGCAAATTTCCGAAAACCTGTCACTCGACGGCACCGAGGAATTTTTGGACAGTAGGCGTGTGACAGAGGCGGGAAATGTCGACTTAATAGACGACCGCGGCGAAGAGAGCGACCTCGAGGATCGTATGGACATCAGTTTACCCGGTGTGCAACGAGGAGACCTTTCCAAGCGGCGGTACAAGCCGGAAGCTCGCACGAAGTGTATTCGATTCTCACCGACGGGCCTTGCATGGGCAGCGGCGTCGACAGAAGGACTCCTGATCTACTCGGTCGACGACGGCCTTTCATTTGATCCCTTCGACCTTTCCGTCGAGCTGACACCCCAATCCGTGCTCGCGACGCTCCAGAAGCAATCCTATCTCGAGGCGTTGGTGATGGCCTTCCGATTAAACGAGAAGACAGTTATCAGTCAGGTCTACGAAGCAATTCCTTACAACGAGATTAGACTGGTCGCACGGCAACTGCCGACTGTGTATGTTCCGCGACTGCTTGGAGTTTCTGCGGAGGTGCTAGAGCGGGGGCCCAGATTGGAATGGGGGCTCCGGTGGATTCGGGAGGTGCTTAACGCTCACGGACGGTGGGTCCGTGAGAGAAATGTCGAACTGGCCAGCGTCCTGCGGGAAGTCAAACGTGCGGTGAGCGCCTTCGAGGGCATTGTGGCCAAGTTGTACGTGTACTACAGGTTCCTTGGGGTCGTCGGTCTAACTAGCGTGGCCTGCATTTTGTAGGTGCGATGAGAATACTGCCACACTCGCATACCTCATTGATCAATCGCGGGCTAAAGAGGTCGCCGAGAGCCGAATGATGGTTGATAAACCTCAGTATGGGTTGACATAGTCCTCACTTCTCGCAACACCGACGTTACCGTTGGCGCATTTCCTGTCATTCAAGGCCCATCTGACGCCGGGAGAAAAAGCTTCTTGAAGAGGCTTCATCTCCGAAGGTAGACACTGGCTGGCCAAGAAAAGAGTACCGTGTCCGCCTTCTTCAGTGTTGGAGGCATGCTACACCCTTATTGGCGGACTATCCCGTCTGTATCACTATGATCTATGACCCTGAGACCTTTGTGGAAGGTAGCGGTTAACAGGAATAATGTACCTTCCATGGTAGATTTGTGGACGACACATCGTATTTCTCAAGTGGGCTTGAGCGGCCTGCGGGCTTTAATACTGCATTGCTCGGACGGTGAGATGAAACGGAAAGTTCGGCCCAATGTGCATTATGTAATCCGCTTATGTGCGCGATGGTTGCGAGGCCTCCTTTTTCTAGGTCATCTGGTGTATGCATACACACAACATGACAGCCAAGTGCACATTTGGGCTCGCGAGAAAGGAAAGAGGTAATCCCAAGCTGCGCAAAAATAACGGAGACGTTCATGGGGTGGTGAACATTTCCATTTTTTCCGTCTGAAAGCCTGGACTGACGCACGCCCTTACAGTATCTTTATGCGATAGGGCGAAGCGGTGGAGTTCGAACAGCGCTATGTGCCTAGTAATTTCGTGTCCTCACGAGTACAGCATATAGTACGGACTCTAGAGAACCCCTTTTTTCAGACTCGCTCCTAGTGTGACGACGGCGCAAAATCCCAATCTTGCGACCCAGATGACCTAAGGATAACGACGATCGGTCACCCGCAAGCCGAAAAACAGCCGCAGGGTACCTTATCTGCCGAAGCAAGCTCCCAGTATAGGCACGTGCCAGTTTCGTATTAGAGAAGGAAGAGATAGGAACTGACAGGGAGTTGAATAGCTGAGAACCATGCCTTTTAAAAGGGTAATCAGGATACGCAAGACAGTAACTAGACTTCCTGAATGCCGTCGCGATGGGTGCCAAAAAGATGCATTTGATGGAAACTCTTGGAGTTAGTCCTCATCGGTTCTGTTCAGCGAACAAACATCCGAGAAGTGTTTTATAAATTGGCCGACTGAGCTTCTATCCAATAGTCCCCGGTGCTCGACCCCGTCTCTCTGCTCTCTCACCATGGTTGACTGGCATGCACCTGCTCAGCTGGCTCGCGACGCTCGTATGTCTGTTTCCCTTCTGCCTGACAGCAGACGTTCATCGTCTTGGCACAGAGGCTTTCGCCCACCTCATCCACGTTCTCTTTGGACTTTATCTGTGAGCGCCTCCTATCTCCCTTCCCTGCGTTCGCGTGTTCATCTGCCAATTCAATTCAGTTGGGAATTTTGTGTTTCCTTCCAGTTCGATCTCTCCTTCATTTCCGGCCAGCGTAAATTCCGATGGCCCCTGGTGGGGTTTTCTTGCTTTCTTCTCCTTCTTCGATCTTTGCCCTCTTACGTGTACCGACAGTTCTTCTATTTCTGCGGCCGTTACAGCTTATTGGCGGCTTTGATTGGCATGTGAGTCTCATCGTTTCGACATTTCGCTCAGCTCCCTCACTGTAATGGTTTTAGTATTATCGCGCTTAACGCCCAATCGTACGAGCATGTCGTTCACTCTCCATTTATTTTGACTCATGTATGCGCATACAGAGAGCTGAATTGCCAGGCCTTGTATACCTTTAATCAGGTTTTTCCCGCTTTTCTCATACCCGCCTTTGTGCGTGCTCATTGCGTTAGTGCATGGGTAACATGGCAATCGGCATGGCTAGCGTCAATCTCTCAATTCGAACGTAAGCGAAGAGTGAAACCGATTGCAATCCGTACACTCGCTTAGATTCGTTTCCAGAATGGCTGTTTGGGGGCAGAAATGGTACATCGTCTGCACGCTCGTCGCAATCAGCCTCGGCCACTGGTCTTTGCTACTTCACGGTATCTTGTTGACCGCGGTATGGGTTCCCAGTGGGGGATGTGCTATTACATCGACGGATAGCAAGCTCCTCTCTGCCACATTCATTTACAGCATGACCTTCGACTTGATCGTCCTCCTTTTGACAGCATCCAAACTTGTTCGTCCTTCTGGTGCCAAGAGTCAACTTGTCAACATGATGTTTGCGGATGGCTTGTATTACTTCATCATTGCGTATGTCCACGAAGCGTTGGTTGATCCCAAATGGTTGTTGATGTCGTTTCACCCTACAGTTTCCTCGCCAACTTGATTGCCACTGTATGTAATTTCATTTGACTCGGCGTGCTGAGTTTGAACATGTTCCTTGCATAGGTCTTTATGACTCTTGATCTGAATGCGGTCATGTCGATCATAGCGAATGTACCAGCAGCCATCGCTTCCACGGTATGCGGCACCCGACATCCGTTCATATATCACTCACTGATCCTTTATTTATTAGATCGCGGCCTCTCGTGTCGTTCGCCGCTTAGCCAATTTCTCAGCAGCAAACGTGGAGACCTTCTCGTTGGTCCATTAACGCACGTCATTGTTGGTCGTCACTTAACCGAACTGCAGGTCGACGGCCAACGGCTCGTCTGCATTCCGAAGCGGCCAACAAACTGTTACTCCTGGATTTTCTTTTACGAAGCCATACACGAACGTACATGTTCAGGTCAGCTTCTTCCCGCGTTTTTGACGAAGAGCTGCTAATACGGTGGTACTCTCTTCCAAGATGAATACCCTCTCAGAGCCCACGACGTATGACGCGGAAGGGCGCGTGGTCAAAGTCGGTGACCTAGACCCTGAAGCGCAGCAAATCAGCGATGAGTTCAAACACACGCACTGCGCGAGCTAAAACAATAACATCGCATCCCAATAACTTTGCTTTCTATGTCAATACTTTCCATAAAAACTTCGTGGATTCTTGACCTGTAGTCGGAAAATATGTTAATTTTACATCAGTGGATTGCTATCTTCACCGATCGTGCCTGACCTGAACGACCTGGACAAGATCGAGATCGCCTTTTCAGAAGCTCACTCGTACGAACAAGGACAAAAGCCCTCTGGAATCTCCCATTATATTCTCTACGGGTCAATGGCCTGAATTTACATATGATAAAGCGCTGATAATCCTTCCGCATGATTTTCGTATTCGCTTGGCGGGTATTCCGAACTCGTTTTTCCACGGGCTACGTCGTCGTCGTTCCAGACTGGCGGGGCCACAGTCGAACCCTCTCCGGTGGGTCCAGACAACGGGCTCACCCGCTTCGAAGAGCGCACTATTCCATACCGGATGTTTAACGCATACCCTGGGCTATAACTCCGTACATGCCGTGGTCGATCATGACATTGGCTCGCCGGTTGCAGGGTTTTGCGCCCTCGTGCACTTCGATCTGTTTGAGCGCGTCGTGCTGATGAGCGCCGGACGCCCCATCCATCCTACACCTCACGCAAGCGGCCGAAATATACCCAGCTTCGTAGAGATCGTCCCGAACCATAGGCGAAGGATTGGCGGGCTTTGTCCCCGCGCCCCTTCTCGACGACTCGAGAAGCGAACACAGATGTGCACGGGGCGATGAAGAGTCGAGGTGATCTTCACGCGTTTCTTCTTTGCGCGCCTAATATCACGTCAAGAGCGCCGACTGGGAAATCAACGAGCCGCGCTGGCTAGACCCGGAGCCGGAGTCGGAAACTCCGGGGGGGAGGGTGGTCGGTTGGTTGGAACAAAGGCATAATCGCCGGCCCTAACATAGGGCAACGAGCGCAGTCACAGCGCTCGTTGAGGTGTACGTGATGCATACGCGCTACCGGCGTCCGCGCCCTCCATGGGACAGGCCGCGGAGAATGGTCGACTCCCGGATCAGGAGCTGCTGCTTGTACGTATGATTGATTCTTGGCGCATGGGGTTCAAATTGTTAGATTGGCACCGGAACATGATGACCGGCGGCGTCGGCGTCGGCGGCGTGGCCGCGTTCGGGCGCCCATAATATTCATCGTATCGCGAGGAAGTAGGACTGGAGGCATGAGGGGGTTTTGCGTGTGCTTCGTGGGCCGAGGGGATGGGTTTGAGCTCGTGGAGGGTGGGGCGTTGGGTTCAGCAAGAGCTGCCTGGGCGGTCCTGCGTTATCTCTTGTCGGATTCTTCGCAATGCCGGTGCTACTAGTGTGAAGCGCAAGTGGGCGTGGTGATGGTCAGGCAGGGCAGGGTCTGTCCCCTCGTTTGTCTCGAATCGGCTAAATCTGCTCTACACTGGCATGCGATGCACGATGCACGGTATTTCTATGATGTAGTCGGTCGTCGTTATGTGCATTGCTTCTACCCTTCGGGCAACTCGGGGTAAAAATAGAATCAATGAATTACGGCTTGCGAGGCTGTGTGCCTTGGACGATTGCGATGACGGCAAAATGTGCAGCCAGCGTTGAATAACACATTCAGCGCTGTTACGCTGCAATCTTCTGATGTTCTCAATTTTTTGGAACTGAGCCTAAATGGGCCGCGGGTAGGACAAGAGAGTATATAAACAGTGCTCATTTTGATCTAGTTGGGTACGATCCTCACTCTGTTGACCCTTATCACTTGATCATCACCCCCGTTTTTCTTCATACCCATTCACCATGTGCGGAATCTTCGGCTACTGCAGTTATCTCAGACCCAAGGTATGTCTCTCCACCCCGGTCGTCGCATCGTCACCCTCGCGACGCCCTCCATGACACCGATAAGCGACTAATTTCTCTTCCTCCGCCCAGGATCGCAAGGAGGTTTGTGACATCCTTTGCAACGGTCTTGCCCGCCAAGAATATCGTGGTTACGACTCTGCTGGAATCGGCATCGATGGAGACTCTCCTGGGGAGATTTTTTACTACAAGGAAGTCGGTAAAGTCGCTGGTCTCCGCGAGAAAATCGCGGCCGCAAAGGTAGACACGTCTAAAGTCTTCAACTCACAAGTTTCCATCGCGCACACTCGCTGGGCAACCCACGGCCCCCCCTCGGTTGTAAACTGCCACCCACTGCGCTCGGACCCAAGCAGCGATTTCCTCGTCGTACACAACGGTATTGTTACCAACGCCGCCGCCCTCCGCCTCGTTCTCCAGAACCGTGGCTTTAAATTTGAGAGCGAAACCGACACCGAGGCCGTCGCCATTCTCACGAAATACGTCTATGACTCCCAACCGGACAAGCGTATCACTTTCACCGAGCTCGTCAAGGCCGTCCTCAAGGAGCTCGAGGGTTCCTTTGCCTTTGTCTTCAAGTCGAAGCACTACCCCGATGAAGTGGTCACTGCTCGCCGTGGTTCGCCTCTCCTGATCGGCGTCAAGACTGACAAGAAACTCAAGGTCGACTTTGTCGACGTCGAATTCGCCGGGCAGGAGGCTGATCAGAAGATTGTCGAGACCCGTGAGCTGTGTTTGCACTTTGGGACGTGAATCGGCCCACTGACAGAGACCCCAGTTTCTCCCACCACCTCAGGCGGGCTTCTTGCGCCGCCGATTGTGAACCCCAAGATCATGCGTACACAATCTCGGGCGTTCATGTCCGAAGATGGCCTTCCCCAACCCATTGAGTTCTTCGTTGCATCAGATGCCGCGGCTATCGTCGAGCACACCAAGCGTGTCCTTTATCTCGAGGACGACGATATTGCCCACATCGCAGAGGGACAGCTACACATCCACCGCCTCCGTCGTGGTGAGGATGGCCAACAGACCCCGTCCACTCGCAGCCTCGAGACTCTCGAGATTGAGATTGCCGAATCATGAAGGGCAAGTTCAACCACTTCATGCAGAAGGAAATCTACGAGCAGCCGGAATCCGTCGTCAACACAATGCGTGGTCGTGTTAATTTCGATACCAACAAGATCACTCTCGGTGGACTACGCGCATACCTCCCCATCATCCAGACGCGGCCGCCGCATTGTCTTCTCGGCTTGTGGCACCAGCTATCATTCATGCATCGCTACTCGAGCCATCTTCGAGGAGCTTACCGAGATCCCCGTCAGCGTTGAGCTGGCATCTGATTTCCTGGATCGCAAGACCCCGATCTTCCCGTGATGATGTCTGCGTTTTCGTTTCTCAGAGTGGTGAAACCGCCGATACCATCCTGGCAATGCGGTATTGTCTCGAGCGTGGCGCCTTGTGTGTTGGTGTAGTCAACACCGTCGGCTCTACCATCTCACGCGATTCGCACTGTGGTGTCCAACATCAACGCTGGTCCCGAGGTCGGTGGTGGCATCTACGAAGGCTTTACACTTCGCAGTACATTGCTCTTCTCATGATGGCCCTTCAACTCTCGGAAGATCGCATCTCGCTTACCGAGCGTCGCAACCAAATCATCTCCGGTTTACACGCACTTCCCGGCCAAATCCGCTCTGTGTTGGCGGGAGACACGGCGCTCAAGGAGATGGCCGAAGGTGTCCTTGCCAAGTCGACCAGCTTTTGCTCATGGGCCGTGGTTACCAGTGCGTGTTTGATTGATCTGGCCCACTAACCCGGACTAAATCATTTCCTGTCTAGGTACGCTACTTGCCTTGAAGGAGCACTAAGATCAAAGAAATCAGCTACATGCATTCGGAGGGTAAGCGGTCTCCATTCGAAAGTTTCTTACATACAATTGCCTCGTTTTGGTTTGTTAGGTATCCTTGCTGGGGAGTTGAAACACGGTCCCCTTGCGCTTATCGACGAGAACATGCCCGTGATCATTGTTTATGACACGTGACTCTCTCTACCCCAAGGTCCAATCTGCGTTCTCCCAGATTACCGCAACGCAAGGCCCAACCCATCGTCATATGCAATGAAGGTGATGAGGGTATCTCGAAGGATGTTCAGACTATCCGCGTGCCGCAACCGTCGACTGCCTTCAGGGCTTAGTCAATGTCATCCCCTTGCAATTGCTCAGCTACCACCTCGCTATCAACAAGGGCTTTGACGTCGACTTCCCTCGAAACTTGTGCGTCCCTTTTATATATCCTTGAGTATTCTCTGACGTTTTCTTGCAGGGCCAAGTCGGTCACAACAGAGTAAATGGTGTGCCTTTGTCATAAAAAAAAATTACTGTATTGTATGGACTTTGATACCGCGCCACTATACTTTTTTCTTTCATTTCATTTTTCGCTTTGTATAGTCGCATGGACTGGGTTTACAATGGACAATACTTGTCAAAAAGCTCCATTCCGTCGAAGCGCTCGGCTCCATTTCTGTGATCTGCTCTGACAAGACAACTCGCGTCTCCGCCCTCCCGTCGAGATTGTTGGGCTTTAGGTACACTCACGCGAAACGAGCAAACCGTCACAGAGTTATATACGGTCGATGAGCTTGTGCGCATCGATTCCTCATCGCCTGCTCCTCCTGCTCGTGTCTTGCCCGCCCTGTGTAAGAGGTCGGGGTCGGATCTACTGCATTTTTATATTTTTGGTTACCCTGATTTGATCGGAAAGGTACATCAAGTGTGGTGTACACGAAACAAACACTACTATTTTGTGTTATTTTGAGCTCGCACGATACAGTACTAGAGCCAGGTTCCGGTTGCTCTCTCGTTCCTCACTGCCCTTGCTCACCACCCCGAGTCATCGCCCTCAACAGAAGGTCTCTCCACTCTCCCGACCTTATCGCGCCTCTGTACCACGCTCACCACCCCTCTACTTGAGAAACACGTCGCTGATATCTGAAGCTGCGCCCTCTCTGGTTCTGCGGGTGGGATTGGCGAAGGAAGTTTCAAGCACGAGCCCAATACGTTCGTTGAACCCAATCCATACACAGGCATCACCACAACCGCCACTATTTACCGAGCTCCATGTTTCATCCACTCCATTACTTTGCCTCGGCTGTTTCCTGGGCCGCCCGTTCCTCATCCTCCGTTCGTTTTCCCCATCGCCTGGCAAACTATTCTGGCGTAGTTCCACCCTGCCTGCA
>JAKELL010000469.1:0-30837 GCA_021524915.1 Lactarius akahatsu
TCCCCATGTTATGAGGCTGCATGAGATCATGGGCATTGAAGCTAACCGGCGTTGGGGCGTCTGCTCATTGAATGAATTCCGCAAGGCACGTGATATTACCTTCTCGTCACCCTCTGCGGTGCCTAACCTTGTGGACATCGTTGCAGTACCTTGGCCTTAAACGTAAGCACAACACGTCTCCTTGAGAATCCCACTTTCAACGGTCTAATTCTTGAATTTCTTACAGCGTACACGACCTTCCTGGAATGGAACTCCGATAAGGAGATCGCAGAGGCGGCGGAGCACCTCTACTCCCACATTGACAACCTCGAATTGTATGTTGGCCTGCAAGCGGAGCAAGCGAAGGAAATTGTTGACGGCGCAGGTCTTTGCCCTGGTGCGTTTCAGTGTTATCCTCTCTTTTCCTACCTTAGTTCATTTACCATACATGTAGGATAACCATAAGTCGTGCCATTCTCAGCGATGCCATCGCTTTGACACGTGGTGACCGGCACTTTACCGCGGATTTCACCCCATTCAACCTCACCGCATGGGGCTTCGCAGACAGCCAGCGCGATCCGAAAGGGCCCGGAAACGGAAGCATGCTTGGTCGTCTTATCCTTCGTGGTTTGCCCGGCGAGTTCTCCAAAAATAGCGTCTACACATGGTTCCCCCTCCAGACTCCCGCGTCAATGCAGGAGTTCCTTGGCAAGCTCGGCACCGCAGATCGCTACGACTTCAGCCGTCCCCCCAACCCCCCTTCTTGCCATCGCAAGGGTACAATGATGTGCAACAAGTTTTGGGAAGCGCTCAGTTCCGTCACCCGTACGGCCACAAGGCCGCACGCGTCATCTCAGGCAAAGGGTGAGTATTTGTGACGAATCGAACTCCCAACCTCCTTTATTGAATGAACACCGCAATAGGTTCTTCCTCGCGTGCGAGCCGGACCAGGACGCTGAGAGCCACAGCGCGATCAAACTGAGGTGTCTGCGCGTTTTGCGGGCGTCGCCAGAAACGGGCGGAGCAGTAATCGGCCAACTACTTTATGAGAAGACCGCGGTGAACTCAATCAATCACAGGGTAAAGTCGGACTCGCTCAAAATGACAAAAAGCGTCAAACAATATGTGGACGATTGGGGTTCCGTGATGTGCTGCTGTTACGACCTGGCCTCTCTCTCCAGTGTGCCGCGACAGAATTGGTGCGCACGATTCGAAATGGTCGGTGTCCGGGTTTCAGCGATTGCCTGACTGTGCTAGCTGGATAGGCCCCAGTTTGACGGCTGAAGGGAGGACAGCGGGAAGCGTGGGGTGACGACAACAACTGAGCCCCAGTTGTATTAGAAAATGATCAACCGACATATACGCGCACGAGTGTTTGAAGGTTGTTGTATCAGAACGGCCATTATTAACGTTAACGACGAACATAGTTTCCTAATTGCCTCGATGGTCGACACCGTCGAAGGTCGAATTGAAATCTTGAAGCGAGAGCGGGAAGGAGCCATATTGAAGGGACGTAAACAGCGTCACCATCAAGGCCACAAAACATTTTGGCTGATGTAGGGGGGCAAGGTGAGCCGGGACACCCTCTGCAGCGCATATATCATCGTGCCCACGTAACGTCGCAGCTCTCTACTATCGCGAACCTTGTCGGTACCATTCAATCTCTGTTCATATGAAGGCAAAGAGGCCAAGGCTTTCTGTCGCGGAGGGCCTCTTTGAAAGCAGGTGCTTCTGCCGATCGCACGACGAACAACGTGCTGTCGTTAAACTTGTTGGCGCCTCTGTCGAGCTTTCGCATGGGTGAGTATGTTATCTTCCCAATAAAGAGAATGGACGAATACCATCGTAGCGACATGCACACATTGTGAATTTCTACCTTGGATAAGCCCGATTTTGTGAAGCAGCGCAAGGCATGCCGATGCCCAAGACACCACCCTGCGTGGAAGCCTACATCTATGAGGCCATGCGTAAAGACCCCGATGAGCGCGTGGAGATGTGTTGCTGACGATTCTCGTTGCGTAGGTATCGATCCTCCGTTCCGTGGTGTCCTATCGTAAGCCTTTTATTTTATACGCCGCACGTCTCTCACACTCGGATAGGTGACTCTCTGGCCGACCAGACGGTTGGCAGCATCACGTACTTCAAGGGCCAACGTGTCTTCCTTGACCTTACGCACGCCAGCCATGATGTGAGTCCTCCCGATTTTTTCCCGCACACCGCTCCGCATCTAATCACGTTTTAACAGCCCAACGTGTTCCCAGACCCACACACGGTCAACGTGAAACGCAAGTCGAAAGATCGCTACCTCACCGGTGACGGCGTCACCCGCTCTCTCGGAGTCGACTTGACCACGAAGATCATGAGCCAAGTGCTCCGGGCCGTGTTTGAGACTAACGGCGTGCGCCGGTCACCAGGCCTCGCGGGCCACTTGAAACGCTACAAGGTCGCTGCTGAGAACACGCTGCGGTATGAGTATCTCGGCGCTGATTACCTCCCCACCGCGTGGCCAAATACGATGGTCCTCCAGGCAAGCAACCCCCGTTTGGCTTGTCTTGCTGTTCGCTGATCTTATTGCACCCGTGCCGGATCATAGTATGATGTTGTTGCTCCCCAAGTCAATGGCTCTTAAGCGCCGACGGCCGTTGCCGTTTCATGTTTCCCCGTATTACCTTCAGCAAATATGACCAAGTCCTGTTCAGAGCCTGCCTAACACTTCATAAAACTCACTGACTGAGAATCTTTGTTCACTTACATCACTTATTCTGAGCACTTCTTGTTATACTCTACACATCTTTGCACGATGACCTTTGATATCTTGTTGTATTTCGGCCTTTTTTATTTTATTTTATCCAGGCCACTATTTTATCAATTCAATGTCATCTTCGTTTTCCTCCGTCGACGTCCGAACATGGCCAGGCCACGTGCTGAGCCGAGTCCAGTTGAATCCCCCACGGAATCGCGCGTTGCCCTGCGATTTCTACAAAACTCATGACCCTCTGATGTTACTAGGTCATTCTCCATCATTCTCCCCGGCAGTGCTCAGGTGTCCCATGGCGGAGTGGTGAGTGAGCAAGCTGGGCCTCGTATCGGTTATCGGTTATAGATCACGCCGGAGCCTAAGTTAGATAGGGATGACGAGCACAGGTTTCGAAAAGCAAGTCCATCAAAAACGAAGCGGCAGAACTGCTATTCCCACGGCCTCGCCACGATCTGTTCGCGCTCGCATTGGAGGCGTCGATTTCCACGTCGGCGGATCCAAGATGACTGATTTAATGACCAGAACTTGGACCAGAAAGTCCATCCACTGGCAGTTCGGCGCAGCGATCCAAATTTGACAGAATAGATGCGTCTTCGAGCTTCAAACTTCAAGTGCCTTGTTTGTAACGCTGCATCCGATTTGATGCGCGTCGGATGCAGTGGTCGTTCTCGTCGACAACTGTATTGTAATGGAACACTGATAGTACTCAGGCTGTACCCGGTGCCAGTGCATCGAGGTCACTTAGACCGTTCTTACCTGTTTGAATTTTTGTAGCGTGTGAACGATTCATCTATTTCACCACTCGACCGCTGCGCTGAGAAATAGCCTACTGCCGACAGTTGATCGATATTATATTCAATATTACATCGTCACTCGTGGTACCCGATAATCATTAAATTTAAATACTCTATTTTCACAGGTACTTGCACTGGCACGTACCACCAACAACATTACGATCGCATCATGACTGTGACAAATGCATCCGTATTTAAGCTGGCATGTTCTCAATGCATGTTCTACGCAACTCGAAGCAAGACTCGAAGGCTCTCAGGCTCACTGTCTCTTCCACCTCTCATTACCGGCTAGTGCCATTATGTCTCAAAATTTGGAGCATGCGGACGACGCAGGTACTACTACCTCAACACATCTCAATTGCGTCCCTTCCATTGTAACGCATATCTACAGCCCTCCAGAGTCTCCACCATTACCCTCCAAGTGTATTCGAATCTAATAATGCACGAGATCAGGCGCAGTTGGAAGTGATCGATGGCTCGGAAGCGATTTTCACCATGTATCTGGAAATGTCTCTGAAGGAGGATAAGGAGATGGTAGAGACCTGGAACCAGGACGCCAAGAGTATCCTCCTCTTTGTGAGTTCTCCTTTAATCTGATCACGTGCACATACCTTATGACCGCAGCAGAGCGGATTGTTCTCTGCCACGGTTGCGGCAGCCTTGGGACCAAGCATGCCTGCCCTTAATGTTAGCTCACAGGACGTATCAACCAGCTATCTTGCAGAGATTGCTTCTGAACTTCAATCCATTCAAGCTTCCATTTCGAATGGATCGCACCCATCCGTTTCAGTCACTCTTTCACCTTCCCAGAGCCCTTTAATTTGGTCAACTCACTCTGGTTCTTGAGTTTGATCATCAGTCTCATGTGCGCTCTGTTGGCTATTTTGTCGCAGCAGTGGGCGCGTCGGTACCTCATGGCTATTCGACAACGGGACGCCCCACATAACCAGGCGCGAATCCGTGAATTCCTCGCGGAAGGGATTCATAATTCTGGCATTGCCCTCCGCGTGGATGCAATGTGGGCCTCCCATCAACTCTCCTTCATGCTGTTCACTCTGGGCCTTCTCGTGTACTTTTACGGAACTAGTAGTGCCAGTGTGACCTTCATCATCGTCCTAATCTGGTCAATGTGTTGGGTCTGTCTATATCTATGGGTAAGTATAACGGGAATTTTCGAAAGAACAGCCCATATTATACACCACTTTCATCCCTCATCTACCGCCTCTCCCAACTCACACCGGCTCCCATGGCTGCATATAGGCACTCCCGGGCTACTTCCTCGAATCGCGTTGAGGGGACCTTGAGAATGAGGAAGATAACAGAAGAATCGGCTCAGAGACTTTTACAAGGCCTCGATGGTCGCACTCTGAAGTGGACATTCAAATCTTTGAATCAAGATCACGAGTTCGAACGGTTCTTCGCAGGCATTCCTGACTTTTGCGACTCAAGAGTAGTGGCAGATCCCGTTGGCCTCCTCCGCGAACTGAACGACGACAAACAGAAGCTGTCACAGGCATTGATTGGGTTGATGCATCGGACCATGACATCTCATCTGATCTCAGAGCCGACTCGCCGACAACGGATCAGAATTTGCACGAGGGCCATCGACGCAGTACCGGCTCTCGTATCTTGGTTGATCTTGCGCCGTGTTTTCGGAGAGTGGGAGAGACTGCTGGAATCCGTTGATTCCGGGGATGCTATTTTACACATGGGTGGCGACCGTTACAGTGACCCACGCACTGCCTTCTGTGCTCGTTGCATCGTTGCCGTCGTCATAGCGCGCGGGCAGGTGTACGGTGATCGTTGGTCAGGCCTCACTTCCCAATTTCTTACATCGGACATGGAGGTATGGTGTAGTCATTGTGTTACCGTCTTCTTCCGCTTACTCTTACTTTGAACAAGGTCTGGGATGGAATCTCGCGGTCTACTCTCTGTGGTTACCTGGGGCACGGTTATACTGCGCTGCTTGCAAACCTCATTTTCATTACTCGGACCATCCTCCGATTTTACTCTAAGCACTCACAGAACGTGTTATTCGACGTCTCGTCCAGGACTCTCAGAGAAGTATTGTCCACTATTGACGTGCGGCTTGCGTCTCCGGAGATGCAGCGCGAGTATTGTCGCCTGTGGAATGACCTTGTCCAGATGGCGCAAGATGGTACGAGTTCTCACACACCGACGATCGCCACAGAAATCCTCAGACGTCTTCGCAAGAGCTACGTCGCGTTACACGAAAGCACTGACACTTCACTGTTCTACACTTCTCCCGATGATGACGACCTCTTTCCACTTCTCGGCCCTTCGTACCCTTTGTGCAACATTCACAACCACCATACTTCTCC
This sequence comes from Lactarius akahatsu, assembly GCA_021524915.1. NCBI lineage: Eukaryota > Fungi > Basidiomycota > Agaricomycetes > Russulales > Russulaceae > Lactarius > Lactarius akahatsu. The sequence continues at coordinate 5,874 of JAKELL010000469.1, forward strand.
CCAGACTCAACCTCCGACCACTGTGAATCGCACGAGTTTACCTCCTCCACGTCTATCCCTCTCTGCCCCACAAAATACAATTCCCCAGAATGTTGTTACGGGCGCAACAGAAGACGCCAACGAGGTCTCATTCCCAGCCTCATTCCCAGCCGACGCCACCCCTGGTCTTGTTGTGCCCCCCTCACCTCTGCCGCCAGCGTGTCCTCCACTTGGCGCCCAACCCTCGGTCGGGGTTACAACCACTGCACAAGGAGAGCCACAGTCAGAACGGAGCGTCTCCCTCAATTGTCGTTGACTCACCACATTTGTCATCTTCAGACGCCCCCGTGGCCCAATCGGATCGCGTTCCTTCCAACATGGAATTCCCTTCTTTGACGCCGGACGCCGGACCTCCTGCCGCAGTTCCAGATACTAATGTCACTTCACTTTGATGTTTTCTGCTTGCATAGGTGCTTTCACGGATGTAGGATCACATGACTTTTCCGGTTACTGTACGATTACTGGTATGGACCCTTTCGCGTGTGTATTGGTTATGGAAGAGCCCCCAGTAGTGCCTTTCAGGTTGTATTTGGTTTTGAAGAATCTCGATTGATCCCAAGCAAAGAGCGTACAGCGCTTGCTATGATTGACCGTACTGTAAGAAAGCGCACCAGTATCCCAAGTTTGAGGTTTCGGTGAGCAACGTACAAAGTACGGGTCTCAATGGAAGAGCGACCTCGGTGCACGCGAGAACACATAATGGCGAAGGGCAGTAGATAAGGGAACAAGGGAGCAATGACTCAGATTCCTGGGCTTACGGTGCGCCACGCTCGCATCACTGGAAATATCGTCACCAGAAACAAGTAGCCATTCGACAGTGAGATGGCGATGCTGTCCAACTCTCCAGGTCGTTGGTCTTTATAGGCAGCACCGCATCACAAGTCCTCCCCGAGCCGAAGCAGGCCCCTTTGACATTCACAAACTGACAAACATACCTTCGTCAAGACGACCATTAGCAATCAGACCTGGGGGCCGATCGTGGTACGTAGCCGTCAGCTGTCGAGTACGCACGAAGCTGGCGAAAAAGGACGCGGTGCTCGTGCCCGCACTACAGCTTCATCGCATACTATGATACTAGTCCTGGGTTTTGCCCGAAACTGCTCATGATCATGCAGGCGCGGTTCGCGGTTTGCGGAAGCAGCCCAGCCGAGTTCTTCATGTGCTTGTCGAACCATCGTGCATCATCCCGCGAGTGCGAGCTCGTCTCGGACCAGCCTGCCAGAGCGAGAGGAACGCCGGGGAGTGCACGACTCGCCTCGGCTTTCTCCGGCATTTGTCCCACACCTATGACTCTCGCTATTTGGCCAATTTCGACCTCACTCGCTGCCGCTACGCCCTCTCCGCAGTCACAATGGCAGAACCAAAGCAAAGTGACCAGCACGATAGGGGACGTTATCCTTCGGAATTTGACCATCACACCCACGTACCTACGGTTGCTTCGTTAGGTAGGCTGATGACGATGATGAGGTGTGACTCGCCCCCACTTCGAATGGTAGAAACTCCATCTAGTGACAGAGGGCTTGCGGGTATTCGATCACCCCCTTCCTCCAGTTCCATGCGTCTGTGTCCCACCCACCCCAGATATTCTTGACCTCCCGTTAATCGTATGTATGTGCTCGCGCTTGGGCGCGTGTTTTCCTCAGGCTCCAGACTTCTCAGACTGGATCTGGATCGAGTCCGCGGGTATATGTTATGGTTGATCCCGCTCGTTGTATATAGAGTGTACGTCCGGTCCGCGCGCGGGCGTGGTGACGGCGCTGGTGACGGCGGGTCACGTCGCCGAGGCGTCACCAGCGCATTACCTGAAATATACGTGCCCCCAAGCGTTCTGATGACTCATAGTATCCTTAGTGCGCTTCAGACGTTTTGTATGTTTTGTATGTTATGCATGTTTCGAACGCTTTCCGCTTTCGGTCGTCGGCGTCCTTCACACGGTCGCACAATTCTGACTCGCCCCCTCGTCTTCCCCAGCGTGCCGCACCCTCGCGCGGCCTTAGTGACTCGAGCCTGACGTGTTGCCGACCACGACGCCCCCCTCTGCAAATTTTCGTGTCGCGCGCAAGCGTGCGTGACCGCTTGCGATCGCCCGTGACCACCCAGACCAGCAGGGCTCGTTGCAGCCCAATGTCCCTACTCCCTACCTCGCCGCACCTGCGCGCGGCCTTAGAAATTCAAGCACAATGCGTCTCCGACCAAGGTAGCCCCCTCTGCAAAGTTTCGCATCGCGCGGAAGCGTGCACGATCGTTTGCGATCGCCCACGACCACCCGACCCAGCAGGGCTCACCCACCGCTCCCTTTCCCAACCGCGCTGCACTCGCGCGCAGCCTTAGCTATTCGACACAGACGCGGCCGCAACCGCTACGGGCCCACCTACGACGCCTCGCACCACGCGGAGGCATGCGCGCTCACTTGCGCCGCTTCACACCCCCAAACTCCTGTGCGCCTCCGCCTCAGACACATTCCTAGCAATCATTTAGGTATGTTTTGACTCTTTCCAGTCTATTGACTGATTCAGACGTTTCGGAAGTTTCGACCCTTCAGGTTGCTTAGCACACTTCGAACATTTCGGCCACCGTGCAGACCCCCTATCCAAAACGTTCACAGACCATATACGGTGTACTTCACCCAGCGGTGGCGTCACCACAAATATATTTCACCCCCACGTACGGTGTGTCACGACGTTACCGGTCACGGGCACCCGCGTCACCGTGGTGATCACCACGACGCAGGGACATAGAGTGTACGTCCGGTCCGCGCGCGGGCGTGGTGACGGCGCTGGTGACGGCGGGTCACGTCGCCGAGGCGTCACCAGCGCATTACCTGAAATATACGTGCCCCCAAGCGTTCTGATGACTCATAGTATCCTTAGTGCGCTTCAGACGTTTTGTATGTTTTGTATGTTATGCATGTTTCGAACGCTTTCCGCTTTCGGTCGTCGGCGTCCTTCACACGGTCGCACAATTCTGACTCGCCCCCTCGTCTTCCCCAGCGTGCCGCACCCTCGCGCGGCCTTAGTGACTCGAGCCTGACGTGTTGCCGACCACGACGCCCCCCTCTGCAAATTTTCGTGTCGCGCGCAAGCGTGCGTGACCGCTTGCGATCGCCCGTGACCACCCAGACCAGCAGGGCTCGTTGCAGCCCAATGTCCCTACTCCCTACCTCGCCGCACCTGCGCGCGGCCTTAGAAATTCAAGCACAATGCGTCTCCGACCAAGGTAGCCCCCTCTGCAAAGTTTCGCATCGCGCGGAAGCGTGCACGATCGTTTGCGATCGCCCACGACCACCCGACCCAGCAGGGCTCACCCACCGCTCCCTTTCCCAACCGCGCTGCACTCGCGCGCAGCCTTAGCTATTCGACACAGACGCGGCCGCAACCGCTACGGGCCCACCTACGACGCCTCGCACCACGCGGAGGCATGCGCGCTCACTTGCGCCGCTTCACACCCCCAAACTCCTGTGCGCCTCCGCCTCAGACACATTCCTAGCAATCATTTAGGTATGTTTTGACTCTTTCCAGTCTATTGACTGATTCAGACGTTTCGGAAGTTTCGACCCTTCAGGTTGCTTAGCACACTTCGAACATTTCGGCCACCGTGCAGACCCCCTATCCAAAACGTTCACAGACCATATACGGTGTACTTCACCCAGCGGTGGCGTCACCACAAATATATTTCACCCCCACGTACGGTGTGTCACGACGTTACCGGTCACGGGCACCCGCGTCACCGTGGTGATCACCACGACGCAGGGACATGTATACCTACACATACTACCTACCCACTGGCATCTCTCTTCGTCCTCTACCATTCCCCATTCCCCGTCAATGACCGACTGATCAATCGATCAATGCTTGGGAATCTGTTCAAACACTTATGCTAAGTACTTGTCATGCTCTTTACGCATCTTTGCACGACGACGTCTTGTAGTATTCCCACCATTTTAAAAAATTCAATGCCATTTTCGCTTTCCTTTGTCGCCGAATGCAGGTTTTCAGCGTCAAGATAAGGAGATGATAATATCCAACCTCCGATTCTATGTTGTAAGGGGGTTGGCTCACATGTCCAAGACCGCCGGTCTTTTTGCGACCAGCTATTCCGTCGTCCATGATGTGCAAGCTGTGACCATTTCGAGCAGTGCTCTGGTCTCGAGGGTCGCAACCTCTACAGGTCGTGGGGGGGGGGGGCACATGTGGGCCTTGGGGACGTCATTCACACGCGTCTCACCCAGCGTGGAGGCTCCAACCCCACGCCCTTGGCTCTGCCAAAGTCCCCCGGGCCTCAGTCCTGTGACTTCAATGTGCATCTTTAGAGAATAAAGAATATTATTTATCCCTATGCGAGTGAACGCAGCGTGTGATGATGTTAGGAGGCAAGGAGGCACGAACGACCGCTCCTAGCTTGGCTCCTAGTTTCGTTCACCGACCGGACCGTATACACATCCGGTATGTACAGTTACTCCCGGATGGTGCCGGCTAGCTCCCTACAGCAACTTTTCATTTTCCGACCGATGGAGCCTTTGCTTTGCCAACCATGTGACCGGCAGAAGTGATGTTCTCAAGAGTGACGTTGATTGCATCTAATTGGACGTAACCGACGCAGGGAAGCTGCCTGTATGGATCAGACGCCCGCCATTTGTCTGCGCCCGGGTCTAATGATTTCGCCTTTCTGGTCTCTTCGGCATAGATGCGTCGCCGTTTCATCACGGTCGCAATTTATCACGCGATTCTTGAGAAGGATTTGGTGCTTTTTCTTGCAGGGAACTGTGACGCTTCGACAGTGCCAACAATATTAAATTTGCAAGGAATGTTGCGTGTCATTGACGTCTCGAACTCGTTAGCCTCGGCGCAGGGCGCGATCTCCTGTCCCGATTGCGTTGAGACCCCGTGGTTCGCTCTGCTCTCTTAAAGCCAGCCCCCCCACCTTCAAGCTTGTTGACCGCTCACCCGGCACCCTCCACCCTCTCTCCCTCTTCCCTGTCACTCCCACAGCCTTCCCTATCGTCTCGTGCTTGCGCCACAACGCCGACATGTCCTCTTCAAGGCCTTCCTCTAAGTTCCTCTCCCGTGCCTCGGTTGGTGAAGTTGTGAGCTCCTCCTACAATCCGCTCACCACTGCTGGCCAGACCATCAATCCCATAAAGTCTGCCCCTGCCACCCAGACTTACGACAATGAGGCTGCCGTCAAGGACTTCCAGAATGCGGTGAGGGCTGCCGCGTTCGTTTATTTGGCTTTACTCAATCGCGCCACAGTTCAAGAAGAGCGTTGCGGCGTACCATGAACCTTCTCTCATTGTAAGCGTGCCCCTCCTTTCCCCCGCGGTCGCATTGTCCTTACTGAATTGGGGTCTAGGCTGCCGGCATCGACGCATTCAAACACATCAATTCGCTCGATGACCGTAAGATGGGCGTAAGTCGGGCCGAGAACATTGATTTTTGTCACGTGACAGGAAGGTCTAATATGGCCGTCGTATAATAGCTCGAGCATGTCGTCGCCCTCCTCTCGAAAAACGCGGATGGGGTTTTCAAGGAGCAAGTAGCCGAGTTAGAGAACAAGTTGATCGAGATCCGTGCGTCCTCTCTTGCCCGCGTGTGTGAGCCTTCGCTGATGGTGTGTCTGGCACAGTCTACGACGACCTTTCTCACCCCCCGGCCACGTACATCGGCCCTAAGTACCAATATCGGAGCGTTGATGGGTCCTTTAACAACATTTGCGACCCGAACATGGGGAAGGCTGCTATGCCCTATGCGCGCAGTGTGCAGCAGACGCATCCTATCCCGCGCAACACTCTGCCTGACGCTGGTCTCGTTTTCGACACCCTACTCAAGCGCAAAGAGGTTGGATACTTTTACTATCGTCGTACAGCAGCCTACTGACAAGTCTTCTTTGTTTTTAGTTTTCCAGGCACCCTGCTGGACTGTCCAGTATGATGTTTTCGTTCGCCGCACTCGTCATTCACACGTAAGCAATGTTACCCTTCCCCGCTTCGTCCTTGTTCTGATCACTGCTTTGCAACACAGCGTGTTCCGCACTTCTCACGAAAATGTGAATATCAATGAGACGTCTTCATACGTTGACCTTGCGCCGCTGTACGGAAACGACAAGAAGAGACTCAACCAGATCCGTGTGCATGATGGTCACGGACTAATCCATAATGACACGTTCGCCGAGGATCGTTTGATGCTGCTTCCACCCGCCGTCTGCGTGATACTCGTGTTGTTCAGTCGGAATCATAATGTACGTCTTTGAAGCTCGGACTTAGCCCCAGTCATTAACTTCCATCTTTAGTACATCGCCAACAAATTGTTCGAGATCAACGAACGCCAAACTTACACCAAACCTGGCGATATCCCTCTTACTGATAAAGATCGTGCTAAGAAGATTGCTGATCAGGACGAAGACATCTTCCAGACCGCGCGGCTCATCAACTGTTCTTGGTTTGGATCTGCCATATTCTCTGATTATTTCAGCAGCATTCTCGGTCTCCCTCGCCAAGGCAGCACGTGGAGTTTGAACCCTTTCGGGGTGTGTGGTCACCCATCTTATTTTTACTCTATCGAGGTGTTGATGTGTATGCGCATAGGAAATACGCGACTCGGATCACAAACTTTTCGAACGTGGTCGTGGAAATGTCTGCAGTGTCGAGGTACGGAACTAGCACTCCAGGGGATTGGCGTGTTAACCCATCACGCACTTACGATTGTAGTTTAACTGTCTGTATCGCTGGCACGCGACTACGTCTGAAGCCGACGAAAAGTGGGTTGAGCGGTTGATGGGCGGCATTTTCCCAGGCCAACAGCTAGACCAAGTAAGCACCTTCTCTGGCGTAAAATACACTTGGTCACTTACAGTAAAGTAACCGATAGCTTAAAACCGACGACTTCAAAGCCGCTGTCAAGGATCTTCAAGCGAAAGAGCCAGATGTTTCTCACTGGACGTTCAACCAGTGAGTGGGTTGAAGGTGTTCGATCTTAGTACGACGTTGATTGTCTCGTAGACTGAAGCGTGGACCCGACGGAAAGTTTGACGATACTAAGCTCGCGGCCATCATTAAGGACGCGTGTGTAGTCCTTCTGGACAATTGTGGGCGATTAGCTAACAACACGACAGAGTTGAGCATCCAGCCGCAAGATTTGGGGCTCGTGGCACTCCCCATGTTATGAGGCTACATGAGATCATGGGCATTGAGGCTAATCGCCGTTGGGGCGTCTGCACATTGAATGAATTCCGCAAGGCACGTGATATTACTTTCTCTGTACTCGGTGCTTAACCATGTGGACATCGTTGCAGTACCTTGGTCTTAAACGTAAGCACAACACGTCTTCTTGAGAATCCCGCTTTCAATGATTTAATTCTTGAATATCTTACAGCGTACACAACCTTCCTGGAATGGAACTCCGATAAGGAGATCGCAGAGGCGGCGGAGCACCTCTACTCCCACATTGACAACCTCGAATTGTATGTTGGCCTGCAAGCAGAGCAAGCTAAGGAAGTCGTTGACGGCGCAGGTCTTTGCCCTGGTGCGTTTCAGTATCCTGCTCTTTTTGTCTAAGCTCATTCATCTTGTACATGTAGGGTATACCATAAGTCGTGCCATTCTCAGCGACGCGGTCGCTTTGACACGTGGTGACCGGCACTTTACCGCTGATTTCACCCCATTCAACCTCACTGCATGGGGCTTCGCGGACTGCCAGCGTGATCCGAAAGGGCCTGGAAATGGAAGCATGCTTGGTCGTCTCATCCTTCGTGGCTTGCCCGGAGAGTTCTCCCAGAACAGCATCTACACATGGTTCCCCCTCCAGACTCCCGAGTCAATGAAGGTCTTCCTTGGCAAGCTCGGCACCGCAGATCGCTATGATTTCAACCGTACCCCGGACCCTTCCCCCGTTGCCATCGCAAGGGAGTACAACGATGTGCAGCAAGTTTTGGGAAGCGCTCAGTTCCGTCACCCGTACGGCGACAGGGGTGCGCGCATCGTCTCAGGAGAAGGGTGAGTAATCGAATTCCCAACCCTCCTTTATTGAATGAACACTGCGACAGGTTCTTCCTCGCGTCGAACAACGACGCTGAGAGCCAGCGCGATCAAACTGAGGTTCTGCGTGTTCTGCGGGCGTCGCCGGAACAGGCGGATCAGATCGCCCAATACTTTTATGAGAAGACGCGTGAACTCATCAACATAAAGTCGTACTCGCTTAATGACAAAAACGTCAAATATGTGGACATTGTTCGTGATGTGCTGCGTTACGTGCCTCTCCATTGGGCCGCGACGGAATTGGTACGCAAGTTCAAGATGCTGATGTGGGTTTACCAGTTGCTGACTGCTAGCTGGATAGGCCGGTTTGACGCTGAAAGCGGACAGTGAGTCGTGGGGCGATTACACTGAACCTGAGCTATATGAGATGATCACCGACATATACACGTGCGTGTTTGAGGTTTTGTGGCCAGAACGCCATTTACTAATGACGAACAGTCTCCTTTTCCTCGACGTCGACCCATCGAAGGCGATGAATATTGAAGCGAAAGCGAAGGAGAATATCAAGGGCCTGCAGCGCCACATCAAGGCCAACATTTTGGCTGATGTTGGGGGGAAGGTGAGCGACATCCTCTTCAGCGCATGTGTCATTGTGCCCACATAACGTCGCAGCTCTCTATCTCGAACCTTGTCGGTACCATCCAATCATTGTTCAACGCAAAGGCAAAGAAGCAGAGGCTCTCTGTCGCGGAGAATCTCTTTGAAAACGGTGCTTCTGCCGATCGCACGACGAACAACGTGCTGTCGTTACTTGTTGGCGCCTCTGTCGAGCTTTCGCAATGTAAGTTTGTTATTTTCCCAATCGAGAGATAGACTAAATAGCCATCGTAGCGATCATCAACATCGTAAATTTCTACATTGATAAGCCCGATATTGTGAAGCAGCTCAAGGCTGCCGATGCCAAGAACCCTGCGTGGGAAGCCTACATCTATGAGGCCCTGCGTAAGGTGATCCCACTCACGTGTGGAGATATGCTAACGATTCTCGTTGCGTAGGTATCGATCCTCCATTCCGTGGTGTCTATCGTAAGCCATTTTATTTTATACGCTGCACGTCTCTTAGACCTGGTTAGGCGAATCTCTGGCCGACCAGACTGTTGGCAGCATCACGTACTTCAAGGGCCAACGTGTCTTCCTAGACCTTACGCACGCCAGCCATGACGTGAGTCCTCCCGACCTTTCCGCACACCACCCTACACTCAATCACGTCTTTAATAGCCCAACGTGTTCCCAGACCCACACACGGTCAACGTGAAACGCGAGGCGAAAGATCGCTACCTCACCGGTGACGGCGTCACCCGCTCCCTCGGAGTCGACTTGACGGCGAAGATCGTGGGCCAAGTGCTCCGGGCCGTGTTTGAGACTAACGGCGTGCGCCGGTCACCAGGCCTCGCGGGCCACTTGAAACGCTACAAGGTCGCTGCTGAGAACACGCTGCGGCACGAGTACCTAGGTGCTGACTACCTCCCCACCGCGTGGCCAAATACGATGGTTCTCCAGGTAAGCAACCTCCGTTTGTCTTGTCTTGCTGTTTGCTCATCTTACTTATCACATCATAGTACGATGTTGCTGCCCCCCGAGCCAACGGCTCCTAAGCGTGCTTGCGTTTAAGCGCCGACGGCAGTTGCCGTTGCACGTCTCCGCTTACTCATTATGCAAGTCTCGTATATACCATCCTCAAGTCTTGTTCAGAGCCTGCCTAACACTTCTTCATAAAACCTACTGACTGACTGATCAATGTCTGTTATCTCACAACATTTATTCTGAGCACTTCTTGTTATGCTCCTTACGCATCTTCGCACGGCGATGACCTTTGACGTCTTGTTGTAACCTTGACCATTTTTGTTTCAATCTACTTCAATGTCATTTTCGTTTTCCTCCGTCGACGTCCGAATGTCACGGTGGCCAATGTCAAGATAAGGAGATGATGGTATCCAGGCCACATGCCGTACCGTGTCAAGTTGACCTCCCCCACTAGCACAGAATCGTAAGTTGCCCTGCGGTTGCCACACAACTCATGACCTTCTGCTGTTATGTGGTGTTTCTGCGGATCAGCTATCCCGCCACCCAGCCCTGGAAGTGCTCTGGGCCCTCTGGTTATGTATGATCGTTCCCCTTGAAGGTCGCAGCCCGTCGCCAAATTCCTGGGACCGCGAGTGAGTGGCGAGCGATCTACCCTATCATAGCGATCAAGCTGGAAAACTTCGTGGCGCATCGCATAATTTACTATCAGATGTTGCGGTTGTTGTGATGGCAAGACTTATCATTTAGATCGCCCCGGAGCCTAAATCGGAATGCCGCTGAGCACAGGCGCCGAAATTGAAATAGCAAGTGCTAGTACGTCGACACTAACGTGCAGAAGCGGCAGAACCAAGGGCAGAACTACCCGTGCTATTCCCACAGCCGGGCCACATCATTCTGTTTGTATTGCTTCTGTGATTGTGACATTACAGTGGGGGCTGTCGATTGCCATGGTGGCGGATTCAAAATGACTGATTTGATAATCAGAAAGTCCAGTCAGGTTTGACAGTATTGACGTACCTTCCTTGTTTGAGCTGATCTCAGCATAGCGCTCTCGTCAATACTGTACCATCGTAATGGCTCACTGATGGTACTGCAGCCGGTGCGTCGAGGTCACTTGAAACAGTACCTACTCAAATTGCTGTAGCGTTCATTGATTTGTATCACCGTTATGATTCGAATCGGTCACTGGGGGGACTCGCTGCCTTGGTCACTGCACTGAAGAAATACCCTACTGTACTTATAGTTGATCGACATTATGTTCGATATTACTTGATCGCTTGTGGCGTTAAACCAAGCTTGGATCTAGCTTGAACGATTTATTTAGTACTGTAAAATGTGGCCCTTGGTATCAACTTGAACTTAGTTGGCACGATCATTGAATTTTGACAGCAATACGCCATCATTCTGCCATCACTTTCGTACGTACTCGTACATCACTGCCGTACTACTACAGGGCATTGCAACCGCCGGCAGGACTACACTGCCTCAAACGCATTCGTATTTAAGCTGGCTTGTTGTGCGCAACTCGAATGCCCCCAGGTTCACACCGTTTCTCTCACCTCTCATTACCGGTTTGCGCCATCATGTCTCAAAATTTTGAGCATGGAGACGACGGAGGTACCTCGACACATTTCAATCGTGTCCCTTCCATTGTAACGCATATCTACAGTTCCCCAGAGTCCCCACCATTACCCCCCAATTGCTCCAAATGTATCCAAGTCCAACGATGCACAAGATCAGGCGCAGTTGGAAGTGATCGATGGCTCAGAAGCGATATTCAATATGTATCTGGAAATGTCTCTGAGGGAGGATAAGGAGGTGGTGGAGAGCTGGAACCAGGACTCTAAGACTATCCTCTTTGTGAGCTCTCCTTTAATCTGATCACGTGCACACCACCTTATGACCACGGCAGAGCGGATTGTTCTCTGCCACCGTTGCCGCAGCCTTAGGATCAAGTTTACCCGGGCCGATGAACCTTGCTTTGGGCCAATCGGTCACCTACACTCGCCACATTTATTCAATCCTTGCCCACAAATACTCGGACGCGGACGCGGACAATTTGTACTTCGAACTTTTCGGCGACTCGGACGACTCAAAGTTTCTGGGGCTTAGTATCACACTCTGGTACTCAAGTTTGGTCATCAGTCTCACGTGTGCCCTGTTGGCTATTCTGTTGCAGCACTGGGCGCGTCGGTACCTCAAAGCCGTTCGACAACGGGACGCCGCATATGAACAGGCGCGAAATCGTGAATTCCTCGCGGATGGGATCCACGATTCTGGCATTGCCCTCCTTTTAGATGCAATGTGGGCCTCCCATCAGCTTTCCTTTATGCTGTTCATTCTGGGCCTTCTCATGTTATTTTTCGATACGGCAGCTGGTGCGACGTTCTTCGTCGTCCTGATATGGTCTCTGGTTTGGACGTGTCTATATCTATGGGTAAGCATAACGGGGATTTTCCGAGAGAACAGCCCATATTCTACACCATTTTCATCCATTATGCGCCGCCTCTTCCGACTCAAATCAGTTCACACCCGGGCTGCTCCCTCGAGTCGCGTTGAAAGGACCTTGAGAACGAGGAAGATGACAGAGGAATCGGCTCGAGACCTCGATGGTCGTATTCTGAAGTGGACGTTCACTTTTCTGAATCAAGATCACGAGTTCGAACGGTTCTTCGCAAGCATTCCCGACTTTTGTGACTCAAGAGCAGTTACAAATCCCGTCGGCCTCCTCCGCGAACTGAACGGCGACGAAAATAAGCCTTCACACAAGCTTTCACAGGCTCTGATTTGGTTGATGCATCGGACCGTGACAACTCACCTGATCTCAGAACCGACTCGCCAACAGCGGATCAACATTTGCACGAGGGCCATCGACGCAGTTCCAGCTCTCGTATCTTGGTCGATCTTGCGCCGTGTTTTCGGAGAGTGGGGGGGATTGCTGGGGTCGGTTGATTTTGGGGGTGCTGTTTTGGCCGCAGTGCGCACGGGTGGCGACGATAATAGTGACCAACGCACTGTCTTCTACGCTCAGTGCATAGTTGCCATCGTCATAGCACGTGCGCGGCCCGGGGTGCACGATTGGAGTTGGATCAACCTCACTACCCAATTTCTTACATCGGACATGAAGGTATGGGTGGTCATAGTAATACCGTCTTCTGCCGCTTATTTTAAGCAAGCTCTGGGTTTACCTCTCGCAGCCCACTCTTCAAGGTATCTGGAGCGCGGTTATAGAGCGCCGGTTCAAATTGCCAACCTAATTTTCGTTACTCGGGTCATCCTTCAATTTTACTCCCAACACCGGGGGGACACATCTCAGGACACATTCGACATCTCATCCAAGACTATTATCGAGTTGTCGTCCAACATCGATGTGCGGGATGTGCCGCTGGAGATGCGGCACGAATATTGTGACCTGTGGAATGGGCTTGTCCGCCTGGCGCGGATAGAGGCGCAGGATCTTACAGGGTCTTACACACCAAAAATCGCCGCATCTACTATCCTCGGACATCTTTGCAAGAGCCACATCGCATTACATGAGATCACAGATACTTCATTGTCCTATTCTTCCGATGATGACGACCTCTCTTCACCTCTCGGCTCCTATCCTTTGTGCAGCATTCAGAATCGCCGCACTCCTCCCCAGACCCCATGTCTGAACACTACGAATCATACACTGGCAGACACACCTTCGCCACGTTTATCCCTTTCTGCGCCACAAAATTCTATTCCTGCGAATGCTGCAGACGCAACAGAAGGTGCCACCGCTGGTCTCGCTGTAGCCCCTTCCCCACCAAAGCCACCGAGTCCTTCCGTGGACGCTCATTCCTTGGTCAAGACGACAAATATACAAGAGAGCCACGGTCAGACCGGAACGCCTCCCTCCATCGCCATTGACTCACTACTTTTGTCACCTTCAGACGCCCCCGTGGTCCAACCCGATCGCCTGGGATACCCGTCCCTAGCTCCGGAAGCCGAACCTTCTACGGTTTCAGAAACTATGCCACTTTTTCGCTATGAAGAGGATGATGCATAGGTGCTTTGTGACAATTGTCGTCTCAATCAAAGACGTAAGATCGCATGACAACACCTTTGTCAACCAAGGCGTGGGACTAAAGGGAGATCTTGGTCAATTCCGTGTTTCTAATCTATTGATGCTACGCTCATGTCTGACTACTTTTTACTCGCTTTCCCATGTCTTGCCCCACATCCACTGTACGATTACTGCTTGCTTTTATGAAGACATTCGTATGTGTAGTGGTCGGTCGTGGAATAGCCCTACAGTGGTGCCTTCTTGGTTGTGTTTTATTGCTGTTTATGAATCCTGGTTGAACCCAAGCATAGAGGGTACAGCGCGCCATGACTGAACGTAATGTAGGAAACTACGCCAGCATCGCAAGTTCGAGGTTTCAAGGACCGTAGGCCAGAGGGGAGAGGAGTAGAGACTCGGGTCACTCACGGCGTGCAATGTTCTCGTCACTGGAAACAAGCAGCCGTTCGACGGTGGGGAAGCGACGCCCTCTGGCGGTCCAGTTCATAGCTCTTTACAGGCAGCGCAACATAAGTCTTCCCCGAAGTTCCTTCCGCAAGCCGGAGCAGACCTCCTTGACGTACCTTTGTCAAGACAACCACGATTAGCAAGCACGCATCTCATGGTATGAGCGAGCGTGAGCCAGACCTGAAGGGTGATCGCTTGCTTTTTGTATGCAACAGTCAGCTGTCGCATATGCATGAAGCCGGCGAAAGAGTACTCGGTGATGTGCTCGCACCATGCAGGCTTAGTTGCGGGGCGAGGCAGTAACCCCACCAAAGTCTCCACATGCTTGCCGAACCACCATCCCGCGAGTGCGGGCTCGTCTCGGGGCAGCCCCGACCGTACTCGTGACCAGCGGGAACGGGAGCGCACGGACTCACCCCAGCTTTCTCCGGCGCCGTCACCATACCTCCTCTCGCCATTTGCTGCCGCTACGCTCCCCTCCACCGTGACGGTCGTAAGCAGAAAGCAATCGGCACGATACTGGAGGGGTATGTTATCCGCCGGATTATCCTCACGCGCTAGCGAGAACCGCAACAAGCGAATACGCACCCGAGAGACCACAGTCGATCTCGAGTATAATACGTTTTTCGTGCGCAAACTCGCTGCAGCCGGAGCATCACAATCCCCAAGACAGAATAGCTCGCGCAATTTACAGATGGCTACAGAGGTCGCGGTGTTGGAGTTCAGCCACACACGCTGAGTAAGCGTCGGGTAACTCCGAGGTGGCTGAGGTCGGAAACGACCAAGTCGAGCACAGCTGCCCTACTATACTATACTATACAGTATACTCGTAGTCACAGTAGCGACACCTCAGTCTTTTCTCCCGAAGACTGAGTCGCGCTTTCCCGCGCCTCTAACACGCGGTGGTAGTCGCGGCGACGGGGAACACCAGCAGCGCGTCCTCTGCGAGCAGCGCATGCGTCGGTGTGTCCACCGCAACGACGTCTTCGTCGTTCGTCGATGCTGTTGCTTCCGTTTCCATAGCCGACGCAGGTGCCTCGTGTGTAACGGTGCGGGATATTGCACGCCAACAGCTACTTCGTAGGATAGGATGGCGTACGGGCTGATGCCGACAACCGACTCGGAAGATGCGGGCGTAGTGACTCACCCAAGAATTCGAATGTTGGAAACCTCTCGGAAATGCTCCATACAGTGAGAGAGCTGTGGCTTGCTAGATTCGATCGCGCCTCCCACGCCCATGCCCTTCAAGTTGATCTACGCTGATAAATGCAATCGTGGAGAGGAGTACGGAGTGAGTTCTAGTGAGTACCAGCCCAGCCCGAGTTGCCAGCGAGTGAACGTACTAGCCAACGCACGCCCTTACTCGTGTCCCATTTGCCTTTCCAAAGAATTGTCGACAGTCCCACAACCCATATCATCCATAGCACCTAGCTGGTATCTGTCAAATTTCGTCATTTTGAGGGAGAAGGAGAATATTTTATGAGAGCGCACTTCAACCCAACTAGCTACCTTTCTTTTTCTTGACTCGAAAAGAGCTGAGGGACGTCTGACTGAAAATTACGAGCATGAACCCCAGGCTGAGCCTTGAGCAGCGCTAGCCTGAGAACCAACCACCGTTAGCGCGCCGCGGGCCTAACGTCGAGCCTGAGATCTGAGATCTCGGACATTTTGCTTGTCTGCAGCTGCCTCGACACGAAACCCCTCATCGCACTCAGGCCTCCCTCCAAGTTGGCCGATAGGATCCAGTAACTCACATGGTTTTGAAAGCAATAATATAATTCTGGGCCTATCCACGAGGTGGGGCTGTGCGGCGGGCGTCAACTGCTAGACCGTTCTGGCGCCTGTGCCGTTTTCTCTCCTGCTAGTGTCATAACCTCAGACGCCTCTCCTCGCTGCTGCTGCCATGTCTCAGACACCTCTCGCAGCTCCCTCTTCTTCCAATTTCCAGGCCATCTTTTATGCTTCCATGAAAGAGTATGAGAAGAAGACGAAGAAAGACCTTCTCGTGCATCCGTTGATAGCCCAGTTGCAGACCTGCAACTCTCCCACCGACATCCTGGCAGTCCTACACACTCAAGTTCAACAGTTTGAACAATCTACGTCCAGTGATGACAAGTTGACGAGATGGCTGAATCCGACTGTCAACGTCCTTTATGCCTTCTCCGCGGCGCTTGGCGAGGGCGTCGGACTGGTGAATCCCATTCCAACGATCCTTCTCCGATCTACCTTTTGATATCATATTTCTAGGTGTTCTCACCTGCAAAAGTGATTTTCGCTGGAGCCGGTGTCCTCCTCTTGGTAGCTATTGTCTCGGATCTCCCTTACTCGCACTGTTCTGATACCGAACTTACACAGGCGGCAAAGGATGTTGTTGCGAGCCAAGATGCGCTCGTCGATATCTTCGAGCGCATTGAGAACTTCTTCAGACGGCTCGAGACGTATACCGAGGTGCCGACGACAAATGCGATGAGGGACACCATCGTAAAGATAATGGTCGAGGTTCTTGGAATTTTTGGGATTGTGACGAAGGAATTAAAGCAGGGACGGGCGAGTGAGTCGATCACTGATGATATGTTGCTCGTCGCTGATAGACATTCAGAGAGATATCTGAAGAAATTGATTGGAAGGAAGGATATCGAGGACGCGTTGGGCAGGCTGGATAGATTGACGCAGCAGGAGGTGCAGATGGCGATTGTGCAAGTCCTGAAAGTCGCACACCATGTCAAGGACGGAGTAGAAGCTGTCGGCGACCAGGTCAACCTGGCTATTGAGGGTACGTTCAACGCGTTAGCTACTCACAAAAACCATAGTAAACGCATATATGACTAGATAGCAAGGTAGTCAAAACGACGACAATGGAAACGAAAGCACTGGTACAACAGACGGCAAAAAATGTTGACGAAGAAATGCGTTCGTAATCCTTTAGCCCTGCTGCTCTTGCTTACCAAACTGAAATGCCATTCCAGGGAGCCGGGTACGGAAGGACCATCGAGCGTGGCTGTCTCCGCCGGACCCATCCACTAACCAAAATATCGCGTGCACCACTCAACACGAAGGGACGGCGACATGGTTCTTCAAGGGAAGTATTTTCTTAGAATGGAAGTCCAAGTCGACCACATCCTTATTGTGGGTCCACGGGAAACGTGCGCCCTTCTGTCCCTTCACGTTCTCCCAGAATTGATCGCCTCGAATCATTGTAGCGGGTTCAGGAAAGAGCGTCCTTTGGTTTGTTATCGTTTTTCGGGTTTAACCTTGAGGAACTTACACCGCCAACTAGCTCCGCAATCATCCAAGACATAACGGCATTGCGGGAGGCTGGACTAGCCTCCATGGCGTACTTCTATTTTGATTTTAGGGACACCGATAAACAAAACCTCCGCAACTTACTTCCTTCGCTTCTCACACAGCTCTCCGCTCGCTCCGACAATTGTTGCGACATACTCTCCCGCATTTATAAGGCACACGACGATGGCGCGCATAGACCCAACCCCAGCACGCTGGTTGCATGTCTTAAAGAGATGCTCGCACTACCTGGCCAAGGTCCAGTCTACATTATCTTGGACGCGCTAGACGAATGTCCCAATACCTCTGGAATTCCATCGTCCCGCAAACAAGTCCTCGATCTCATAAAGGACCTTGTCGACCTCCGGCTTTCAAATCTTCATATATGTCTCACCAGCCGTCCGGAGATCGACATCCGAACCGCACTTGAGCCCCTGGCATTTCACCCAGTCTCGATTCACGATCAAAGTGGACAAATGAAGGATATTGAATACTATATCGGATCAGTCGTGTATGCGGACTCAGATACTGCGATGAGGAGATGGAGGGACAAGGATAAAGAATTGGTTATTGAGACGCTCACAGATAAAGCTGATGGAATGTAAGCTAGTGCTTGAGGATGCTGATGACGCTCGCTGACTATTTGAAGGTTCCGATGGGTTTTCTGTCAGCTGGAAGTGTTGCAACACTGCCTTCCGCAAAGCATCCGGCGAACGCTCAACGAATTGCCGAAATCTTTGGACGAGACATATGAGCGGGTGTTGAAGGGGATCGGGATGGCCAACCGAGACCATGCTCGTCGTCTCCTACAATGTATCGCGGTCGCCGCTCGGCCGCTGCGTGTCGAGGAGCTCGCAGAAATACTTGCGCTTGACTTTGGTAAAGCCGAGGAAGCGACGCCGAAGTTGAATGAGGATTGGCGGTGGGAGGATCGACAACGAGCTGTGCTTTCTACTTGCTCCAGTTTGATCACCCAAGTCGACGTTGGGGATTCCCGGGTCATTCAGTTTACGCATTTTTCGGTCAAGGAATTCTTGACTTCCGATCGGCTTGCGACTTCTAAAGGAGACGCTTCGTACTTTCATATAATTCCCGAGCCCTCACACACGACTCTCGCCCAAGCTTGCTTGGGAACTCTACTCCAGTTGGACGGCACCGCCAACAATGACCAGGTGGAAGATAGGTTCCCGTTGGCGAGATACGCCAGTCGGCATTGGGTAGAGCATGCGCAGTTCGGACAGGTGTCATCTCACATCAAAGATGGGATGCGGCTTCTTTTTGACTCTGCCAAACCCTATTTTGCCGCGTGGCTCCAGTTGCACGACATCGACGATATCTGGCATAACTTCGGAGATCCCCCCGCAGATCGTGGATCTCCACTGTATTATGCTTCGTTGTGCGGATTTCGTGACCTGGCAGCGTACATCATCATCCAGCATCCAAAGCAAGTAAACGCGAGGGGTGGTTATAATCACAGTCCACTGGTGGCGGCATTGTACAAGAGACACTTCGAGGCGGCCGAGCTATTACACCAGCATGGCGCGGCCGTGAATGTTATCGAGAACATGTATAATCGGACTCCACTACATGCTGCGTCGTTGGGTGGACTAATTGATGTCGCGCAGTGGCTACTCGACCACGGCGCAGATGCGAATTCGCGGCAAAACGATCTCCAGACTCCGATTCATTTAGCCACATATCAAGGACACCTAGAGATTGTTCGGACGCTGCTGGGGAACAACGTACGCATCGACGCTGCGGACGACGAAGGCTGTACTCCATTGCACCACGCATCAGTGTATGGTCAGGTGGAGGTCACGAGGCTATTACTCCAACATGGGGCGGAAATCAGTGCACGGAAGAAGAACTACTCGACGCCATTACATATGGCATCACTTTATGGGGAACTCGAGATTGCACGTCTACTGCTTGATCATGGCGCGAACGCGGATGCCAAGAAGAATGACGGAAGGACCCCATTGCACCAGGCGTCATCCAAGGGAAAAACGGAGATTGTGCTCTTGCTGCTCGACTACAGCGCAAACGTACATGCCGAGAACAACGATGGAGGGACTTCGTTGCACCTGGCGTCACTCAAGGCCAACACAGAAACCGTGCGCTTGCTGCTCGACCATGGCGCGAACGCAGACTCCAAGAACAAGGATGGAAGGACCCCATTGCACGAGGCGTCATCCAAGGGCAAGAAAGATACTGTGCGCCTGCTGCTCGACTACGGCGCAAACGCAAATGCTGAGGACAACGGTGGATGGACCCCGTTGCATGTAGCGGCATCCGAAGGCGAAACTGAGACTGTGCGCTTACTGCTCGACCATGGCGCGAGTGCAGATGCCAAGGACAAGAAAGGAAGGACCCCATTCTAGGTGGCATCGGTAAATGGAAAGAACGCGATCCTACCGATGTTACAGTAATGGAACACGATTGGCCAGTAGAAAATGTTCTATAGGTTTTTCTACATGTATGCCAAGTCACCGTGATACTATTGTAAATAGGTTTACGATGTACTACATGAGCGCATTTAATAAGGCTTTTTCGGAATAGAATCAGCTTGAAAACAGACTTAGAACCTCAGTCTGATGAGTGCCAGTGGGAGAAATCGGTTCAATAAAAATATCTAGTCGGAACCGCCGAACGCAAATCCCGGTCGCAACAGGCAAAACCTATCACGTGAGTAAGCGCGATATTCGGAAGTAGCCTATGAGTGTGAGGGTCTGAATCGGATGGACCTCAGAGAGCCTGAGCTCAGTGTAGCTCCTCCTTCGCATTCCCCGGCATGCGGCATGCCACACTCAAACACTTGAACATGACGCTTCCCTGACCAAGGCTGCCACTTTTCAAAGTTTCGCGTCGCGCAGAGGTGTGCACGATTGTTTCGACCACCCTCGACCATCCGCTTGACCATCCGCGCTTTGTGTAGCCCACTGTTTGGATTCCTGACCTTGCCACACTCGTTCGCGACCTTAGAGGTTCTACAGGGACACATCCGCGGCCACTTCAGACACACTCATGAGATCTTGCGCTGCACGGGGGCCTGCATGATTGCATGCGCCACTTTACACCTCAAATCCTGTACACCCTTTGACAATTGAGCGTGTGTTTAGCGATGCCATAAGCACAGATTCATAATATAATGTATGTTTATAAAGTATAGTGTAGTACTATTACTACTACTATCGCCTTGGTGCTCATGAAACAACTTGTTGTGTCCTCAACCATTGCCGCAACTTTAACGTATGTAACGTCTGCATGATTGCCAGTGTGCCACCACAACATGTCTCGTACCTTCGTGGCCCTCCGGTAAAAAATTGGGAAGCTGTCCATGGCGACCGCCCAAACGTTTACGGTCTTGCACAACGGCCTCGGGCCACAGCACCACACGAGCGTGCACCGATTAACCGTTACCGACTCGTGTGCTTGGCATCGTACACCTCGGAAGGAAGCAGGCCCGGGCACATCAATGCCGAGCTTCAGCATCCGTCGAGATGGATAGTGTGAAGCCCTCCGATATTTCTTCAGGACGCCGCCCCATCGCAATCATCTCAAGGGCGTCGTCGACCATGTGTGAGTGTTCGAGACGGAGTTTCGTCTCGGTCGGAGACGCTTTCCGGCGTAACAACAGCACTCTAAAAAACACAAAAAGTTTAAACCACTGGCAGTAAGCACTTTGCGTAGGGCGTGACACTTACAACCGACATGCCTGGAAAGGGAACCGACAATAATCAACAAAGTGAACGTGGCAGGTGGGAGAGAATCGGATCACCAGAGAGGAGGGAAGAATGTACGCAAACATGGAACTAGCACCAAGACCATGGAGTACCAGGTATGAGCTATGGCAAGACCTGGTTGGTTGACTGCGGTCTGGATGGTCGTTGACAACTTCTTACCTGAGAAAAGCACAAATTGCCAACGCGTTCAAGGCAGTCATGACGACGTAGACCAGCATCCCTGCGTGAACAGAACCAGATAAATAACGCCAGACAGCGTCGATGCAAATAAAGACTTGCCTTGTTTCAGAAAACTCTTGCCTAGCGGGCCGAAGGTATCACGCCCCCGAACCCAGTGCTATATCGATTTACTGTGGTCATTATTCACGTGGATAAGAAAACGGTCATCGGACTCACCCGAAGCACGACGAGTATGTTGAGGCAATCGAAAATGGTCGCGAGTACCTAGCAGAAGGTTGGTTCGGCCAAGGTGATAGCAAACGATAAGTGACATCGTACAGAGATAATCTGAGCCAAGAAGGATTCTCATGTCAGTATAATCGGACAAACGCGCCAAAGTCCAAGACGCACTCCCACATGATAGGCAATGGGTATTGGTACTGTGTTCCGCTGTAGTACACTGACCAGCACCGTGATATTCGGTTCATCCGAAACAGCGAGACAGGCGTTGCGTTTGGTTACAAAGAACAAAGGCGACACTGTGATTCCATCGAAGAGTCAGGAATGCTCCTTCATAAACAAGGTCTTCGGCACAGACGGGTTAACTCTTTGCTCAGCACCCATATAATAACGCCGGCAAGACCCAAGTAGGTGATTGAAAGAGCGACGAGAACCGGTGTTTTCCTCCCAGAAAACGCGTATGTACGCAACATCAGAATGACTGAGGAGTCGGGACGCAACCGACACGAGTGTGATTAACAGCTTGTAAACCATATGGACCTAGTCACGCTTACATTGTGCTGACAAAAACTATAATCAAATCGTGAGGAAGATTAGGTGACAAGCACGAGTGAGCGCACCGTAGGCATGGCACAGGCAAAAAGAATATGATAGACTGACTCGCAAACGCGTTGCTCATGGTTACCGACAAGACCCCATAAGTGGAACGGTGCGATGGCCATTGGGTAATAGCGGCAAAACATATAAGCGACTTTCACAGCATTCCACGGAGCAGGGTATATCTGGAAGTCAACAATCGTAGTGATTGATCAGCCACCCCTCGGTAGATGAAGGCGAGAGTATGTGCTTACAAGGGCAACTTCCTGGTCAAGTCTAAACATCGAAGTCAAATAAGCATTCCGGGTCAAAGTTAACGAGGCATTAAGACCCAACGCACGATATGACCCAATCATAGAAGCAGACGACGTCTAGGAGGCTCATCATCAGGATACACCAGCGGGATGCGAGGGGAACGTACAGGCAGCTAAAAATGGACTTGATTGGTCAACTTTGGATGGCACAGGGGAATGACGTGCTCACCTATCATGGAGTAACGCCAGCTGGATGCCGCCAGCACGAACAAGTAAAGCCTATCTGTCAGTACATGACTTCCACAAAAGAGATAGGGTCGCACACAGCCACCGCATTCAGGCCGGACACCAATAGTTGTTGCAGTGCCATCCTTATACCAGTAGATATAGGACGGCACCGACGCTGCCAAGTGAGGCAGCAGATCAATTAGCCTACTGGCAGGCACTATGAACGGAGCGTCGACGGAGGAGAGGGTTGGTGATCTTTAGGCTTCAAATGCTAGAGACGTCAATCGAAACTGGTATTATTGAGAGAGTCGGTGGGAAAGTGGCAGTAGATGATCGTACGTACTGGGCGAGAACTAAAAAGGGTGCCAGGACATGATAGATATTTCAATTTCTTTCGAAGGTAGAGAATTGCTGAAATTTCATGCTCAAGCTAGCCTAGGTTCGAAACTTGTTTGACACATGCGCGGCTGATGCACAAATTTACAGTACGTAAATTTGTGATGGTAACTCAAACTAAAGTACTGTACAGTAAGTTTAAAATATTTCGTTTTGACATGCCAGTGATTGCTCTTTCGCCAGATTGTTACAATACCAGCCTGCGCCGGATACATTCAAATCACTCCCAAAGGATCCTCAAGGAATCTCCCTGAGCTGAGAAGCCGAATAAACCAAGAATAAAATAAAACTTGTACTTGGTCCAGCACCTTGGTTGACTCGGATGAGAGCTCGAGGCTAGCCATTCGATCAGATACAGGTACTGTACCGTAACTTACCACGGTCGAGTGTTGGGGCGAAAACTGGCTGACAGCAGGCGCCAGATGCTTAATGTTCTCGAAGCTGCGGCCCTGACAGCCGCTTACAAGAGCGAACGGAAGGGTTGGACGCAATGACTGCTGGTTCTTTCTCAGAACGGATTCTGGGCCTGGTGACGACGCCGGTGACGGGCTGTAACGTCACCGAGCTGTCACCAGCGCAGCTGCGCAGGACCCGCGCCCCCAAGCCTTCAAGTTTGCTTACTGTAGCACCCGCTACAGTAGTACGTTTCGCATGTTTTCCATCTCAGTCGTTAGTCCTTCAAGTTAGGGCGCTTTGCACGTTTCACACATTTTTGACTTGCCTCCCCCACACCCACGCGTGGGCCTAGTGATTCAGACTCAAGCGTGTCGCCAACCACGGCAGCCACCTCTGCAAAGTTTCGTGTCGCGCGGAAGTGTGCGCGACCGTTTGCGATCACCTGCGACCACCCCTGCATGCGGCCCTAGTACTTGTGTAGGAATCGCTTTAGCGTATTGCAGTCGTATGTCTGAGTCTGGACTTTGTGTTATCGCTGATTTCGGAAAAACGCCTCGCATTCTTTCCTGTGGGCAATGCAATCTTCCCAAGACGAGGAGTCTCCTCGGGTCGAGGACGACAACGCACCTTCACATCACATCGAGGCAGAGTGGACTGGCCTCTCCAAAAACTTCACAACTGTAAGAGAGCGAAAAGCCAAATAAAAATAATGACGGGTGCATCGCCATGTACAGGCAGGCTACCGCGACGGCATATCCTCAAAAGAAGTTGCGCTGCAAGAGGGCTTCGACGCGGCCTTCGCGCGCGCCGGTGCGCCGCGCGGACGCGAGCTCGGTGTCCTCCCAAGGGCTCGCCACCCCCCTTCTCCTACCGCCTGTCCCTCTCCTCCCCCGCCGCCCAGTCTGCGCAGACGCGAGTCCGGGAGATCGTGGACAACCTCGCGGCGGTGCGCTTCCGGCCCGACGAGGAGGCTACGGTGCTGCACGGGGCCGGCGCTGACGCCCAGTGTGGCACGGACGATGTGCAGAGGCACGGGCAGCCCACCTGCTGACGACTTGCGCGCGCTCCGCATGCAGCTCGAATCGGTGCTGCTTGAAGCAGGGGTTAACGTCCAATTGGGCCTCGACTGGAAGGAGTAAGTCCAGGGGCGAGCTTCTTGCAGGTCTGTGACTCGCGGTGCGCAGGTCGATAAGTGATCTTAGCAATCCCCACTTGTCTCACTGTTCTTTCACGAGATCGCGTCCCGCATCCCGCGCCCTGCAACCCTGATACTGCGCATAACTCTCGCATTGCCCACGACCAGACATTCCGTAGCCGTTCACACGTATGTATTGAGTTCATGGGAAAGTGCCTGGGGTGATCAGGAGAAATGGTAAGTCAACGAGAGAGAAACGGGCGCGAGAGGTACGGAGACTCAATGCGAGTTTCGTGCATCCCACGACGTGCCCGGCCAGAAGAGAATAACATCACCGATTTGAACACAAGCACTCGAACACGACGCCGTCCGTTCGCTAGTCGAGTGGTTGTTTTTTTCTCCATAATACAAGGCCGGTCTCGATCAGCCGGTCGAGTAATTATTCATA
>JAKELL010000047.1:0-334262 GCA_021524915.1 Lactarius akahatsu
TACAAAGCGGCGTTCAAGACAAAACACGGCCTCTTCGAACCCCTCGTCATGTACTTTGGACTTACAAACTCACCGGCAACATTCCAGAACATGATGAACGACATCCTAGGCGACACGATCCGAGTCTTCGCGGCGATGGGAACGATTATCCGAGTATATATGGACGACATTGGCATCGCCACCCTCGAACACGTAGGACTTCAGGTGCATATAGATGCTGTTTGCGCCGTACTCCAAGTAGCACTCGACCACGACCTATACTTCAAACCGTCCAAATGTACATTCCACCAACCGCGAATGGATTACCTGGGGGTAATTCTTGAAAAGGGGGTGACTCGCATGGACCCCGTAAAAATTGCTGGCATACGCGACTGGCCCACACCCACGAAAGTACGTGACGTACGCTCCTTTTTGGGCTTCTGCAATTTTTACCGCCTTTTCATTCGCGGTTTCGCCACATACGCACGAGCCCTCAACAAACTCACACGCAAAGACGCAGAATGGACATGGGGCAAAGACGAAGAAACGGCTTTCCAAACCCTCAAACGCCTAGTCACAAGCGAACCGGTACTCGCACACCCCACGCTGACAGACCAATTCGAACTCGAAGTAGACGCATCGGGATACGCAGTAGGCGCAGTACTCCTACAGAAGAAGCAAGATGGGAAAAGACACCCCCTCGGCTACTTCTCGGCTACCCTAAACGAAGCGGAACGCAACTATGACATCTATGACTTGGAACTTCTGGCGATCGTCAAGGCACTGCGACACTGGAGACCATTCCTGGCAGGTTCACCACACAAAATTAAAATCTTCTCCGACCACCTCAACCTCACACACTGGAAGACACCGCAGAAGATAAGTCGCCGAGTAGCCCGAGAAGTCCTAGAACTCATGGAATACGATTTCGAGATCCACCACATCAAGGGGACCAACAACGGACGCGCAGACGCCCTATCGCAAAGACCCGACTACGACCGAGGGGAAAGGGACAACGAAGGAGTCGTCGTCTTACCTGAGAAAGTATTCGTACGAACCGTCACCACGCAATCACCGGAAGACCACGCACAAGATGAAGACACTCTACGGCCCTGGGTGGACCCACACAAGCTCAAGAAAGTCGACGGAATCTGGTACCACCAAGGCGCAAGAGTAATCACCAGAGGACCGAAAGAAATCCGCACCATCATTGCCAACCACCACGATCCCCCAGTATACGGCCACCCAGGAATCAAGCGAACGGCGAGAATCATCGAGCGAAGTCACTGGTGGCCGAATATGCTGAAACAAATAACGGAGTACGTTCAAGGATGCGCGGAATGTCAACGCCACAAGGTTAACAACCGCCCGACGCGAGCCCCACTAGTACCCATCACGCCGACACCCAACGCTAAGCCATTCGAAGTCATTGCCCTTGATTTCATCACTAAACTGCCGATATCGCAGGGGTATGACGCCATCCTCACCGTAACCGACCACGATTGTACCAAGGCGTCGATCTTCATTCCCTGCAACGAGGAAATATCAGCGGAAGAAACCGCCGCCCTGTACGTAACTCACGTATTTCGAAGATTCGGACTACCGGCAAAAATCATCAGCGATCGTGACCCACGCTTTGCATCGAAATTCACACGCGAACTGTGCCGAATCCTCGGCATTTACCAAAATATCTCCACGGCATATCACCCTCGAACAGACGGGCAATCAGAACGCACCAATCAATGGCTCGAACAATACCTCCGGTTCTGGGCCAATGAACGTCAGGACAACTGGGCGCAATTTCTACCCATGGCAGAATTTGCGCACAATAACTGGCCCCATGAGGCAACAAGGAAGTCCCCGTTCTCGCTCCTAATGGGATATGACCCTCGCGCTGATTGGATCGATAAGCCATCG
Source organism: Lactarius akahatsu (assembly GCA_021524915.1). Classification (NCBI taxonomy): domain Eukaryota; kingdom Fungi; phylum Basidiomycota; class Agaricomycetes; order Russulales; family Russulaceae; genus Lactarius; species Lactarius akahatsu. Next base: position 1,897 of record JAKELL010000047.1, read on the forward strand.
CCCATCCCACAGGTACTCACGCGACTTCAACAATTCCGAGACGCACGGAAAGAAGCCCAAACCCTTATCAAAAAGGCACAATCCTTGTGGATCAAACACCGAGATACGCCCAAGTATCAGGTGGGAGACCAAGTATGGTTAGAAGGACGACATCTCCGAACCAATCAACCAACGGCTAAACTCGCGGCACTGACGGCATGGACCATTCCAAATCACGCGAGTCCTATCACCGGTCAACTATCAACTTCAACTTCCCACGCAGTGGAGTATCCACCCTGTATTCCACATCGATCTGCTCACACCTTATCGCGAGACGCCCATGCATGGGGAAAACTTTCAGCGCCCACCACCGGATCTAGTGGATGGAGAGGAGGAATATGAAGTGGAACGCATTCTAGATTCCAGACGGTTCGGCCGGAGCAAGAAACTCCAATACCTCGTGAAATGGAAGGGATATCCCGACTCGGAGAACCAGTGGGTCAACAAAGATGACGTATTCGCTGACGAAGCCATAGCGGAGTACAAGCAGGAGTTCGACCGCAGCTAGGATACATATAAACCGAGCAAACGACGCTAAGTCACCCCCATCTCCCCACACTGGATTCCTCACCAACCCAGAAATGTCTCTTCCCACTCCCTCCTCTTCCACCTCTCTCACTGCCCGGCTCGTCGACAGCCTCACCTACGAAGAGCTCCGCACCAGCCCTCAACAATGCCCAGTCCATCATCGACTTGGAAGACCCCGACCAACCTGCCACCTACTGGCTTACCAACGGCGTCGGCGAGCGACTCTCAACGGCCCCATACACAGGAAGCCGAGATTGCTCGGCTTCGTGCAGCTCTCGGAGGGGGTGAAGATTCCTCACCTCGACCTCTCCCCATTCAAATCTGACACCCCAAAGAAGAAGACTCGGGCCACGTTGCGATGGCAGGAGTGGATGAAAAACCAGCCGTGGAAGCCCCCCGCGGATCAGTGGAAGCAACAACAACTGGCGACGGCAGCGGCACGGCGAGCGTGCATCCTCATCCGACGCCGACAGCATACCGCGACAATGAGAGAGCAGTGTACGAGGCGGTAGAAGGAACATTGCGAGAGTGGTATCCAGCTGAGCAGCCCTATCTTATCACCGCCACCGACACTGACGACCCCCGCGAAACCCCTTACGCCTGTGACACCACGGGGCGTCCGCTGTATCGCGCCGGAGTTGTCGTCGACACTGAGGCTGCCCCACTACCCGCCGTCCGCCTACGCTACCTTGGTGGCTCGTCCCGTGCCGCGCCCTATGGATACAAACACAATCGGGGGGACGATTTCGTCCACTACCCCATCACCGACGCACAAGGGGTGACACGTCAAGCCACCTTCGTCCAAATCGTCTCGAGACCAGACCCCCTTGTCCTGGGCCTCGTCGACGACAGTGACAAGGTGTACAGCCGCCCTCTCTACGCCGAGCCACAAGTATGCGAGGCCGGCAAGCCACACTACACCCCGGAGGACCTGTACCCTCTGGTCGGCGGACACAGCAACCAGCACAGGGTGGACCACGCGGTCAACGAGTTGAAGGATGTCGGGTTGAAAGCTGAGTTGACCAGATTCCGCGCCTATCGACACAAAGCTGAGCGGATGGAACAGCGACTCCACGCCCTCGCCCAAGCGCTCGGAGGGGTGCAAGCGGAGTTGGCCCGCTGCAAGTTCCGACTGGAGATGGCGAACGTGTTGGATAGGATTACGGAGAGACAGGAGGCGTGGGTCGGAGGGATAGGCCCTACTCGGCGCCGTGGTCGTCGCAGCTGAAAAGGGGGTGATGTCACAGTCGAAGGAAAGGACGCTTACTATACGGATATGACCACGTTAGTAAGTTGCAATGTGTCATGGACTAGGGGATCAGTCAGCGCACAGTAGAATCACATGCCGATGTGGCATGACTCATAACTAGGATAGCGATAGTAGGGTTCAAGCTACTTTAGCTATTCGTCGTACGGGTTGGAGAGGAGCTTTAAAGCTGCCTCGTATATGTATAAATAGTGGCCTAGAAAGACCAAGATTCGCCATCTTGGTCTTCTTCAATTCACCACCTCTATTCGTCTCTACCCGCGTGTTTCACTTGCATCTTTTCAAGCAAGTCGTCTTCATCGATTATCGGATTACCTAGTGGCACGACTCGCCCTAGTGTACGCTTTGATCACGTGCCCATAAGTGCCGTGTATCCTGTGATCAGGTCACGTGACCTCGAAGAGATATTCCGCTAAGTCGTGAACGCCCTTTTGTGTCCAAGTCGGACTAACGCCAGTGGTGGCGTTACACACTTCCCTTTCATCCTTTCAGTCTTCTCCAGTCCACTGCCCACATCTCCACCCTCAGCCGATTGACTTCATGTTGTCGTGCCTCAAGCCTCGTTCTCTTGCTGGAACATCTTAGTTCGCACTCTCTGTCTCAGGCATAGGCGCGCCCATTATATTCTTGAATTCTCCTTTCTTTTTCTGACTTTTCTCTTGTATTCATAGAGCGTGTCGTCGTCATCTGGTGCTGTTGTTCGGCCATGCGCCCTTGCCCACTGAACACCCTACTTTTACCTCGGACTCGTGTTACTTACCTTGCATCAGCCTCGTGTTTTCACCCCTCGACTCTCTTCCTGCCTATGACTCTTTGTCGACTTTTCCCCACTTCACATTTCATCCCTCACAACTTTCAACTTAGTCGCGTTTTGTTTCATTTTGTTTCACCTTAGGTACTGATCGGATGTATAAAGGCTTTGGATTGCGCGCTCTCAATATATAGTTGATTCCCCCATCTATCCTTCATTCGTTCTTCCTTCTCGTGTGATTCAACAACTATTTGAGGTCAGGCCTAAGTATAAGGGCACCTGACTTGTTGTTTTCTTCACTCGTCTCTTTCTCACCTTCCTCAAAATCGACTCCCTTCTCTGCTTCTCAAGTTTATTGTAACACCACCACTGGCGTTAGTCCGACTTGGACTGCGAAAGGGCGTTTACGACTTAGTGAAATAATCTTCGGGAGTCACGTGACTCGATCACGGGATACACGGCGCTTCTCGGGCACGTGATCTGAGTGTACACTAGGGCAGGTCGTGCCACTAGGTAGTCTGACTGGTAAAGACGACTTGCGCGAGGAGGCAAGCAAATCACGCGTGAAGAGACGAGTAGAAGGTGGTGATTGAAGAAGACCAAGATGGTGTATCTTGGTCTTATCGCACCACTATTTATACATGTATAGAGTTGCTTTAAAGCTCCTCTTGAATCTGTACGACGAATAGCGTAAGTAGCTCGAACCCTACTACAACTATCCTAGTGTTGACTCATGCCCTAATGGCATGTGATTGTGCTGCGTGCTGACTGATCCTCCTGTCCATGACACATTACTACTTACTACGCGGTCATAATCGTAAGTAAGAGTCCGTTTCTCGCGTATCGTGACATTTATCCTACTAATCGTTTCTCCTTGACTCTAGGTTATTTCTTCGATCATCGCTCTGACTTTCACAGAAGACTTCTTCCTATTGTTCGACTTGCCTCCTCTGACTCCCTGCCTCATTCGACTTCACGCATTTGCCTTTGTGTATTCTCGAAGCCCCCTCTCTTCCACCTCTCCTGACTCGTCATTGTCTCCTTCTATTACACCCTCAACTCGTTCAACTTCGTGCTCAACCCGACTCTTGTCAATCTCGCTTTGTTGCGTTAGGTCTGTCCTAACGATGCTCAACTTGAGCAGTGACAGAGTGGCCTTGAACCGGAGGGACGACTTAGCGAGTATGGATACACGTCTCTAGTAAGAACGTGATCACTACGAGCACTGGGGCTAGATCCACCAGGCGTACAAGTCTTCAAGCGACTTGCCTCACAAGGGCCAAGCGCAGTAATAGGCAGACAGTGAGGATGAGACAGACACAAGGAAGAGGGATGGACGCGATAATGATTCAAGAAGACCAAGCTGGGGAGCTCAGTCTTCGTACAGGCCACTAGTTATACAGTTGTTGAGGAGCTTTGAAGCTCCTCCCGAACGTACAGTACCCAATCGCGATAGTAGCTTGAACCCTACTACGACTATCCTAGTTGTGAGTCAGTCCGAAACCGATACATGTGATACTTCAGCCAGCTAGGCTGATAACGATGACTGTCCCTGACTAATACTAGGGTAGTCAGAACCCCACGAGTCTCCGATTCGTACCGATGAGTCCGATCGCAACATCACCCCCTCCTCAGGTGCGACGTCCCGACGCTCCACTGCCCTCCTCCTCGTAGCGAATCTGCGTACGCTGCGGCTGCTGGGCGACCTTTTTCCCCCTCCGAGTCTTCTTCCTCGCCATCTCGTAGTCCACCATCGTGCCCACCTCCTCCTCGATGCGTTCCATCGCATTGGCCATCTCTAGTTGGCGCTGACACCCTGTCACCTTTCCCTGGGCCTCTCCCAGGGTGGAGATGAGGTCATCGATGCACTGATTGAGGCGCTCCCGCTCCCGGTCTGCAATGCAGTAGCGGTGGACCTCTGCCGTGAGCAAGAGGTCGTGGAGGGAGTCGAGGCAGCGGTCGACGCACGCCCGGTCTTCGAAGGCCTCTGTGAAGAGGGCCATGTCCGCTGCAGGGTACATGGGCTTGCCGCCATAGCTGTAGTGGGGGGCGGCGTAGAGGGGGCGAGCGTAGACCTTGTCTGACTCGTCGATGATACCGACGACCATGGGGTCGGGGCCCATGATCACTTGGTGGTAGTGGGCCTCACGCTCAACCCCATCTGGAGAGACGATGCGGAAGGGGATGTAGTCGACCCCCCGGTTAAGTTTGAAACCGACTGGGGACACGTGTGTTGATGGTGACGAGGGGTTGGTGAGTGGGGCCACCCAGCACTCCGAGATCCCGCTTGTACATGGGGGATCCGTCCGTGTTGAGGGTGTAGGGGGTTTCTCGCGGGTCGTCAGTGTCTGTGGTGGAGCGAATGTGGGGGTGCGTAGCTGGATAGTCCTTGGTTCCCTCTCCATCCACTCCCCAATCCTCGTAAGGAGGCGTCGATGCCTCAGCTCTTGCTGCTTCAGCTGGGCCCTCCGTATTTGTTCGTTCCTCCATTCCCTCACTATCTCCTTCCAGGGTCGTACAGGCCCGAATTCGGAGTGGTATCGGGACAGGTTCAGCGTTACCGTGTCCGTCAGTGGGTTGAAGGAGGCGATCTGGGGTCTCGCCCTCGAGTAGGGCGCGCTCCTCACCTTCCGAGATGCCGGCCCCTGCGATGGGTTGTGCGCCGGGGGAGTCAGCGACTCTGTAGATTGTGGGATCAGGGAAGGATCTGAGGACGGCGAGGGCATCCTCGCGGGTGGCGGGCCCATGGGTGGTGACCAGGGACTGGGTGACGGCGTCGATGGTGGTCTGCGAGGGGAGAGAGCAGGAGGACATAATGGTGGAGGAGACAGTGTGAACGTTGGTAGCAGGGATTGCTGGGGGACTTAGCTCATCGTAGGCTCTCCTTATATGTGTTTCCCGCGAGGGATTGAGCGCCTGAAAGTCTCGAACGGCCTGGTCGGCAAATACTTCGCTCCGGTCTATCCACTGATTCTCCAAGTCGGGATATCCCTTCCATTTCACAAGGTATTGGAGCTTCCGAGTTCTCCCGAATCTTCGTGAGTCTAGAATCTTCTCGACCTCGTATTCCTCTTCTCCATCCACCAAATCCAGAGGTGGGCATTGATAGTTAGGCCCATGGGTCGCGGTCTCGTGGTATCTGGTGAGAAGATCAGTGTGGAACACCGAGTGGATGCTCCACTGTGTGGGAAGTTCGAGACGGTAGTTAACGGGGGACATCACCTCCTTGACTTGGAATGGACCGTGTCTCTTGGGTGCAAGCTTCGCGGTTGGCTGGTTGGTCCGCAGGTGGCGTCCTTCTAACCACACGAGGTTGCCTTCTTTGTATTTGGGCGTATCTTTGTGCCTGATCCATGATTTCTGCGCTTTGATAAGGAGTGCCTTAGCCTGGGCTCTGGCTTCTTGGAATTGATCAATACGTAGTGCCACCTGTGGAATGGGCGAGGGCCTATCGATCCAATCAGCATGCGGGTTGTACCCCATCAGGAGGTAAAAGGGGGACTTCCTTGTGGTCTCATGGGGCCAGTTATTGTGCATGAATTCTGCTATAGGGAGATAGGCTGCCCAGTTATCCTGTCGCTTAGTTGGCCCAGAAGCGGAGGTATTGTTCTAGCCACTGGTTGGTCCGTTCGGACTGTCCATCTGTTCGGGGGTGGTAGGCAGTGGATATGTTTTGTGAGATTCTGAGGATCTTGCACAGTTTGTGGGTGAACTTAGATGCGAAACGGGGGTCCCTGTCACTGATTATCTTAGAGGGGAGTCCAAATCTCAAGAAGACGTGTTTGGCGTATAGGGCTGCGGTTCCCTCCACAGTAATTTCCTCTAGGCAGGGGATGAAGATGGCCGCCTTCGTGCAGTCGTGATCGGTGATTGTAAGGATGGAGTTGAAACCTTGAGATCTGGGTAGTTTAGTGATGAAGTTGAGGGCAATGGTTTCAAAGGGGAGTGCTTCGGGATTCAGGTAGATTGGGGACAGTGGTGCTTTGGTTGGTCGATTGTTCGCCTTGTGCCGTTGACACTCGGCGCATCCTTTCACGTAGTCCAGGACGTCTTGGACGAGGTTCAGCCACCAGTAAGAGCGCTTCACTAGTTGTGAGGTTTTGTTGATGCCTGGGTGTCCGTAGACCAGTGAAGTGTGGTGGGCGGAGATGATGCTTCGTTTGTCGTATAGCCCGCCTGTCACCACTCGTCTTCCATCCTTGTACCAGGTATTCCCAATCTTCTTTAGGCGGTGTGGGTCTATCCATGGGCGGAGGTAGTCTTCGTCTTGGTAGTACGCCACATCTGGCCTTTCCATTTCTTCGGGTTCTATTGTCAGAGTTGTTGGTGTGATCGTCTCGATGTGAGTGGCCCAGACGAAGAGTGCATCGGGGAGGACGGTTACGTCCTTGTTGTCGTCTTCTCCCCTATCGTAGTCTGGTCTGCGCGAGAGTGCATCTGCTCTTCCGTTTGCTGTGCCCTTGATGTGGTGAATCTCAAAGTCATATTCGGAGAGTTCTAGCACTTCCCTCGCGATGCATCTGCTTATCCGTTGTGGGGATCTCCAGTATTGTAGGTTGAGGTGGTCGGAGAATACCTTCATCTTGTGTGGTGATCCTGCAAGCAGGGGGCGCCAGTGGCGGAAGGCTTTGACAATGGCCAGTAATTCGAGGTCGTATATGTCATAGTTTCGCTCTGCTTCATTGAGTGTTGCTGAGTAGTAACCTACGGGGTGGCGTTTTCTGTCGACTTTTCGTTGTAAGAGTACGGCCCCCACTGCGAACCCTGACGCGTCTACCTCCATTTCAAATTGATCTTGGAGGTCTGGGTGCGCAAGTACTGGTTCGCTGGTGACCAGGTCTTTGAGCTTGGCGAATGCGGCATCTTCTTCGCGACCCCACTGCCATTCCGTGTCTTTCCTTGTCAGTCGGTTTAGTGGTCATGCGTGTGTGGCGAAGCCCTTGATGAAGAGGCGGTAAAAGTTGCAGAAGCCGAGATAAGATCGGACCTGTTTGATGGTGGTGGGTGTTGGCCAGTCGCGGATGCCTGCAACTTTGACCGGGTCCATGCGAGTCACCCCCTTTTCAAGGATTACCCCCAGGTAATCGATGGATGGCGTGTTGAAGATGCACTTCTCTAGCTTGAAGTACAAGTCATTGTCTTTGGCGATCTGAAGTATGTCACGTACGGCTGCGATGTGACCCGCGTGCCCATTTCGGGAGGCTATGCCAATGTCATCCATGTATACCTGTATTGTGGTTCCTAACTTTTCGTGTTTGGTGATGGCGGGTGTGCAGAGGGAGTCCATCATGTCTTGGAATGTGGCTGGAGAGTTGGTCAAGCCAAAATACATGACTCGCAGTTCGAAGAATCCGCGGGGCGTTTTGAACGCGGCTTTGCCTTTGTCTCCGTCTTTTATGCGGATGTTGTTGTATCCTTGACGGATGTCGAGCTTAGTGTAGATGTCCGCGTTGCCCAGGTCTGTGATGAGCTCTTGTATCAGTGGCAGTGGGTATTGGTTACGCATGGTGAAAGAGTTGATCTTTCAGTAGTCTTGGACTGGTCATAGTTTTCCGTCTTTCTTCTTGATGAAGAAGAAGGAGGATGCGTAGGGAGATTTGGACGGTCTGATATAGCCCTTCTTGAGTTGCTCGTCGAGGAACTCTTGTAGGGCGGCTGTCACGAACCTAGAAACTTGGGTCGTGACTTGGGCGTCTAAGACCGGTCCGCACCGGCCCAGTCTTATCTAATCACCTTCCTAAAGGGGAAATCCGAAATCGGAGTTTGAACTTCGTACTCCGACAATCACGTGATGAGTCACGTGATCTCCCATCGTTTATCAAGTCACCTGACGACTGAGAGTCGTACCATTTCTTGGATTTATCTGATTGGACTGCGGAGCAGTCACGTCATATGGCGTCATCGACTGCGGAGCAGTCGTACGATACTATCCTACTTTTCCCATTGGACACTATATTTAGATGTTACTGGAATGTTCCATTCCGCAGTATTCCGCAGTACCCATGGGCAGACCTTAAGCCTGCCCTAAACTTACGCACAGACCATCCCTCTGGGTACATAAGCCAGCGCAATAGAACGGACAGTCCCTCAGACTGTCCACTTGTGACATTCCCCACTTGCCTTGACTCCTGCCCCTGTGCCCCTTCAGCTGCGAAGACACGATCTTCCACTAAGTGCCACTCCATTGTCTAAGTCGAGCCAAGTCGTCCCAATCACAATCGCCTTTGTGCCCTGCCCCGCGCCCTCCACCACCCCCGGTCTTTCGCATCCGTCGTGCCTTTACTGTCGAGTGACAGTGAGTCACCACACTTGGACAGTCTAACATAAATTAGACCTGACCCCGGGTGTCCCTAGTGTCCGATTACGACTACGATTTCTCGCAGTTCGGTCAGTGGGACGGAGACTCTGCCTCCTATTATCAGGAGGATAGCCAACCCCCCAACCCCTCGGTCCTTTCTCATCTCCGCTCAACGCGCCCCCCTTCCCCTCCTCTCCCTCAATCCCCTCTCACTCCCCTCGAGTCCCCCTCTACTCCTCCTGAAATCGAGGAGGAATATAGCCCAGACTTCGATATCCGGACCCAAGTAGCTATCCGGTCCACCCCTCGCTCCCCTTCACCCCAACTGGTCTACCCTGACCCCCCTCTGGAACCGACCCCCCTCTCACGCCCCCTGAGCGCTCCCCCTCGTGTCTCTTCCCGCTCCTCCACCCCCCCTCGTGTCCCGACACCAGACTCCCCCATCAACTACGAGCGAGTAGCTGAACAGGCCCCCCCTCACGTCGAACAAGAGAACCTCGCCCCTGCCGTCCCTCTCTTTCGCCCCCCTTCGTGCTTAAACAGCCCAGAAGACCACCCCCACCAATACACTGCCATCTATACTCCGGAAGGAGAATCTTGGCGCCTCGCTTTGGAAAGTATCAAGGAACATTTGCGTCGTATCCCTCTTGCCCCCTCCCTCCTTCAAAGCCTTCATATCTTCCCTTCTGTCACCCCCTTCCGCATCCCACCACCTCACATCTACACCATCAGACCACGCCTCATCCACCCCCTCATCCACCCCGACTTCCCCCCCCTGTACATCTGTTCAAAGGCCATCTTTGACCTTCCCTGCCTTGACCTCCCACTTGGAAGTATAAGGTACGACTTTCGAGAAGGACTCAGGAACACCTTCGCCCCCCTCCCCAATATTATCAAAGCAGGGTACACGGACTCCTTGGTAACCCTAGAAATACAAGATTTCTTAGACGGACGTGTTATTACTACTTACAGACATCTTCGCTTCTCTTACAACGGACAAGTCTTTGCCCATTATCAGGGCTATTTCTTTGAAGATCTTATTCGGTCCCAACCCTCTCTACTTGCCCACACTCTTACTCCTCGAGTCCCAGCCGATCCTTTCTCCTTTGTCCCAGTTATTCCCGACGAGCAGCCACTCTAAAGTACTAGTGTGGTTATAGATTTGTTGCCTTGACTATTGAATCAAGTGGTTCAACTCAACGCAGCAGTAAGTTCCCCTCTTTTCCTACTAGGGATAAAGCAACCAAGAATCGAGTGATTCTAGTGCCTCCACCTACCTCCCTCTCCCCTCCACTAACCAGCGAACAACATATCCAAAGGGCCCGTACCCTATTTAACACCCATCGAGATCGACAAGTCCGTCGATACTACCCTTCGTCTTCTTATTACAACCTCTCAGAAAGCTCCCGCATTGACTGTTGGACGGACCCTCCTTTGGTACTCAAGGGACTTGTCAACATCTTTGAATTTGGAGAACTCCTAGGAAAAGAAGCCTACGACGACCTTCTTGAAGACCTTTCAAACGTTGTCGACGGGTGTAACGACCAACTCCTGTTTTGGCACCTATCAGATATCATAGTCGATCAATTACTCCTCTGGACAAAGAGCGACTACCTTTGGTTCAACTACATTCCCCCTCGACGCGACTACATCATCCGGCAACTCCAGTGGGGAAACCCTTTCCGATACATTGATCGATTCCGTCTTTCCTACAAAGAAATCCAAATATCCTTTTGCGAAGTACGAGTAGTGGACAGAGACGGCCCTCCTCGCCTAGTCATCACTGAAGGAACCGAACTTACATATTCTTGGAATACTACCACCTGGGAAACCACTTTGACAAACCCAGACCAAAACCTAGTTAACCCACGCGTCTACCACGACCCCCCGGAAGACCCCAACGACCCAGAACTAGTAGAACTTCTAACCGGAAGACTACCCAACCCCCTAAGCCTACTAGCTCGCCTATCCCTTCCTGCAAGCAGCCCCCCAACCAGAGAACTCAGTGACTCTCTCAGTTCGGACGACTGGGGAAACCCCACCAATCAAGGAACCTGTTGGTGCAGCCGAGAAGTGTGCACTTGTGGCTATAGGCCCGACACCCCCCCTACCCCAGAAGGCGTAATATTGTGGTCTCCAGGAATCAATCATCTACCTTATAGGGAAGCCGAGACGAACCCTAGAAATAGTAGAACTGTGGTCCTACAATTAGAGGAAGCGTAACAGACTTTTAAAATCATTTTGTCGCAAGGTACTTTTGAGAAAAAGTGCTAAGTCGCAAAAAGTCAAAAACCATCAGACATTTTACGAGTGTAAATACAAGAAATCCTGGAACCCATAACAAATTGGGCTATCACTCTGGCTTCCTCTCACCGACGACAAACCCATCAACGCTTCCAAGCAAGAAATTCCCACATTTCATCACACGACAACTCTCCAGTTATCCCAAGAAGACCTACAGGACCCCGACAAACTATTCGAACAACTCCTCATCCAACCATCCAAAGCGGACCAAGTGAACCAGTCTACCCAAGCATCTACCCAAACAGACCAAGCAATCCAACACTCCCAAGTAACCCAGTTGCAAGACAACATTCGACAAGTAGCGACGAGGCTCAATTCCTAGAAACCCAACCCCGAGAGCTTCACTGTCACCTCCCTGAGGCCATCTTCGTTTCAGAGCAGCTACCCACAAGAACCCCCCGAGAACTTGACGTTTTCAAGAATCATTGTCGCCTTCAATACGACGAGTACCCGCAACAAACCCTCATCCTCGCATCACCCCTCACTCGAGCACAAGACATCACCTCAAGCCCGTTAAACTTCCAAAACTTCTTGTGGCGAAGTAAAACTACCCTGACCCACTTTGGTATTTACGAAGAATACCAGTGGATTCGTCGTCAACAAAGGCGAAACCAACCGGATCGAGCAATCCTCCGCCCCGCATATCAAGTTTTTTACCCTTGGAACGAGACAAGTTGGAACGTCTCGCTAATACATCAACGTCCCCAGTGAATGAGTGAAAAAAGAGACCTCACCACCGACGAACAAGACCTTATCCCTGTATATTTCCTGGACCCCTACTTTTCCATCACTGACAACCTCATCTACACCACTTTCAACAATCAACCCATCACCAGCCCAAACGGTCACTATCCGTGGACACACGTCCTCACCCAGAAACATCTTACAATCCAAGACTTGGAGCAGGTCTTCCCCCATGTTCGAAAAATTCGAAAACTAGATTGGACTATCCTCTGTGGATCCTTCAAGAAAAAGAGAGTATCCTGGTCCTTTACCCACTCCCGTTGGATATACGGCAATAACCGCACAGTTCGATTTTCCGACTCTGAAGAACAATCAGATAGTGAAAAATTGCTCACTCCCTTGAGTCCTTCCAACGCCCCCGACTCCGATAGTGAACAAGAAGAAGTTTCACGAATCCTCGACGACACTACTAAACGACTCACTGGTCTCGTATCCCAAGTAGCTTCACAACCCTCTTCCCCTCACATATCCCCTGGTCCACTCCCAAGTACACCTGGCCCCAGTCGGCTTCATCTGATTTCCACCGCCTCCATAAATTTCCCCCCTAGACTACCATCCCCACCTCTAACCCATCAAGCAACCGCACCCCCACAATCCCGATCGCCTTCACCCCAAGCGCCTCGTCTTCCCAAATTCCCTCCATACTCCCCTCCAGGACCCCTAGCAATAAACCCCATGGCGGCAAACCCTGCAAAAATCCTTGGTGCAGCACCAGAACCCTTTGATGGAAAACCCAGCAAATCAGAAGCCTTCTGGAATAACTTAGAAAACTACTTTCACCTCAATGGACCTGTCTTTGACACCGACGAAAAGAAAGTCTCAGCAGCCCTGACATACTTTAAAGTGGGCACCTCGGCAGGCGAGTGGGCCCAGGATAGACAACACAAGGCTTTGAACCCAGCTGCAGGAGCAGCTATCTCCTTCGGAACATGGGCTACATTCAAATCAGATTTTGACAAACACTTCATCCCAGCACATACCGCGTTGGAAGCCACCAACCTGATGTATACCATGAAAATGGGAAATCGCCCGTTCAATGAATGGTACCAAGAATGGTCCACCCATGCCACCAGAAGCGGTGCAAATGAACAAACCCAGATGCATGCCTTTAGAAAGGCTATCCCAACGGCCCTCCATATGAAACTCATGGGTATCTCCCCAATCCCAACAACACTGGAAGCCTTGGTCGACAAAGCCAGGGAATTCGACCGCGTATATAAACTATACGCTGATTCCTCCCCACGAAACCCATCTTTGCGTGGCAATACTGGAAAACCTGCTTTTGGACGAGCTATCCTAACGGAAGAAGGCAGCTTAAATATTGATGCTACCTCCTCTGGTGCCAAAAAACCTCAAGGAAAACTTACCAAGGAAGAACGAAACCAACGCTTCCAAAACAAGCTTTGTCTGTATTGTGGCCAACCAGGCCACATCCTCCGTGAATGCCGTTCTAAAACCCAAGCCATGAGGGCCAAAGGCAGCCGTTCCAATTCCAACAATGCCAGAGCACGAGGCACCTTCATCGATGAAGATCACGATCAAGAGGAAACCCCTGTGGATCACCCAGCTCAAATTGGAGCTATGTATCAAGAAATACTCCCAGACACGCACCCACGCTCTGCACCTATAAACGAGGATTTTTAGTCCCTTCCTTCGAAGCACTGTCGATAGGAAGTTTGATAGTCAGTAACGCCATTAGCGTTTTTTCCCTACTAGACACGCTCGGTAACAAGCCTGTGCCAGCCCATACGATACGAAATAGGAGAGCCCCCTCTATCGTACTACGAGTGTCACTAGTCGGAAAACAATCTGGCAAAGAAATCAGTGCCCGTGCCCTGTTGGACAGTGGCGCGGAGGGCATCATCATAGATGATGGGTTTGCACGTGCAAACAACTTAACCCTTCGAACCCTGATTAAACCATTACCGGTTAGAAATGTGGATGGCTCGCCCAACAAAATGGGCTCCGTCAAGCATACCACAATCCAGAAGCTACGAATCAGAACGGCGAACGACGCTTACCACGATGAATTGGTTGAACTCTACGTCACCACTCTAGGGGAGCACGACATAATCCTAGGAACGGATTGGCTCCAAACACATAATCCCGAAATCGACTGGTCAAGACCCCAGCTCGCCTTCACGCGGTGCCCAAACCACTGCACCTTGTCTACAAAGGCCGTAGTCATTTCCTCCCAGACACCCCAAACCCGAGACACAACAATCAACATTCTAGAGTTGGAACCTGAACCCGAACAAACGAACGACGCTTTAATCCCGACTGCTGATGCAACGGAACCTGTCGAATGCACGTTCTTTCAAGAGGCTATTGAGCCATTCCTGTGGAGCCACAGTTTTCCCAAGTACGACCACTTGGCCATTCGAGCAAAATTCACCACGAGTACCAAATTAGCGGCAAAGACTGCCCCTAAACCTTCCACGGATCACATTCCGAGTCACTTCCAGCGATACACCCGAGTCTTCAGCGAGGAAGCGTCCCACCGCTTGCCTGCACACCAACCCTGGGATCATGCGATTGATCTGAAACCTGGAGCGAGTTTAAAGAACTGTTCCATCTACCGCCTGACACCTAAAGAGGCTGATGCACTCAAGGAGTACATCTCTGAACATCTGCGGAAAGGTTACATCCGCCCTTCCAAGTCCCCCATGGCCTGTCCCTTCTTTTTCGTCGACAAGAAGGATGGAAAGCTCCGTCCGGTTCAAGATTACCGGGCTCTAAACGACATCACCATTAAAAACGCGGCGCCCCTCCCCCTCATTCCCGAGTTAATCGACAAACTTCACGGCGCGCGTTATTTCACCAAGTTGGACATCCGGTGGGGTTACAATAACATCCGGATTCGCGAGGGTGATGAGTACAAGGCCGCTTTCAAAACCTCCCACGGCCTTTTCGAACCGACCGTAATGCCCTTCGGTCTCTGCAACGCACCAGCAACGTTCCAAGCATTCATGAACCAGCTCTTCGGACCCCTAATCGATGGTGGACATGTTGTAGTCTACCTCGATGACATCCTCATCTTCACGGAAGATCTCGACTCCCTGACTATGTTGACCCATGATGTGCTCCAGCGTTTGGAACAGCACGACCTCTACCTGAAACCTGAGAAATGCGTGTTCGCTCAGACCTCTGTCGAATACCTTGGAATCGTGATTTCCAACGGCCAAGTTTCCATGGACCCAGCCAAGGTGGCTGGTATTACTGATTGGCCTGTCTCGCGTACAGTCAAACAAGTCCAAGCGTTTTTAGGCTTCTGTAATGTAACGCCACCACTGGCGTTAGTCCGACTTGGACACGAAAGGGCGTTCACGACTTAGCGGAATATCTTCTTCGTGGTCACGTGACCTGATCACGGGATACACGGCGCTTCCAGGCACGTGATCTGAGTGTACACTAGGGCAAGTCGTGCCACTAGGTAATCCTAATGATTGACAAAGACAACTTGCTCTGAGAGAGGCAAGTGAAGCACACGTGAAGAGACGAGTAGAAGTGGTGATTTGAAGAAGACCAAGATGGCGTATCTTGGTCTTATCGAGCCACTATTTATACATGTACGAGGATGCTTTGAAGCTCCTCTCCAATCCGAGACGACGAGTAGCGTAAGTAGCTCGAACCCTACTACCGCTATCCTAGGAATGAGTCATAGTATCGTTTACATGTGATACTACGACTGCTGACTGATGAGGAAGTCCATGACACATTACTACTTACTAACGTGGTCATATTCGTAAGTAAGAGTCCGTTCTCGCGACCGTGACATGTAACTTCTACCGATGGTTCATCAAAGATTATTCCACCGTCGCCCGCCCACTCTTCGACCTGACCAAGAAAGCTGTGCTCTTTTCTTGGGATACCGCGGCGGAAACTGCTTTCCGCACCCTGATCAATGCTTTCACACAGGCCCCTGTTTTATCCCTTCCTGATCATTCCAAGCCATTCCGACTCATCACCGACGCCAGTGACTTTGCAACAGGGGCTATTCTGGAACAACCCGATGCCTTAGACCGTTGGCATCCCGTTGCCTTTTTGTCGAAATCTCTCCTTCCTGCAGAGCGCAACTATGAGATTTGCGACAAAGAACTCCTCGCAATCATCCATGCTTTCCATGCATTCCGACACTACCTCGAAGGACGAAGCGATACCACGGAAGTGTGGACCGACCACAACAATCTGGCTTACTTTATGAAGAAGCAGAAACTCTCCCGTCGACAGGCCCGTTGGGTGCTGTTTCTGTCTCAGTTCCAGTTCATCATCATCCACAAACCAGGCAGTCAAAACAAATCCGATGCACTGTCCAGGCGTCCAGATCATAAAAAGGGGATAGCGGATGAAGATGAAAAACGGGTACTCCTGGATACCAAATATTTCCAAGTCAATGCCGTGCAAAGAACAACTATCACAGCCTTAGGAAACACCACCCTACGGCAACGCATCCGAAGTACACAAACATACGATACGGAAGTTAGCATGGCATTGGAAACCCTCTTGAAAAATGGCCCCCGTTCACTCACCAAAGGACTAGAAGAGTGGAATCTAGAAGATGGAATCATCCTATTCCGCGGACAAGTCTATGTGCCCAAAAACGACGACCTAAGAAGAGATATCGTTAAACAATACCATGACCATATTGCTGTAGGACACCCAGGAAGATGGAAGACCTACGAGCTGATATCCCGAGATTTCTGGTGGCCAGGAATGTCCAGCTTCGTTAAAAGCTATGTAGATGGATGCGCTATCTGTCAATCAACAAAAATCAAGCCCAGAACCCAAGTACCCCTGCAACCCAATTCAATTCCTACAGAAGTATGGGGAATTATCACTATGGACTTCATTACCGACCTCCCCGTATCTCTTGGCTACGACACATTATTCGTAGTTGTAGACCGCCTCAGCAAAGCAACAATCATTGCCCCTTGTAACAAAACCATCACGGCTGATGAAACTGCCAAGTTATACCTGGAACAAGTCTGGCGAAGAACCGGACTCCCCCAACAAGTAATTTCGGATAGAGGACCCCAATTCGCATCTAAAGTAATGCAAGAAGTTTGGAGCAAACTGGGAGTCAAATCCACCATGTCAACTGCGTTCCACCCACAGACAGATGGAGAAACTGAGCGAGTCAATCAAGAGCTCGAACAATACCTTCGCGTTTTCTGCAACTTCCAAGCAGATAACTGGGCAGATTTGATTCCATTCATGGAATTTGCACACAATGTCCGACAACACAGTGCTACCAAGAAATCACCTTTCAAAGTGTGGTACGGGTTCAAACCCGAATTCATTCCCCCCATCCACTTCACTACCAACATCCCTACAGCCGAAGACCGGCTAAAAACCCTGAACCAAATCCGATCTGAGGTCACCGCAGCACTAAAAGTGGCAGCAGAGATCATGAGAAATTCCAAATCACAAGTTCCAACACGGGAATTCAAGCCCGGAGATTTAGTCTGGTTGGAAGGAACCAATATCCACACCACACACCCCAAACCCAAACTTGCCCCAAGACGCCATGGCCCATTTAAAGTCTTATCCACCTGGGGAGTTAATTGTAAACTCCAACTCCCAAAAACATGGCGTATTCATCCAGTCTTCCACAACTCCTTGATCTCTCCATATCAGGAGAATAATATCCATGGACCCAACTTCACCCGACCCCCCCCCGAGATCGTCCAAGGAGAGGACGAACACTACGAAGTTGAAGCAGTCCTACAATCCAAAGTATCACCCAACAAGAAAGGGATACTTTACCTTATCAAGTGGAAAGGATATCCTGATTCTGAGAATTCCTGGCTCCCCTCATCCCGCATGACGCACTCCCAAGAACTGGTCCAGAAGTTCCACAAGGACCACCCCCGTGCCCCTCATCCAAAGCCAACCAGTGCTGTCGGTGCAGCACGGCGTTAAAAAGGGGATACTGTCACGAACCTAGAAACTTGGGTCGTGACTCGGGCGTCTAAGACCGGTCCGCACCGGCCCAGTCTTATCTAATCACCTTCCTAAAGGGGAAATCCGAAATCGGAGTTTGAACTTCGTACTCCGACAATCACGTGATGAGTCACGTGATCTCCCATCGTTTATCAAGTCACCTGACGACTGAGAGTCGTACCATTTCTTGGATTTATCTGATTGGACTGCGGAGCAGTCACGTCATATGGCGTCATCGACTGCGGAGCAGTCGTACGATACTATCCTACTTTTCCCATTGGACACTATATTTAGATGTTACTGGAATGTTCCATTCCGCAGTATTCCGCAGTACCCATGGGCAGACCTTAAGCCTGCCCTAAACTTACGCACAGACCATCCCTCTGGGTACATAAGCCAGCGCAATAGAACGGACAGTCCCTCAGACTGTCCACTTGTGACATTCCCCACTTGCCTTGACTCCTGCCCCTGTGCCCCTTCAGCTGCGAAGACACGATCTTCCACTAAGTGCCACTCCATTGTCTAAGTCGAGCCAAGTCGTCCCAATCACAATCGCCTTTGTGCCCTGCCCCGCGCCCTCCACCACCCCCGGTCTTTCGCATCCGTCGTGCCTTTACTGTCATGGACGCGTATATTATTTTCCCTATTTTTCTGTGTTTTTACGGAATTATCTGAGGAAGATATAAAGGGCCGAAGTACGAGATACTGTTAGTCACATGCTGCCATCATGTGCACCTTCGAGCACGTGACCCTGGGACAGTTGCACCCTTAACGGGACAACCTAAACCGGTCACATTCCATTTACGTACGGACTCACACGATTGGTAGATAAGGAAGGAACCTTCTAGATAGTTCTAGACTTCGCTTAGTAGTTTACGCTTACTCGCTGTATTAGGTTTTACTCAGCAAGATAAGGCATCGCGTCAGCGCCATGACTAGTGCATCAGTCAGCACAATAGATAGCGCTATTATTAGACACGACGCGTCAGCTCCTGAGTCATGGAGTCTTACTGTACACTTAGTAATAGTGTTTAGACTCAGTTCAAGCTCAGCTTCAGTAGCGTATATAAACCCTCCTGTAGCGTCCTGAGTGGAACCAACTTGTCCTCTTGGTTCTCCACTCAGGTGCGTATCTCCCCTGTATTCCTTACTCTCCAATCTGAACTTGTCCTCTTGGTTCTCCACTCAGCGTGCCACTGCGTGACCTTGACTATTCATCCTTGCATAAAGGATCTGAGCCTTAGTCCCCTCCGCATTGACTGCACGCTTTAGCGCGTGATTTATCTCCGCGTTCGGGTTGAGTGTGCTCACCTGACAGTTCACCATTACCTCACACTTGGACTCGACGTAGCGAGGTGTCATACTGCTACATTTACTGTCGAGTGACAGTGAGTCACCACAGCGGCATCTTTGCTTCGAGACATTGGGTAGATCTTGCAATCGATGGCGTCAGGGGTTCCTTCTTTGAACTCGATGGCATGGTCCCATGGTCGAGATGGTGGGAATCGGTGAGATGCTTTCTCACTGAATACTTGGGCGAAATCTGCGTATTCTTCAGGGAGTTCGGTAACTTTTGTGTACTGCTGGGCTGCGATGGCGAGGTTGGTAGCCGTGGAGCGCAGTCTGGCTTGGTCCCAGTCATGGTAGAATTCTTTAATGGTCTGGTACTTCTCCTCTTTGGTGAACTCGGTGGGGGCGAATGCGATGGTCACTCCCTGTCGCCTGTCCAGGGGGCGTGTGGTTCTAAGGACCACTGGGTACGCGTCCTCTTTGATGACTGCGTGTTGCCAGCTGATTTGCGGTTCGTATGCTGCTAGCCATGGGTATCCTAGGACGATGTCTTCGTCTCCTGTGTCGGTAATCAGGAAGCACATTGTTTTGTGGTTTCCTTTGGTTTGCATGTCGAGATCTGCGCAGTGTGTGATTAGCCCGGCTTTATTCTCAGACTTGTCAATATTCCATATCTTTTTGGGGATCTCCAACTCTTGGAGACCGATTCCCATTCACCTTGCGAATGTGGGTTTGATGAAGCTATCTGTGGCTCCCGAATCCACTAGCGCTTTTACTTCGGCCATGTTGTAACTTGTTCGAACAGAAACTGGAATTCGTAGTGATCGAAAGCGTGTGATTATTACAGAGTTACAACGAAGTGCCCTCACCCAGGCCGACGGGTTCAGGCCTTTGGAAAACCCTCTTTCCCCCACAGATCTTGTAGGACCAAGTCTTTCACCTCATCCGGCGCTCCCGCCACCCCTTGAAGCCATTCTTGGGCCTGTTGTTGTGGCGTCATGGCTGCACGTACTTGGGTGTGTGGTTCCGGTGAGTAGTGGTCCGAGTCTATCCTCCTGCTGCCGCTTTGCGCGTTATTGCGGTGCTGTGGACAGTTGTGACTGAAGTGTCCTTTTTGGTTACAGGTGTAGCAGATTACTTCCCTTGCGTCTCGGGGAGGTCCCCTTCCTTGTCCTCGCCCTCTCAGTCCCCCTCGTGGTGGATAGGGCGGTCTCTGTCAGTTGAGCACGTATTCTGCTCCTGCGAGTCTTCCCTGTGTGTCTTCTGTTTCTGCCCCCCAGGCTCGTGCTCTGTCTGCGGAGGTGTCCATGGC
The DNA here is from genome assembly GCA_021524915.1 of Lactarius akahatsu. Taxonomy (NCBI): domain Eukaryota; kingdom Fungi; phylum Basidiomycota; class Agaricomycetes; order Russulales; family Russulaceae; genus Lactarius; species Lactarius akahatsu. Next base: position 22,373 of record JAKELL010000047.1, read on the forward strand.
GTTGGGATTGTATTGGTGGGGTAGGTTTCACGGTGCCCATCCGCTCTGTGGAGGTCCCCACTGGCTCGGACGTGGGGTAGTCTTCGGAATGGGTGCTTTTAGTGAGTTAAGATGTGCTTGTAGGTGCATATATTGCTGCTGTTTCTTCATTGCAGCTTGCTTCCATGCTTCGAATGTGGCGGGTTCGTATTGCTCGTATACTTTGGCAAACAATGCTTTTGGTAGTCCTGCCATGAACAGGTCCAATGTTTGAGGGGCGTCGAGGTTGTAGTCAGCCTGTCGAGCTAGCCGTTCAAAGATGGCTACGTAGCTGTCAATGTCTCCATCTTTCATGTGGATGCCTTTGCGCAGTTCTGCTTGGGCTTGTTCCTTCTCCATAGTGTTGGCGAATCGCCTGGTGAAGGCATTGAGGGTTTCTTCCCAGAGGCGTCTGGTGTGTTCGGGGAATCTGGCGTCAATCTGGCGCATCAGCCAGTCTGTCATGTACATTACCCATTCGTTAACTAGTTCTCCTTGGATGTATCCAAGGAAGAGGAGCGATCGTTGGTAATAGTTGCACATAATGTCACTGGTGCTGTTGACCCCTTGGTAGAGGTTCCATTGCGCTCGGAACTGTAGAGCTTTGGTGTGGTCGCCGTTAAAGACCATAGGTGGGTTTCCTTGCAGTCTGTCCGACGATCAAGGCAGGTTGCCGATAGGGGCCACTCCCGGGAATCCTCCCGGCGGGTCTCCTCCTCCTCCTGGCCCACCACCTCCTCCTCCATGTGAGTGGCCCCTTCCGGGGCCTCCTCCGGGTGGTCCTCCTCCTGGGGGGTCCGGTTTGTCTGGTCCTATGGCTCGCATTAGTGCCGCGTCATCTGCCGTCATTCGGTGTCCCGTGCTTGGGTCTATAGGGAGTAGGTTGGTGGGAACTCCCTCTTGTGGTTGCTGTGCGGGGTCTAGCTGGAGTGCATAGACCGGCTCTGTCTGTGTGGTTGTCATCTCGTTTGGCAGGTGTACTATAATATGCTCAGCTTGGGGGGCTTTGTTGAGCATGATTCCTGCGGCAAGGTTCGCTAGTTCTTCCTGTTCTTCGGTGTTTACTTGGGAGAGGTGGTCCCCTTCTTCCGACTTGTTGTCATTTTGTTCAGATCCTGAGTCTCTTTCCTCTTCTGTGGTACTATCGATGGTTGCACTGTCGATGGGCCCTACTCTGGTCGGGGGAACTACTTCGCTTTCTAGGATGTTGCACCGGTATTCGTGGGTTGTAGGTCTGACGACCGTTCGTACTCCTGTATCATTTGTGGCGAGTATACACCAACAGGTATGTTCGTGGCTGAACTCAACTGGGTAGTAGCAGCTTGGTTGATTTGGGAAATCGACAAAATAGCCAGTTTCTCCTCTATGCGTCCTCCACCTGGCAGCTTTCAAATAGCACGTGGGTACGTCTCGTTCTCCTCTTCTAGGGATGGTGTATGATTGGACTTGATTCCAGCCCCAATGATCTCCAGTTGTGGGCGCCTGTTACGTTTCGGATCGATCGGCGCCTCGGGCCGGGAAGTGGACACTGACGCGTTGGCTATGACACTACCGTCAGCAGTATATCGTCATGGACTTGTAGGATCAGTCAGCTGGGTAAGCTCCGGCACATGTGATTGTACAATAACGGATCGGATCTCGGGATGACTCGTAGTGACTCATACTAGGATAGCTGTACTAGGGTTCACTGTTACGATTCTCGTCTTTCTGTACGATAGGTCTTATCTGTTTATCTGTCTTATCTCGCGTTCGCGTGTACGTTTACCTATGTCCCACTTCGATTCGGTCCTCGCCTCTTATCTCGCACCAACCCCATGACCGCAGGGTAACTGGGGCTGTGACTTCTAGGGCCCGCTGACGTCATTGGAGCCCTGCGTGCCCCCGCGGGATTCTCTTGTACCTCTTACAGACTTCCCCTTTGCACTTCCTTATTAGCTCGCTGGGGCCAGTACCTCAGGATCGCGTCATATGTTTGTACTTCACAAACAACCTGTAGTAGTATATAAGTTACGCTCTACCTAGCTTGTACGGTAGACTTGACTTCTTGTGTAATACCACAATCGTCTTTGCCTCACGAACGACTTTGACTCGCCCTTGCGCTTGAGTCCCTCTTCGCTCGCCTTTTCGCTTGAGCCTCGAACTTCCGCTAATATCCTTGTGTCCCTGGGAGACCAAGTGATACTTGTTCATCACCGAACTGAACCTTAGTGTAGCGGTATGACAACCTCGCTACGTCAAGCTCAAGTGTAAGCTGTAAGTGAACCGTCTGGTGAGCACACCCAAGCTCGGCGCGGAGATAAATCACGCGCTAACGCACAGTCACAGCGGAGTGGACGAATAACTCAGAGTCTTTATACAAGAACTCAAGACGTCAGTGATCACGCTGTGGTACGCTGAGTGGAGAACCAAGAGGACAAGTTCAGATTGGAGAGTAAGGAATACAAGGGAGATACGCACCTGAGTGGAGAACCAAGAGGACAAGTTGGTTCCACTCAGGACGCTACAGGAGGGTTTATATGCGCTACTGTGGCTGAGCTTGAACTGAGTCTAAACACTATTACTAAGTGTACAGTAAGGCTCCATGACTCAGGGGCTGACGCGTCGTGTCTAATAATAGCGCTATCTATTGTGCTGACTGATGCACTAGTCATGGCGCTGATGCGATGCCTTATCTTGCTGAGTAAAACCTAATACAGCGAGTAAGCGTAAACTACTAAGCGAAGTCTAGAACTATCTAGAAGGTTCCTTCCTTATCTACCAATCGTGTGAGTCCGTACGTAAATGGAATGTGACCGGATTGAGTTATCCCGTTAAGGGTGCAACTATCCCAGGGTCACGTGCTCAAAGGTGCACATGATGGCAGCATGTGACTAACAATATCTCGTACTTCGGCCCTTTATATCTTCCCCAGATAATTCCGTAAAAATACAGAAAAATAGGGAAAATAATATACGCGTCCATGACACTTAGCCGGTTCACACCTAGCCGATCCCGTTGACTTATCGAAGTACACGTCGTACTTAACGCCCCTGTGGTGGCGTTACATTAAGTCAAGTCTCTCACAGTGGCGACGTCTAGTCGCAGCCGAACCAAGTTTAGGCCCGAATATATTGACCGTCTTAGCTCGGACGAATTATCAGACAGAGTTAAGGGAACCGCGGTCTGGGCAGAACACAACGGAGTCAAAGGATACTTTATCTTTGATCCCTCGACACGATCGTATCGACAGATCCATTACCTCGACGACAGGCACCTCTGGGCCTTTATTGAATATTCCCCATCTGAAGGAGCGTGGTACACTACAGGACCAGTACCCCTCACCCTGAACACCGGACCCTTGGGATCCTCCAATCCTTCGGGCATTATTATCGATCCCCCCAGCACCCCATCCCCGAGTGTATCCGTACCAACAACCAACCTCCCCACCTCAGCATCCCCATCATACACCATGGCTCAGCCAGGACAAGCATCTGCAAGTACCACCCTCACGAGCGGAGGAGGTATACCCAGTGGAAGTGGAGCGCCTGCCGGAGGAACTCCCGCCAGCGGTGGCGGTGGCGGTGGCGGTGGCGGTGGCGGTGGCGGTGGCGGCGGCGGTGGCGGTGGCAGTGGCGGCGGCGGTGGACCGGCACCAGCCGGAGGACTTGCACCAGCCCCTGGTGGCAACGGCCGCCTGGGAGGAAATCCCCCACCCGAGTTTAACGGAGATCGAGAAAAAAGCAAGGCATTCTTACGCGCCTTCAAACTATACTGCCGAATGAACCCAACGGTGGACCTGCTCGCAATACCAGGACAACGAGCCATGGCCTTCCTCTCTTACATCCGAGGGCCGCTAGTCGACGATTGGGTTGACGAACAGATGAGATGGCTCGAAGACCAAATAGCGGCAGGAGTCCTACGAACTCAGGACAACCTCTGGAATGAGGTAGAAACCCGGTTCCTACAAGCGTATACCGACACCGCGGAACAGACGAAGGCCCGCAAAGCCTTACAAACGTTAGCGATGAAAGGAGAAGATATTGACTCCTACATCGCCCAATTCGATAACCTGACCACGAAAGCCGGGTATGGCCCGGACGAAGCCACAACATTGGAGCTATTCCAGGATGGACTCCCGAATCAGTTAGTCATTAACGCCATTCGCTTCCAACACCCCGTTACGTGGGAAGATTGGAAGCGAGCTGCCCGACTACAACAGGCTGAGTACTTGGTTTTGAAGGACCGACTCGGCAAGAACCGCACCCTGCGCCAAAAGAAGGGAGGGCATAACCGCGAACAGTGGGTACAAGCCCTCAACAAAAATCGCGACCCAAATACCATGGATGTTGGACGCGCCCGAGCCTCCGTGGCTCTCACCGACGCGGACCGAATCCAACTCCAAAAGGAGGGGCGCTGTTTTAGATGCCATGTTACAGGGCACATCTCGCGTAACTGCCCACAAAAGAGCGCTCGAATTGCTACTTCCTCCACGACCACCCAACCAGCTTCCATCTCCGCTCCCCCATCCGTATCAGCTCCCGCCATCACTACTGTCGCCATACAATCTAACCGCGTACTTTCGACGGAAGAGCAGGCTGAAGCACAGATCGCTGCGATGAAAGCACAGCCCCCAGAAGTATGAGACCTCATGGTGGAAAAGCTGTTTGCGAAGGAGGATTTTCTCGACGCTTGAACCCGACGGCCTGGGCTAGAGCACTCAATGTAAACGTGTACCATAGCAGATACCGATCCATGCGAATCCCAGTACTCTTTAAATCTGCACACACGACGGCCGAACGACAAGTACTCCTAGATTCAGGAGCGACGGACAATTTTATCTGCGCCTCACTTCTAAAACGGCTGCAGATTGGAACACGTGATGTCACGCAACCAATACGCATTTGGAACGTAGACGGAACTCACAACCAGGACGGAGCAATCACCCAATACACCGATCTGAACGTCCGTACCGGAAACGATACTAGAACACTTCGCTTCCTAGTAACAAATTTGGGAAGAGACGAAGTCATACTGGGTTACCCATGGTTCTCTGCGTTCGAACCCCTTGTAAAGTGGGGAGAAGCGACGCTGAACGAGGACTTCCAACCAGTTGTCATATCCAGCCTCCAATCATCGGACGAAGCCACGCCCGTAGAAGCATCCATACGGGCGTTGGAGACGTATCAACTCGATGAGGAGGCTTGGGAACAGATCGCGGACGACGACCAAGAGCCATGTGTGGCATTACTACGAAAGACCACGACGGCGTCTGAATTAGCACAGCAGGAGGCGGCCAAGCGAGAGGTACGCACCTTTGAAGAAATGGTACCACCAGAATATCGGCGGTATCGTAAGGTGTTCAGCGAGGAAGCATCCCATCGCCTCCCGCCGAAGCGCCCGTGGGACCATGCCATCGACTTAACACCGAGCGCGCCCGCGACGATGGACTGTAAGGTGTACCCATTGACCCAAGAGGAGGATAAAGCCCTCGACATATTCCTCGCTGAACAACTAGAAAGGGGATACATCAGACCATCGAAATCCCCATACGTGTCATGGACGCGTATATTATTTTCCCTATTTTTCTGTATTTTTACAGAATTATCTGAGGAAGATATAAAGGGCCGAAGTACGAGATATTGTTAGTCACATGCTGCCATCATGTGCACCTTTGAGCACGTGACCCTGGGATAGTTGCACCCTTAACGGGACAGCCTAATCCGGTCACATTCCATTTACGTACGGACTTGCACGATTGGTAGATAAGGAAGGAACCTTCTAGATAGTTCTAGACTTCGCTTAGTAGTTTACGCTTACTCGCTGTATTAGGTTTTACTCAGCAAGATAAGGCATCGCATCAGCGCCATGACTAGTGCATCAGTCAGCACAATAGATAGCGCTATTATTAGACACGACGCGTCAGCTCCTGAGTCATGGAGTCTTACTGTACACTTAGTAATAGTGTTTAGACTCAGTTCAAGCTCAGCCACAGTAGCGTATATAAACCCTCCTGTAGCGTCCTGAGTGGAACCAACTTGTCCTCTTGGTTCTCCACTCAGGTGCGTATCTCCCTTGTATTCCTTACTCTCCAATCTAAAAACTTGTCCTCTTGGTTCTCCACTCAGCGTACCACAGCGTGATCACTGACGTCTTGAGTTCTTGCATAAAGACTCTAAGCTATTCGTCCACTCCGCTGTGACTGTGCGTTAGCGCGTGATTTATCTCTGCGCCAGGCTTGGGTGTGCTCACCAGACAGTTCACTACAGTTTGCACTTGAGCTTGACGTAGCGAGGTTGTCATACCGCTACATTAGGACAAGTTCCTTTCATACTCCTGAGCCCTCTTCGCTCACCAGCATCTTCACTATCCTCTAGGTGGTTGACGACCATCAGTCCCTTGTGTTATCTACCTCACTCTTTGCCTGGGGAAGTCCGTAAGCAGAATCTGTGCATTTGTGGTACAACTGTAGTGTCCGTAAAACCGGCATACATTGTGCTTGCCTTTATTGGGTCTATCTGGTCATCAGTAGACGCCTCTGGGTACTGGCTGCAGAACTGGTCACCACGCCAGATAAGCTGCAGTTAGACATTGAGCCAGCCAGGCCTAGCCTGCGACAGCTGTACGCGTACCAACCAGAAAAGTTTGAGAGCGCTTCGGCGTGAGAGGCAGCCAACAGGTCGAGAAGACTGAGGCAGACAGCCTTGTAGCTCTACACAATTCCCTACATCATTCCTGAGTGTCCCTTTATCGCCGCAGCCTCGCGCAGTGTGAAACAATCACTGTGTATTGGTCTCGCTTGATAGGGCATTCCAGCCACCCTCGAGTTAGCGTTTCGCGCTCGTTGTATCCTGTCGTCTAAATCCACCCCCACATATTTCCAAACTGCCTCGCATACTTGCGAACGTCCGCACCCGCCTTCGTCGTCTCTTTAGGAGGAGACAAGCTTCCATCACACCACCCCAGACTACAGCCTCTGCTTCAGCATCGCTGCACGTGCACCAGGACACCCAGTCTGAACAAGACCGGATCCCCTCCCCAGTGTACGCTTCACCATCACCTACAGCCTCAGTAAACTCCTTCCACTCTGCCCACTCCTCCTCCCAAGCAACACTTGCCCAGTCAGGCGAAAGCTTCATTGACGAAGACGGCGTCAACATTCGTTACCAGGGGTTCCAATTAGAACTACCCCCTCGTAACCTCGCCGAGCAATACGTGCAGGCAATCTACCACGACCAAGAAATCCGATATGGACTACTAGACCTCTACGGCCTAGAAATCCCCGTCCTCGGAACCAACTTTACAGTCCCGCAGCTGATAGCATTTGCTGCAGACCTCATTCCTCGTCTCGAATCGCCTCCCAACCCCCTCATCTCCCACGTAAGGGAAGACGAAGAACGTGGCTCCCAAGAAAGGGAAACAGACAGCTCGTCTAGCACAAGCTCAGTATCCCAGCGGAGCTCGCTCGAAATTCGCCCTCCCTCCTCCAACTAAGAAAGAAAAGGAGTTCATATCTCGTATCCAAGACTGGGACGAGATCTCACCAGACGAACAACTCCTTCTGTTGGAAGAATTCCGTCGAGCACAAGAGGAGGCAGAACGAAAGGAGAGGCAGAAGAAACTAGACGAGATGTCACAACCGAGCGGAAGCACCCTCCCTCATGCCGCACCACCTACACCACTCCCCCCACCCACCGTCCAGGACTGCCTGGACCTTATCAATCACCTCGGCATAGCCGTCGGTAACCTCGCGCAACAAGTCACAGCCCTGACAGCGCAGGTGGCCTCGGCGACCGCCACCCGCCCCGGAAACGGAAAGAACAAGGAAATAGTGGCCCGCCCCAAAGCCTGGGATGGGAAAGGCTCCTCCTCGGATGCCCGTCATTTCCTTGCTGCCTTCCACAACTGGGCAGGATCACTAGGGGACGCCATGAACACATGGCATACAGTGGACAACAAGTGGTACGCGGATGAGCACAGATGGATAGCCGCCGCCCTCAATCTGATGGAAGGAGACGCTAAAACCTGGGCACTCCCATATCTGGAGTCCGCCAACCAAGGGACAATTCCCTTTGGAGGAAACTGGTCGGACTTCGTCAAGGAGTTCAACCGCAGGTTCAGCCCCCTAGACGTCCAAGATATAGCTCGAGAAGAGCTAAAGAAAACAAGACAGGGTAAAAAGACGGTTGCCGAATATGCATCCATATTCGAGCAGTACTCTGGACAAACCGGGTGGTCCATCATCGACCTCCGCACCCGCTTTTACGATGGTCTCACAGACGAGATCAAGGACCTCCTCGCCATCACAGACAAGCCCCACAACACATACGACGAGCTCAAGCAGAGTGCGCAAGTCATCGACCAACGACTGCGCCAACGCCAGAGCGAGAAGAAAGGGAAACCTTCATCGTCGTCACAACACACTACCTCCAACCCTGACGCCATGCAAGTCGACGCCACGCGTCAGCAAGGCAACAGAGCGAAAGAGGAGATCTTCAAAACACGGGGCGAGTTTCAAGCATGGATGAGAGGAAAATGCTACGGGTGTGGTTCGAAAGAACACACAAAGAAGGATGGAAACCATGAGCGCGACGTTTGCAACTGGTGCCAAAGAGCAGGGCACCGAGCAAACGTCTGCCAGAACAAGAGAATGGGGAAACCGGCTAAAGCGAAAGCTGCAGCAACAACGGAGTCCCCCAGCCCACCATCGTCGTCCAATACTGCGGCAGCAGCCGCCACAAGCACTTCCCCCGCCCAGACGTCCCAGGCAGACGTGGCGAAGTTGTTGGGAATGTTGGAAAAGCAGCAAGAACAGCTGGATGCGTTCAAAGCGGCTTTTTAGATCAGGGGTTGCGTATAGCTGCGACCGGCCCCTCTACAGTAGATGACTCGGCTTCATGTAGTTGTAATATATGCTTACGCTCTCGCCTCGTTTCGGACTCACCTTCTGTAATTCATACGACTCATGCCTGTAAGTTAGATAGTAGTGTTAGTTCAGCTTCTTGTTTTCCTGATTCTATTACATCTACATCTGCCTCGGAGATGAACAATAGTAGTGTTTCTTTTGCTCCACTTTCTTCAGAAGCAATGCCGCACGTGATGATTTCTGATGCAGCACTGTCTTCTACTATTATTCCCGAAACAAAAGATAAAAAATCACATTTTCATATTTCTGTGTATTTAAAAGGACGTCATCGTACTGTAAAAGTAGCAGCAATGGTAGACTCTGGGGCAACTTCGTTGTTCCTGGACAAAAGGTACGCTGACCGCCACAAAATGTTGCAGGTTCCTCTTGCGAGTCCCATCACCCTATACAATATAGATGGGACTCTCAACGAAGCCGGTAGTATCACCCATAAAGTCAGACTCTCTCTGAAAGTCGGCCCTAGTGAAGAAAGTTATGACTTCTTAGTCACTTCACTCGGCCCAGAGAACGTCATCTTGGGACTACCATGGCTTAGGCAAAGGAACCCACAAATAGACTGGCAGGAAGGCACTATGCGCCTCAACTCAACCGCTGAAAAAGCGCAACCAGAGTTGGAGGTAGAGGTGACGCGCATTATGGCGAACCGGATGGAACGCCGCCGTCTCCTTGCGGAGAAAGTGCTAGACACGGTCCAAGACGAAGTTTTCTGTTTGGCAGGCTTCACCTACTCTCAGCAGATCGCCGAGAAAGCCACCACCTCCAAACCTAAGAAAACCTTCGAAGAAATGGTACCAAAGCACTACAGAGACTTCGCGAAAGTTTTCTCTGAGGAGGAATCCCAGAGGCTCCCTGAGCATCAACCGTGGGATCACGCTATAGACCTCGAGCCAGATGCCGTTAAACACTGGAGGGTCAAAACGTATCCCATGTCCCCAAGCGAGCAAGTGGAACTCGACAAATTCCTGCAAGAGCACATCTCAAAAGGATACCTGGTCCCATCCAAGTCACCGATGGCCTCACCAGTATTCTTCATTAAGAAAAAGGACGGCAAACTCCGTCTAGTGCAGGACTATCGTCGTCTTAATAAAATCACCATTAAAAACCGATATCCACTACCGCTCGCCGCTGATATCATAAACCGGTTGAAAGGAGCAAAGGTATTCACCAAGTTCGACATAAGATGGGGGTATCACAACATCCGGATCAAACCCGGAGATGAATGGAAGGGTGCAATAATCACCAATCGCGGACTGTACGAGCCAAAGGTCATGTACTTCGGAATGACCAACAGTCCAGCCACCTTCCAAGCCCTCATGAACGCCGTCTTCGCCGATCTAATCGCAGCAGGAGAGGTTGCAGTATACATGGATGACATCCTCATCTACAGTAACTCCCTGGAGCACCATCGCAAAATTGTACGCGAAGTGCTCAGGAGACTGCAAGAACATGACCTCTATCTCAAACCTGAGAAATGCGACTTTGAAAGGCAGGAAATGGAGTACCTAGGGATGATTATTCGTCCCGGAGAAGTGCAGATGGACCCTGGCAAGGTCGCTGCAGTAAGGGAGTGGCCTACACCCACAACGCTCAAAGAGGTTAGAGCGTTTATCGGGTTCGCCAACTTCTATCGTCGATTCATCAAGGACTTCGCGGCCATCGCCCGACCCTTGCATGACCTCACGAAGAAGGACACTCCATGGCACTGGCATTCTGAACAGCAGAAGGCTTTCGACCACTTGAAGGAAAGCTTCGTACGAGAACCCATTCTCAAAGTGTACGACCCACAGCTTCCAACAAGAGTCGAAACCGACGCTTCAGGATTTGCTACTGGCGGTATACTTACTCAAAAGTATCCTGATGGTCTCTGGCACCCCGTTGCGTATCGCTCGCAGTCTATGAGCAAGGAAGAACGCAACTACGAAATCTACGACAGAGAAATGCTTGGCTTAATCCGCGCCTTAGAGGATTGGAGACACTTCCTCGAAGGCATCTCCTTTGAAGTGATCACCGACCATAAGAATATGGAATGGTGGGCAAGCATGAAGGACTTAAACCGCCGACAGGCCCGATGGGCCCTGTATTTAAGTCGCTTCGCCTTCAAAATCACTTACAAAAAGGGAGACTCTATGCAAGCCGATGCATTAAGTAGATTCTCGAGAGACCACATCAGAGACAACGAGGATAACCGCCAGGTTCAGGTTTTACAACCTAAGCACTTCCTCAATGCCGCCCAAGCACACTTCCGCCCAGAAGTGGACTCCCTAGGGAATCGCATAAGACTCGCCTCCATTCGAGAAGCAGAAGTTATAGAGGGTCTCAAAAGTTTACAAAAGACCGCTCCAAAAGCTCTCATGGACGGAGTCGCGATGTGGGAGGAAGATGACGGCCTAGTTTACCACAGAGGGAAACTTTACGTTCCCAACGACCGGACGTTAAGACGAGATGTGGTTAAGTCATGCCACGACTCCATCACCACCGGTCACCCTGGTAAGAACGGCACCATCGAGCTAGTCAGTCGCTACTATTGGTGGCCACGCATGGCAGGCTTTATTAGCTCATACGTAGAAGGATGCGATCGATGCCAACGCTATCGCAAAGACCTGCACCCCAAAGCCATAATACAGCCGCAGGAAGTACCTGAGGGACCATGGCAGATAGTCGGAGTCGATCTAATCGGTCCACTGCCCATGTCACGAGGAAAGGATATGATCCTTAACATAGTGGATCATTACACGAAACAGATCCATCTATTTCCAGTGACGTCCCAAATCACGGCTGATGGGGTAGCATCCATCTACTTCGAGCAAGTCTTCCCCTTGCATGGGATCCCAAAGAAGATCATCAGTGATAGGGGACCCCAGTTTGCTGCAAGAAGCATGCGGGCACTATACAAGCGACTCGGGATAGACGCAGGTCTCACTACCGCCTATCACCCTCAAGCTAATGGACAGGTAGAGCGCAAAAATCAAGAAGTAGAAGTCTACTTGCGCTTGTTCATTAGTAAGAGGCAGGATGATTGGGCAGACCTGCTCCCTACAGCGGAATTCGTAGTCAATAGTAGACTCAACTCAGCCACGGGGCACACCCCCTTTGAGCTACTATACGGTTATACACCGGACTTCACCATTCCCGCTGGTAGGCCCACCGGTATCCCAACGCTCGATAAGCGTCTACAACACCTAGTTTCCACAAGAAGGGATGCAGAGGCAGCTCTACGCCTGAGTAAAAGGCGAATGCAAACAGACGTTGAACAAAGACACAAGCCATACGTCTTCAACGTCGGGGACAAAGTCTGGTTGCAAGCTAAGCAAATAAAGATACACCAGCAGTCGTCCAAACTGGGCCCAAAACAACTAGGCCCATTTGAAGTCACTGAAGTCAAAAGTGACGTCGACTACAAGCTTGCACTCCCCCCTGCATTACGGATCCATGATGTATTTCATGTAGACCGCCTCTCCCCTTATAAGGGAAACGAAGTTAACGGGCTTATGCCACCTCCACCTGAACCCATCACAGTCGAAGGGGAAGAAGAGTACGAAGTTGACCACATCAGAGACTCGAAACTCTTCGGTCGTACTCTTAAGTACCTAGTTCGCTGGAAAGGCTACGGTGAAGGCGAGGACACTTGGGAGCCAGCTAAAAACCTAGCGCACGCCCCGGACAAAGTCAAGGAGTTCCACTCCTCAAATCCGGGCGCACCTCGAAAAATAGCAGCACTCATTTACGCGTCCTTGCCTTGGCAAGCATCTCATATGTACACAGAGGCCAACGCGGACGTCGACCCTTAAGAAGGGGGGTGATGTCATGGACGCGTATATTATTTTCCCTATTTTTCTGTATTTTTACAGAATTATCTGAGGAAGATATAAAGGGCCGAAGTACGAGATATTGTTAGTCACATGCTGCCATCATGTGCACCTTTGAGCACGTGACCCTGGGATAGTTGCACCCTTAACGGGACAGCCTAATCCGGTCACATTCCATTTACGTACGGACTTGCACGATTGGTAGATAAGGAAGGAACCTTCTAGATAGTTCTAGACTTCGCTTAGTAGTTTACGCTTACTCGCTGTATTAGGTTTTACTCAGCAAGATAAGGCATCGCATCAGCGCCATGACTAGTGCATCAGTCAGCACAATAGATAGCGCTATTATTAGACACGACGCGTCAGCTCCTGAGTCATGGAGTCTTACTGTACACTTAGTAATAGTGTTTAGACTCAGTTCAAGCTCAGCCACAGTAGCGTATATAAACCCTCCTGTAGCGTCCTGAGTGGAACCAACTTGTCCTCTTGGTTCTCCACTCAGGTGCGTATCTCCCTTGTATTCCTTACTCTCCAATCTAAAAACTTGTCCTCTTGGTTCTCCACTCAGCGTACCACAGCGTGATCACTGACGTCTTGAGTTCTTGCATAAAGACTCTAAGCTATTCGTCCACTCCGCTGTGACTGTGCGTTAGCGCGTGATTTATCTCCGCGCCAGGCTTGGGTGTGCTCACCAGACAGTTCACTACAGTTCGCACTTGAGCTTGACGTAGCGAGGTTGTCATACCGCTACAATACGTTTCACCATTCTTCTTCATAAAGAAGAAAGACGGGAAGCTCAGACCCGTACAAGACTACCGACGATTGAATGAAGTCACCGTCCGCAATCACTACCCGCTACCACTAATTCCGGAACTCATTGACAAAATTCGCGATGCACGACTCTTCACGAAGTTAGACATCCGTTGGGGATATAATAACATTCGCATAGACGAAGGAGACGAGTGGAAAGCTGCCTTTAAAACGAATAAGGGAGCTTTCGAACCGCTTGTGATGTACTTCGGACTCACAAATTCCCCCGCAACGTTCCAAGCGATGATGGACTTCACGTTCCGAGGACCGGTGCTAACGAATGAAGTAATCGTGTATATGGACGATATCCTAATCGCAACCGTCGATGACCTCACACGTCACCGAGAACGAGTCCACCAGGTCCTGACCATATGTGAAGAGAACGACCTCTACATCAAACCAGAGAAATGCGAGTTCGAAGTACGCGAAACGGAGTACCTAGGGCTTATCATCGGACATGGGAAGCTGCGCATGGATCCCGTAAAAGTACGAAGAATCCGCGAATGGCAACCCCCAAAAAGCCTCAAGGAAGTGCGTGCCTTCATCGGCTTCTGCAACTTTTACCGTCGGTTCATCAAAGGATTTTCGACACTCGCACGCCCCCTCCACGACCTTACAAAAAAGGACACCCCATGGCATTGGGGGGCAGACCAACAACGCGCGTTTGAACGCATCAAAGACCAGATATGCCAAGAGCCAGTCCTCCTCTCCCCCGACCTAGCAAAGCCCTTCGAAATGGAAGTAGACGCGTCCAACGTCGCCATTGGCGCCGTCCTCAACCAATTAGGAAGCGATCAAAAGCTCCACCCAGTAGCGTTCCATTCAGAATCGTTATCCCAAGCTGAACGGAACTACGACATCTACGATCGAGAGTTACTTGCAGTGGTCAAAGCGTTGCGCGCCTGGCGCACCTACCTCGTCGGCTCTCCTCACAAAATCATCATACACACCGATCATGCCAACCTTCAGTATTGGAAGGAACCGCGAAAAATCAGTCGACGAGTGGCACGCGAATTCCTAGAATTATCAGAATACGACTTCGTATTAAAGCACGTATCTGGAATTCGGAATGGTCGCGCAGACGCCCTATCTCGACGAGCCGACTACGCACCAGGCGACGGAGATAATGACGATGTCATCGTCCTCCCGGCAGACCGCTTCGTCCGAGCCACGGAAATGTCAATGCATGACATGGACATTTGGACCCAAATAGCGCAGAACCTTGATGAAGCACAAGTGCTACACTGGGTTGAGCCGCACAGTCTGAAGAAGCACGGAGGATTATGGTGGAAAGGCGACGCCCTCGTCGTTATCGGGGATAACGATCTTAAGCGGGGGGTAATCACCTTTTTTCACGACACACCTGCAATGGGACACCCTGGAATCACAAACACCTACGAACTTTTACGACGAGACTACTGGTGGCCTAACATGCGCAAAGACGTCGAGGAGTACGTCAAGGGCTGCGCCACATGCCAAGCCAACAAAATTAATCCCCACCGACAAAAACCACACCTATTCCCCATCACAACCGATCCAGACGCAGAACCCTTCGAAGTCGTAGCCATGGATTTCATCACGAAACTACCACAGTCTCAAGGATACGACTCAATACTCACCATCACCGACCACGACTGCTCCAAAGCAGCCATCTTCATCCCGTGTAACGAAACGATCACAGCGGAAGGTGTAGCCCGGCTATATCTTCGCCACGTCTACCCCCATTATGGCATACCCCGAAAACTAATTACCGATCGAGACCCCAGATTTACATCCGCATTCATGACACAACTCTGCCAAGTTCTCGGAATCAGGCAGAACATCTCGTCGGCGTATCACCCCCAAACAGATGGGCAGTCGGAACGCACCAATCAATGGCTAGAACAATACCTACGCCACTGGAGCAACGTGCAACAGGACAACTGGGCGGAGGCCCTCCCCGTAGCACAGTTCGCACACAACGCGTGGCCCAATGCGACGACGAAACACTCCCCCTTCTCACTCATTATGGGGTGGGAACCACGTACCAACTGGGTCTCGAAACCCACGACCTCTCCGTCAGTTGACCAGCGATTGGAAGACATGGGCAACTTCCGACAACATGCGCAAGATTGTATCAAACACGCCCAAGAACTCATGGCAAAGCGAGGATGCACTCGCTTCGTTCCTTATCAAGAAGGGGCGCAAGTGTGGTTAGAGGGGACAAACCTTAAAACGTTCTACCCCACTGCCAAGTTAGCCCCTAAACGCCACGGGCCGTTCCGCATCAAGAAGGCCCTGTCAGCGGTGTCTTATGAATTAGAACTCCCGGAATCATGGAAGATTCACCCCGTGTTCCACGCCAACCTCCTCACCCCATATAAGGAAACGGAGCTACACGGGGCAAACTTCACGCGACCCCCTCCTGACCTTATCGATGGCGAAGAAGAGTTCGAAGTGGAGCGAATCCTCGGATCGAGAATCCACGGCCGAGGGCGTAAGCTCCAATTTCTGATCAAATGGAAGGGATTCCCCATAAGCGATAGTTCATGGGAACCCTTCGAGAACGCCCAGCATGCATCTGACCTCATCGCCGACTTCTACCGGCATAACCCAACCGCCGAAGGGGCTGGACGAAAGATATAAGAACACGCCCCGCAAACCCACACAATGCACTCCCCTCTCACTCCTCACACCATGACGACCACTCCTATTGTGTCCAAAATTCCCTCGCGCCCACCGGCGCAACTCATACTCGAACAACTGACCGTACCATCGCAGGATCAGGGTGTCCCCTCTCAGCCAGAGGGTTGTACGCCGTACTCTGTAGTCCCTAGTCCTGCTCCTCCCGTCCTATCCCTCATCGCTCCCGCTCTCGATCGCCTCGCGTGAGAAGAAGTCACCACGTCACTACTCGCCCTGACTGCCCCACCTATTGACACCCCAATAACCGTACATGTCCCACTCGTCCCCTCTCCCCCATTCCCTCCTGGGATCGATCACGTACCCACACCGACCACCCAACCACGAATCGTCGAGCCCGACCCAACCATAGCTTTCCTCCAAGACGAGGAAGAGGAAGAAACTATAGACCCGGGACTCCCCTTCCTTCGCAACGACCCCGACCTCACTTTCCTCTATTTCCCCATGAAGATTGGGAACGCGGGATACCCAAAACAAATCGCGCGTTTCATTTATTATCGAAAGAATTATCAGGAGGTCGTAGGAACCATGGGAAGGGGGCACCCTTGCTACGTACAGTCGGTCTACCTACAGGGAGTACACGAGGGACAACTCCCCCAGCACGTCACGGACCAACAACTTGCCATGTTCCACCCCCACGACCCCCGCGCCATATGCCTCAACGAAGTCCTGACAGAGTTGCGCAGCGTCCGCATCCACGCGGATGTATCCCGACTCCGAGAATGCCTCCTGCGCAAGGACGCGATTGCAGTTCGCGAGTCCGAGCTTCGACGGCTGGAGACGGACCTCACGCGGGACCGTTTCCACATGGACATGGATCTCGCGAGTGTGCGGAAGCGACTGCAGTACGCGCGTGTCGTACCACTCATATCCGAGAAGTTCGACAAGCTTCAGGCCAGGCTCGTACGTCCAAGATCTACCCCCGAGGCCATTCCTATTCCCCCACGCGCCGGGGGCCCTTGCGAGATGCCTCGCCTTCAGGGAGAGAGTAGCAGGCGAGTTCGCAAGTGTTTCCAATGCAAGTCGACGGACCACTTGATCGCGCAGTGCCCTCAACGGAGGGCCAAGCAGCCGTGTCAGTGGTGTGGCAGTCGTACTCATCAGTACGATGTGTGCCTTATCCGTCGGATCTCCCCTATGTCCCCCGCTTACATCGACCCTGATGACCGCCCTCGGTGGTGTGGTAAGTGTCTGCGGTATGATGCCAAACACGAAGAGATACACTGCCCTCAGTATGAGCAGTGTCGAGAGTGTGGTGAGCGGGGTCGTCATCTTTTCCTGCGTCGTCATACCTGCCCCCGCCCCCCGTCGCCGACCCCGGACACAGTGCCAGTCGAAGATGACTGGTACTACACCAGCGACTAGTCGAAGTCGTGGCGACTTCGAATCTGACGGGGGGGTAATGTTACGATTCTCGTCTTTCTGTACGATAGGTCTTATCTGTTTATCTGTCTTATCTCGCGTTCGCGTGTACGTTTACCTATGTCCCACTTCGATTCGGTCCTCGCCTCTTATCTCGCACCAACCCCATGACCGCAGGGTAACCGGGGCTGTGACTTCTAGGGCCCGCTGACGTCATTGGAGCCCCGCGTGCCCCCGCGGGATTCTCTTGTACCTCTTACAGACTTCCCCTTTGCACTTCCTTATTAGCTCGCTGGGGCCAGTACCTCAGGATCGCGTCATATGTTTGTACTTCACAAACAACCTGTAGTAGTATATAAGTTACGCTCTACCTAGCTTGTACGGTAGACTTGACTTCTTGTGTAATACCACAATCGTCTTTGCCTCACGAACGACTTTGACTCGCCCTTGCGCTTGAGTCCCTCTTCGCTCGCCTTTTCGCTTGAGCCTCGAACTTCCGCTAATATCCTTGTGTCCCTGGGAGACCAAGTGATACTTGTTCATCACCGAACTGAACCTTAGCCGGTTCACACCTAGCCGATCCCGTTGACTTATCGAAGTACACGTCGTACTTAACGCCCCTGTGGTGGCGTTACATTCACGGTACTTACGCTATTGGCTAGTAGTATTCAAGCGGCGCTTTAAAGCCCGCGTGTATCTGTATAAGTAGAGTAGTGCGAAGACCAAGAACGGCATCTTGGTCTTCTTCCAATACCACCACCATCTACTCGTCTTTACTAAGAGGCTTCCCCTCTTAAGTGAGTCGTCTGGCATATCCCCTTAGACCAGGGATCCCCGTGACTTATCGTTGCCTGTCCCTTTGCGGATCAGTGGACTTCCTTGCAGACGTTGTGGCCTATCAAGTACATCTATATCGCAACAACCGCGTAGCCTCTCCGTATCATTCCTTCTTCATCATCAACAGTACCTCCTGGGCTAACGCCAAGTACATCAACGCAATCCCTCAAGGCGTCATCCAACTAGAAGATCTCCACGCCTACTTTGGGAGAGACGAGAGCCTTCAACCTCATCCCGCCTTCTATCCCCAGACCTTCGCTAACCGTAACTTCCGACTCTCAAGGATCGCCACACGTCAAGAGGCCTAAGTCAGGCAAACGTCCGTGGTAGATGTTACAGCACCACTGTGTCATACTGGTAGAGGGAGCTTGGTCTTAATGTTGCGTTAGGTCTGTCCTAACGATGCTCAACTTGAGCAGTGACAGAGTGGCCTTGAACCGGAGGGACGACTTAGCGAGTATGGATACATGTCTCTAGTAAGAACGTGATCACTACGAGCACTGGGGCTAGATCCACCAGGCGTACAAGTCTTCAAGCGACTTGCCTCACAAGGGCCAAGCGCAGTAATAGGCAGACAGTGAGGATGAGACAGACACAAGGAAGAGGGATGGACGCGATAATGATTCAAGAAGACCAAGCTGGGGAGCTCAGTCTTCGTACAGGCCACTAGTTATACAGTTGTTGAGGAGCTTTGAAGCTCCTCCCGAACGTACAGTACCCAATCGCGATAGTAGCTCGAACCCTACTACGACTATCCTAGTTGTGAGTCAGTCCGAAACCGATACATGTGATACCTCAGCCAGCTAGGCTGATAACGATGACTGTCCCTGACTAATACTAGGGTAGTCAGAACCCCACGAGTCTCCAATTCGTACCGATGAGTCCGATCGCAACATGCTTCCTCTTCCTCTTCATCCATATTCACGACTTTGACCCCTCCCACGCTTCTGCCTTCGCGTGTCTTGCTCTCCTCTCTCCCTCGTATCCCTCTCCCTACCTCCCTCATCTTGTCTCTTTCCCTCCCCTTTCCGACCGAATCCGTGCATGTAACAATCGTTTCGTACACATTCAAGTTTTACTTTGCTCCTGTGGTCTGGGAAAGCCACTTTGTTCAGTCTTGCTCATTCTCGCATTTCAACTTAAATCTAGACCTTGGGCTCTTTTCTTCTTAACCCCTCTTCTCTGTCTAACCACCCTCTGCCCACGTATACTCACACATGCACTTTCGAGCACGTTCAACGGTCTGGCGCATCCTCCCTATTTTGCCTCTGTTTAGGGGGACGATGAGTAGGCATATCATTGTCAAAACCACTTGGAATGGGCTGTGTAGGTGATGGTTCATCCTCCATAGGAGGTTGATTCTCTACTGGCTCATTTATGCGGGTTGTACCCCGCACCCTTTGTGTCTTGCACTTAGGGTATATGGTCTCATCAAATAATGCAGTAGTGCTGGTGAACACTGTGTTGTTTTTGATCCGCATGAATCTATATGCTTTTATGCCCTCAGTATGACCAATATAGATCATTTGTTCGCTTTTGGGGTCAAGTTTGTTTGATCTGCGATCTTCTGGTATGTGCACATATGCGCCACATCCAACATCAGGAAAACCCATGTTTTACTTATTTGTACTTTCTGTTCTTTTTGCTCTTTTAGCAAGGGAAAAAAGGACCCTTTCAGAAAAGTACCAACTACTTAAAAAAAGAAATCCCCTCTTCTTTTTCTTTACTTTTCCTACTTTTTAGGCATATTTCTGGGGAAATTTTGGATTTTGGTCTGATTTTGGTCTGATTTTTTTGAAATTTTGGTCCAATTTATTACCATATATGGAAATTTTCAGACCAAAAAAAAGGTTTGGTCCAATATTTCCATTTTTGGACATTTTATTTTGTCAATTTTTGGTCATTTGGTACTCTACTTATCCTGTACTTTTTGGCAGCTCAGCAAGTAAAAAAAAAAGAAAGAGGGATGTCTTTTTCTTACTTTTTCTACTTGTTTTCTGAAAAGCATGAAAAAGTATGGAAAAGTATGAATAAGTAAATACATGGTTTTCCTGATGTGGTAGCGACACAGTCGTGAGCCCACCTCTAGGATCGTAAAACATAACCTGTTGCGCAGCAATGCACGCAGTGTACAGGTAGACCCTTACCTGTGTAGAGAGCTTAGACGAGACTTAGAGTGAAGCAGAGGAAGCTCTGAGTGGGGTGGAGAGAGATGTGTATATGTACTCACTCCTACAGTAGGATTTATATACTCTATGGTCCACCCATGTCCGTTTGGGGAAAAGTGATGAGTAGAGGCGTCCACAATATTGCATTTTCAGTGTCGCCTATTGTCTAATCACCAGTGGACTCGGAATAATCCCTTAAGGGGATTCTGTACGTATACTGTATGACTAAATACTCCGAATTACGTGTATAGCATAACTAATTGTACTGTCATTCCTACGTAATGAGCCTTATAGTAGGTATTACAGTTCAACACTGAGAAGCAAATCGATGTGGGTCATGGGTAAAAGTACAGCCAAATGTGACGTGAGACACAAAAAGGTGAAACATATCGTACAGGGAGACAGAAACGTAACATTTTGAGCCATAACTGGACATTCTCCTAGTCTTTAGCTGTGTGCGCTGTCTTGCCACTGTCCCTTCCTTATCCGCTCTATCCCCTTTTCATCTATAGCCACCACAGGTGTGCTCACCATCTACTTCTCTCATCTCCTCATCTACTTCCCCATCTGTATCCTTTGGGCCATGTTGATAAGTGACCCTTGTGCACTTAGCGGCTCAAAGGACAATCAGATATGGACTGCTATAGATAAGATATACAGGACTTATGTAGATTAGATTATTATGATCACACAATCTTGGACTGGTTGTATTTACTTATCTATGACATCACTGTATAGTATGACATCATAGACTCTGGACTTTGTGTTGTATTCAATGCTCTTGTAGTTTTCCTTTGTTCTATCTTTATTATGATGTCAGTATGATGTCATTTGTCTGGACTCTTCTTGTTCTCCTTGTCTCTTGTTCTCAGAATGTCCACTCCTTTGTCCGTCTGTAGAACAATGTCTCTTGTACTTACTGTGACTTGGTGTTACCTGTGTCACTCTGTATTTTGTATAAGTAGTGCAGCTTGTATGCTCCTGGTCCACATCAGTTCTCATCTGATTGTGTGCCAGGTATGTCTCCTCCTCTGTAATAACATCAGTTCTCATCTGATTGTGTGCCAGACCATCACTCTGTTTCACTTGCAAGATCTCTCTGTTGCTGCTTCAAGCTCACCCTCATATCTCACCACAGTCTCCAGTTCACTGTGAGTATGATCTATCTATGTGCACTGTTCATCAGGCCACTCTACTATGTCTCGTCCACAAGCTAGTAGTCAATTGAGTACGTGACTTCGACATATCCAGTGATCATTAGGTTGCTTCGGTAGCCTTGTCCGCAGCACAAGAAGAACATCTGGTGGAATGTTACACATGATGAACAGCATACATGGAGGACATACTCACAGTGGCAAAGGTGACTGTGGTGAGATATGAGAGTAAGCTGGAATGCAGCAACAGAGTAGATCTTGCAAGTGAAGCAGAGGTGGTGTTCTGGCACACAACAGATGAGAACTGATGTTATTACAGGAGAGGAGACATACCTGGCACACAACAGATGAGAACTGATGTGGACCAGGAGCGTACAAGCTGCACTACTTATACATAATACAGGGTGACGCAGGTAACAGCTGGTCACAGTAAATACAAGACGCATTGTTCTGCAAGTGGACAAAGGAGTGTACTGTTCTGGAGAACAAGGCGTATAGAACAAGGAAAGTCTGGAATATGATATCATAGTGACATCATAATAAAGATAAGAACAAAGGTCAGAGTACAAGGATGAAATACAAGGGGAGTCCAGAGGAGTCCATGATGTCATTGTACAGTGATGTCATAGATAAGAAAAGTCCGAGATTGTAAAGATCATATATAGTATAATCTAATCTACATAAGTCCAATATATCTTATCTAAAGCAGTCCGTTATCTGCATGTCCATTGAGCCGCTAGATGCACTCAGGCCACTTATCAACAACACAGCGCCCAAACGCACTCTGTGTTGCCAATTCTTGAAAGCTGGATCACTGCTAGATCTGATTTCATTCATGGCCCAGTTGTCAGCATCCTTGACTTTACAGGCAATGGGCCATTTGGTGAAGAATGCTGCTGCTTCCATTGTAACGCCACCACAGGGGCGTTAAGTACGACGTGTACTTTGGCAAGTCAACGGGATCGGCAAGGCGTGAACCGGTTAAGGTTCAGTTCGATGGTGAACAAGTATCACTTGGTCTCCCAGGGACACAAGGATAGTAGCGGAAAGTCGAGGCTCAAGCGAAAAGGCGAGCTGAAGGAGGACTCAAGCGCAACGGCGAGTCAAAGTCGTTCGTGAGGCAGAGACAATTGTGGTATTACACAAGAAGTCAAGTCTACCGTACAAGCTAGGTAGGGCGTGACTTATATACTAGTACAGGATGTTTGTAAGGTACAAACATATGGCGCGATCCTGAGGTACTGGCCTCAGCGAGCTAATAAGGAAGTGTGAAAGGGAAGTTCATAAGAAGTACAAGGGAATTCCGCGGGGGCACGCGGGGCTCCAATGACGTCAGCGGGTCCTAGGAGTCATAAGTCTGGCTTTCCTACGGTCATGGGGTTGGTGCGAGATAAGAGTCGGAGAATGAATCGGAACGGGTCATGGGTAAAAGTACACGCGAACACGAGGCGAGGTGAGAAGGAGAGCGGAACACGTCGTACAGTAAGATGAAGCTTGTAACATCCATCATCTGGAGCACCTTGAGCCTCCTGAGAAGGGCAGACTCTGGAAAGACACAGTGAATTGTGGCAGCACCCTTTTTAGGGCTGTGAACCACATGAGAATTGGGGTAGTTGGACAATGTGAGGCATGTACTTACCTGCCAAAAGAAAGGCCAAAGCTGCCAGAGCAGCTTGAGGAAGTTGATGGTCCCATAATTCACAGGCCCAGGATTGCTGGTCTCCACCCATGCCAGGGCCTCCTCAGCAAATGGAAAAGGCTGAGCTTGCAGCTCTTGTGGTACATCTTGTTGCGCAGCAATACACGCAGCTAACAGGAATGGAGTTCTCACCTTTGAGTAGGTTGAGAGACTATAGATTGGAGAGGGTACGCAAGTGAGAAAGAGAGTGAATATCCTATTCGCCTCCCTCCCCATGGGAGGGTTTTTATACTCTATGGTCCTACCCTGACCATTTGTGTAAAAGTGATGAGTACAGGCATCCACAATATCACGTTTTTACACACACCTGATGTAAACTACCACTTCGAGATAGCCATAGGGCTTCTCTTACTCAGTGGGCATATTGCGCCCGTTATAGTACGTATCCTGACTACTGTAATAGGAAAACATACTATCATAATGTCATAACTGCTATAGATAAGGTCCTTACGTACTTATCTCGTTCCAACACTCCCCCTTGTTTAGTGCAGCTACTAAAGCGCGTCTAAGCAATTACCTAGCAATCTCACAAGCATTGGCAATGAGCATCAAGTGAGGGTTGCATAGGAGTCGATGAGACTTATGGCTATCTCTAACCCGTCTCATCTAGTTGTAAATGGCTATCATCAACGACATTCTCGCAACTTGGAGTATGATTACTACATCCCCATGAGGGACAGGACGTACGAACTCCCTTCTGGTAGTTCGATGAGAGGCTTAGAGCCAGATGTCTGCTTTCAAAAAGCGACATTGCACCATGTCTAGTTAGGTGATTCTGTCCTGCTCTATGAGGAGACAGTTGCTTGTTGTAGTCTTCATGAAGAAGAAACGATGGATGCGGAGGACATAGAGAAACATGTGTTCCTCTAGAAGAAATAGTGTACTCAGAGGTACAAAAGTTCCTTCATGCTCTCCATCACGAATCCCCATCATCAGACATGGTGTGTATGAGTGGCGAGGAGCCAAACTCTAGCCCTAGCTGCTCCCTGAATTTCAAGAATTTAATGCAACCCAGATTCTTAGTAAAAAGATCAGCGGGGTTCTCAGCTCCTTCAATGAAGAATAGTTCTATCTTCTTTTCACGGATGACATCACGTATGTAATGGTGACGCAAATCAGTGTGTTTGATCCGTTTCTCCTGAACAGGATTAGAAGATAAGAATATGGAGCCTTGATTGTCTCCGCATAATGGAATACGTCCGAGATTTATTCCAAGCTCACTAAAAGCAAGCAAATCCAGACCAATTGTCTGCTTGTATCACACAGCGACATGTATTCTGCTTCAGTGGATGAGAGCATGATAGATTTCCGCGCTCTAGAATTCCAGCAGAACACTCCATTAGCCATCTTTACTAAGTAGCCCGTAGTGGACTGTCTGGTAACTGGGTCAGAGGCCCAGTCAGAATCTGCGTATGCTATTATACCACCATCGCTTTTGCCGTCAAAGACTAAAGCATAGTTTGAGCGGCAAATGTAAAGTGCACGCTTATAATGGTCCTCAGATGGGTTGGCAGCAAACTGCACCATTTTTGTAACAGCATAGGCAATATCTGGTTGCATACCAATCATAATGTATAGGAGAGATCCTATCACTTGTTGGTATGACGCGCAGAGCTCTGGGGTTGCGGTTCCCTTATTAGGGGATGGATGATACCCTTCCGGTAGTGGGGTAGGTACTGATTTGGCATTAATCAGGTTAAAACGCTGCAGCACTTTCTGAAGGTAATCCTCCTGATCTATCAGGATTCTACCCTTAGAATGTAATATGCGCATGCGTAGAAACTCTTTGGTATCACCCAGGTCTCTGCATTCCCATATCTCCATGAAGCGTCTCTTCAGGGATGCTATGTCTTTTTTATTTTTTCCAAGGAAAAGAACGTCATCGACATAAACAATGACTACAATTGTTTTGTCTTCACTCACAAACAGACCTGAGTCTGATTGAAGTCGTGTGCAGCCAAGGGTGCTCATGGACTTATCCAGTGCTCTCCACCAAGCGAGTGCTGCTTGTTTAAGTCCGTATATAGCTTTCCTAAGGCGCATGACTTTATTTTGTTGGCTAGGGTCTTTAAACCCTTCAGGTTGTTCCATATAGAGTTCCTCATCAAGGTCTCCATAAAGAAAGGCAGTTTTGACGTCAAGTCCAGAGATGTGCCAATCCTTCAGCACTGTAAGCGTGAGCATCATCCGGACGGTCTCAAACCGTACCACTGGCGAGAATATTTCGTCATAGTCTATGCCTTCAACCTGTGAAAAGCCTTTAGCAACTAGCCTGGCTTTCTTATGGCCATCTGACTTTAAGTCAAATACCCATCTATTCTTGATTACCCTTCTGCCTTGTGGTGGGTTAACAAGATCATAGACCTTGCGTTTGCGAAGAGAGACAAGCTCTTCTTTGCACGCATTACACCACTCCTCCTGGGGTTCACTTGGCATTTTAAGAATGTCCCTATAGGTCCATTCGCAGATATTAGAGGTATCAGGTGACTCTAGATCCAATGGTGAAACTGCTTTGGCAAGCAGAAGATCTAGAAATTTGGCTCCCCCTTCCTGAGCTAGGCAGATCAGAAGTTGCTGATCTACTTTGTCTGAATCATGCGGAGTATCACTCTGTGCACCAGAAGAATCAGGATTGGCTTGGTCAGGAATGTCACCTGAGGCCGTCCGACTCAGACGTGGACGCTGCTGGGAGCTACCCGGCTGCGGCTGTGTCAATTGTCGCCATGTGCAAGTCCGCGCAATGTCTCGAATAATCGTAGTAGGAGGCCTATCTCCATAGACATTTTCAGGACGAGTAACTAGTTTCCTTGTACGCCCCGAGCGCCTAGGTTCACTAGGACCAGGTACTGGTACAGGGGGTAAAGGCGGAGGTAGCTGTGATCCAATCCCTCTAGTATGAGTACTAGGAGGGGGTCCAGCGGCCGGCTGGGGAGCGCTTCTCCCTTTGGTAATAGGAGGCTCAGGTGGTAGGTTGTCATCATCACCAGGAGTGGTATGGTCTTTAGACAGCTCATCTGGAACTGTTTCATCTAACTGAGTTACACCACAGGGCTCACATCTAGGATTGTCGATAGGACACCTGTCACAAACCTAGAAACTTGGGTCGTGACTCGGGCGTCTAAGACCGGTCCGCACCGGCCCGGTCTTATCTAATCACCTTCCTAAAGGGGAAATCCGGAATCGGAGTTTGAATTTCGTACTCCGACGATCACGTGATCAGTCACGTGATCTCCCATCGTTTATCAAGTCACCTGACGACTGAAAGTCGTACCATTCCTTGGATTTATCTGATTGGACTGCAGAGCAGTCACGTCATATGGTGTCATCGACTGCGGAGCAGTCGTACGACACTATCCCGATTTTCCCATTGGACACTATATTTAGATGTTACTGGAATGTTCCATTCCGCAGTATTCCGCAGTACCCGTGGGCAGACCTTAAACCTGCCCTAAACTTATGCACAGACCATCCCTCTGGGTATATAAGCCAGCGCAATAGAACGGACAGTCCCTCAGACTGTCCACTTGTGACGTCCTCCCTTTGCCTCTTCCCGCCTCTTGAGCACTAGTGCCCCTTCAGCTGTCAAGCACGACTTGTCACTAAGCGCCACTTTCCCTGAGCTGTCGCGCCAGTTCTGACGGTTGAGCCAAAGCGTTCCATCACAGTAGTCCCTGTGCTCCGCTCTGTGTTCTCCACCACCCCCAGTCTTCTGAACCTGTCGTGATTCCCTGTCGAGTGACAGTGAGTCATCACACTTGGACAGTCTAACCCAATTAGACCTGACCCCGGGTGTTCCCAGTGTCTGACTACGACTACGACTTCTCGCAGTTTGGTCAGTGGGACGGAGATTCTGGGTCGTATTTCGAGGAAAACGACCACCAATATCCTTGCCCCCCTCGTCGTCACTCTTCCCTTCGTTCCACCGTTACTCCCCGCCCTCTGTCGCCTCCCGTCGTCGACACCACCCCTCCCCTTCGTCTCCCATTGCCCCTCACTCCCCTCGCGTCCCCCTCCGCCTTTGTTCAAGAGTTTGAACAAGGCTCGTCCACCTCAGGCGTACAATACGAGTACGTCCTCACCGACATCTTTGGTGAACCCCTCTCTGGGCTCCCATCGCCCATCACTCGCCCCTCCTCTGCTCGTGTTGACACCCCTCGCCCTGTCGCCCCCCGCCCTGCGACTCCTCTTGAGTACGAGGAGTTTGATATCCGGACACAAGTAGCGGTCCGTTCTGTTCCCCTTCGCGCCCAGACACCAGAGTTGGTGTACCCTGACCCCCCTTCCGAGCCCTCACCGCCATCGCGCCCTGAAAGTGCCCCTCCTTGTGCTCCGTCCCCTCCCCCTCGCGTCCCGACCCCTGACTCTCCCATCGACTACGAGCGCGTAGCCGAGCAGTCCCCTCTCGTCCCCCACGCCAACCAGGAGAACATTGCTCCTGCCGTTCCCCTCTTCCGCCCCCCCTCGTGCATTAACAGTCAGGAGGACCACCCTCACCAATACATCGCCATCTACACCCCTGAAGGCGAGTCTTGGCGCCCCGCTTCGGAAAGTCTTCGTGAGCACTTCCGTCGTATTCCCCTCGCGTCCGCTCTTGTCAGAGCTTCCCACACCTTCCCGTCTGTCTCCCCGTTCCGTATTCCGCCCCCACGCGTCTACACCCTTCTCCCACGCCTCATCGACCCCACCGTACACCCCAACTTCCCCGCCCTCTACGTCTGTTCGAAGGCGATCTTCGACCTCCCCTCCGTCGACCTCCCCCTTGGAAGCGTGAGATACAACTTCCGTGAAGGGCTCCGGGCGGCGTTTGAGCCCCTCTCCAATATAATCAGAGCTGGTTATATTGACTCCCTGGTAACGTTGGAGATTCAGGACTTTTTGGACGGACGTGTTGTTACTACTTACGGACATCTTCGCTTCGCTTTCAACGGACAGGTGTTTGCCCACTATCAGGGCTATTTCTTTGAAGATATTATTCGATCCAACCCCCTTCTCTTGTCTCATTGTCTTACTCCACAACTCCCAGCCGATCCTTTTTCCTTTGTACCGGCTATTCCCGACTCTCAACCACTATAAAGTATTAGTGGTATAGATTTGTTGCCTTGATCCCTGAATCGAGTGATTCAACTCAACGCGACGAGTAAGTTCTTTTGTTTATTTCCTTGAAATAGGACTGTAAACCGAGTGGTTTAAGTGCCTCCAACCCCCCTTCGCGTTCCCACTGACGAAGAACGAGTCCGACGAGCTCGTGCGAACTTCGACACCCACAGAGACCGACAAGTCCGTCAGTATTATCCTTCGACTTCCTATTACGAACTTTCTGAGTCGTCCCACATCGACTGCTGGACGGACCCTCCCTTGGTGCTCAAGAATCTAGTCAATCTCTTCGAGTTTGGAGAGACTTGGGATCACGACACCTACAACAACTTTGTAGACGACCTCTCAGCCGTTGTCGATGCCTGCAACGACCAGCTCCTATTCTGGCACCTCTCTGACATTGTCACCGATCAACTCCTTCTTTGGACAAAGAGCGACTATCTTTGGTTCAATTACATCCCCCCTCGCCGCGACTACTTCATTCGACAACTCCAGTGGGGAAATTCGATCCAGTTCCTCGATCGATTCCGCCTTTCATACGAAGAAATACAGATCAACTTCTGTGAAGTCCGTGTAGTGGACAGAGAAGGCCCCGCGTGCTTGGTTATTACCGAAGGAACCGAGCTCACGTATTCCTGGAGTAGAGCTACCTGGGAAACCACCCTGACAAACCCGGACCAAAGCCTGGTCAACCCCCGCGTCTTCCAAGACCCTCCCACGGACCCCAACGACCCCGAGCTTGTAGAGCTCCTAGTAGGACGTGTTCAAAACCCCCCCAGCCTACTAGCACGATTATCCCTCCCCGCGAGTAGCCCGGCAACAGACGAAACCAGCAACGCGCAATTAACCAGCGACGATTGGGGAAGCACCACCAATCACAGTCCTTGCTGGTGCACTCAAGAAGTGTGCATCTGTGGCTACAGACCAGAGACTCCCCCTACTCCAGAAGGCGTAGTACTTTGGGCCCCTAGTGTTAACTACCTACCCTTCAGTGATAGGAGTAGAACACTTTAATTTGTAGAGCTACAAATTAATTTCCGAGCATTTTTACGAGTGTAAAAATTGACACCCTGGAACCCATAACGAATTGGGCTATCAACCTGGCTTCATCCCATTTACGACCACCCCATCGCCGCTTCCAAGCAAGAAATTCCCACATCTCCTCCCACGAGAACTCCCCAGTAATCCCGAGAAGACCTACGGGACCCCGACGCCCCCTTCGCGAAACTATTCCAATAGTTCCAGACCCGGTCATCCCAAGGACCAACCAAAGTAGACCGAACGAACCCGTCTACCCGAGCATCTACCCAGCCGAATCAAGTAATCCGACCCTCCCGAGTAACCCAGTTGCGAGGCAACATTCGACAAGTAGCGACGAGGCTCACTTCCTAGAAACCCAACCCCGAGAACTTCACTGTCACCTCCCTGAAGCCATTTTCGTTTCTGAGCAGCTACCTACGAGAACACCCCGAGAGCTTGACGTCTTCAAGCATCACTGTCGTCTCCAGTACGATCAGTATCCGCAAGAGACTCTAATCCTTGCATCGCCTCTTACCCGAGCATGGGACGTCACCTCAAGCCCGTTGAATTTCCAGAACTTCTTGTGGAGAAGTAAAACTACTCTGACCCATTTCGGTATTTACGAAGAATACCAGTGGATTCGCCGCCAGCAAAGGACGAATCAACCCGATCGAGCGACCCTCCGCCCCGCGTACCAAGTCTTCTACCCGTGGAACGAGACTGGGTGGAACACTTCCCTGTTACACCGACACCCCCAGTGAATGAGTGAGAAAAGAGAGCTCACCTCTGATGAACGAGATCGAATTCCTGTGTACTTCCTGGACCCCTACTTTTCCCTTGTCGACGATCTCATCTACGCCACCTTCAACGATCAGCCCGTCACTAGTTCCGACAGTCACTTTCCGTGGGTACACGTCATTACCCAGAAGCGTCTTACAGTCCAAGACTTTGAGCAAGTCTTTCCCCACATCCGAAAGGTTCGAAAGCTAGATTGGGCTATCCTTTGCGGATCCTTCAAGAAGAAGAGAGTATCCTGGTCCTTTACCCACTCCCGTTGGGTATACGGAAACAACCGAGCGGTTCGGTTTTCTGACTCTGAAGAGCAATCAGAGAGCGAGCGTTCGCTAACCCCCTTGAGCCCTTCCAATGCCCCGGATTCCGATAGTGAACAAGAAGAAGTTTCACGAATCCTTGACGACACCGCTAAAAGACTTACCGGTCTCGTATCTCGAGTGGCTTCCCAGCCTTCTTCCCCTCGCGTATCCCCTGGTCCACTTCCAAGTGCACCTGGTCCCAGCCGACTTCATCGAATAGCAACTACTTCAATAAACTCCCCTCCGAGTACCTCCCCTCCGAGACTACCGTCCCCGCCTCTCACGCACAGAGCAACGGTTCCCCCGCGATCCCGATCGCCTTCGCCTCGAGTACCTCGCCTCCCAAGAATCCCTTCATGTTCCCCTTCGAGATCCCCTTCGCGCTCCCCTCCGAGACCCCCGGCGATAATTCCCATGGCTGCAAATCCAGCAAAGATCCTTGGTGCAGCACCTGAACCCTTTGATGGAAGACCCAACAAAGCGACAGCGTTCTGGAATAATTTGGAAAATTATTTCCACCTCAATGAGTCGATTTTCGATACCGACAACAAGAAAATATCTGCGGCCCTGACTTACTTCAAAGCGGGCACTTCTGCGGGCGAGTGGGCCCAGGATAGGCAACACAAGGCCTTGAACCCAGCTGCGGGTGCAGCTGTCTCCTTCGGAACGTGGGCTACGTTCAAATCTGACTTTGACAAGCATTTCATCCTGGCGCATACGGCTTTGGAAGCCACCAACCTGATGTATACCCTAAAGATGGGTACTCGACCGTTCAACGAGTGGTACCAGGACTGGTCCACTTACGCCAAACGAAGCGGCGCGAACGAACAAACTCAGATGCACGCCTTTAGAAAGGCAATTCCTTCGGCCCTACACATGAAACTTATGGGCATTTCCCCCCTCCCGACGACACTCGAAGACCTGGTAGATAAAGCCAGAGAGTTCGACCGCGTATATAAGTTATACGCTGATTCCATTCCGAGAAACTCCCCTTCGCGCAACAGTGGAAGACCCACTTTCAGACGAGCTGTCCTGACCGAAGACGATAACGTTAACGTCAACGCTTCTTCATCCCGACCCGAGAAATTCCAAGGCAAACTTACCAAAGAAGAACGGAATCGGCGTTTCCAGAACAAGTTGTGCCTATACTGTGGTAGCCCAGGCCACATCCTTCGAGAATGCAAGCTAAAGACGCAAAGCATGAGGGCCAGAGGTGGCTGCCCTCCCAACAATTCAAGTAGAGCGCGAGGCGTTTTTGTTGACGAGGACCTGGATCAAGAGGAAGCACCTACTGATCACCCGGCTCTGGTTGGAGCCATGTATCGAGAGATACTCCCGTATTCCCCGGACGCGCGTCCGCGGTCTGCACCTATTAACGAGGATTTTTAGGTCCTTCCCCCGTAGCACTGTCGGGTGGAAGATTGATAGCCAGCTGCGCTGTGAGCGGCATTTCCTTACTAGAGACGCTCGGCGGCGAGCCTGTACCAGTCGAGACGATACGGAATAGGAGAGCTCCTTCTATCGTACTCAGGGTGACACTAGTAGGAAAGCGATCTGGCAGAGAAATCAGTGCCCGCACCCTGTTGGACAGCGGCGCGGAGGGCATCATCGCGGATGATGGGTTTGCGCGTGCAAACAGGCTTGACCTTGAGAACTCTAGTTAACCCGATGCCAGTTAGAAACGTGGACGGGTCGCCCAACAAGATGGGGCTAGTCAAGCATACCACGATCCAGAAGTTAAGGATCAGAACGGCAGAGAACGCCTATCACGACGAGGTCGTCGAATTCTACGTCACCACTCTAGGGGAGCACGACATAATCCTAGGAATGGATTGGCTCCGAGCGCACAATCCCGAGATCGACTGGTCAAGACCCCAGATTGCCTTCACGCGGTGCCCAAGTAGCTGCACCTTGTCTACGAAGACCGTAGTCATTTCCTCCCGAGTACCCCAAACCCGAGACACCACAATCAACATTCTAGAGTTAGAACCTACACCGGCTAAAGACGCCCCTCCTTCCCGAGTTCCTGCGAGTGCAGATGTCCCATCCCGAATTCCTTCCTGAGTTCCTGCAAGTGCAGATGCCCCTTCCCGAGTTCCTTCCCGAGTTCCTGCAAGTGCAGATGTTCCATCCCGAGTTCCTTCCCGAGTTCCTGCAAGTGCAGATGTTCCATCCCGAGTTCCTTCCCGAGTTCCTGCGAGCGCAGAAGTTCCACCCCAAGTCTCTGTTGATGCAACAGTTCCTTTCCGAGATCCTTTCCAAGCCAACATCCTAGCGCTAGGACCCGAACAAACGGACGACGCTTTAATTCCGACTGCTGACGCAGCAGAACCTGTAGAACGCACATTTTTCCAAGAGGCTATCGAGCCATTCCTGTGGAGCCACAGTTTTCCCAAGTACAACCACTTGGCCATCTGAGCGAAGTTCACCACGAGTACCAAATTAGCAGCAAAGACTGCCCCTAAACCTTCCATGGACCACATTCTGAGTCACTTCCAGCGATACACCCGAGTCTTCAGCGAGGAAGCGTCCCACCGCTTGCCTGCGCACCAACCCTGGGATCATGCGATTGATCTGAAACCTGGAGCGAGTTTAAAGAACTGTTCCATCTACCGCCTGACACCTAAAGAGGCTGATGCACTCAAGGAGTACATCTCTGAACATCTGCGGAAAGGTTACATCCGCCCTTCCAAGTCCCCCATGGCCTGTCCCTTCTTTTTCGTCGACAAGAAGGATGGAAAGCTCCGTCCGGTTCAAGATTACCGGGCTCTGAACGACATCACCATCAAGAACACGGCGCCCCTCCCCCTCATTCCCAAGTTAATCGACAAACTTCACGGCGCGCGTTATTTCACCAAGTTGGACATCCGGTGGGGTTACAATAACATCCGGATTCGTGAGGGTGATGAGTACAAGGCCGCTTTCAAAACCTCCCACGGCCTTTTCGAACCGACCGTAATGCCTTTCGGTCTCTGCAACGCACCAGCAACATTCCAAACGTTCATGAACCAGCTCTTCGGACCCCTGATCGATGGTGGACATGTTGTGGTCTACCTCGATGACATCCTTATCTTCATGGAAGATCTCGACTCCCTAACTGCGTTGACCCACGACGTGCTCCAGCGTTTGGAGCAGCACGACCTCTACCTGAAACCTGAGAAATGCGTATTTGCTCAGACCTCCGTTGAATACCTTGGAATCATCATTTCCAACGGCCAAGTTTCCATGGACCCAGCCAAAATAGCTGGTATTACCGAGTGGCCTGTCCCGCATACAGTCAAACAAGTCCAAGCGTTTTTGGGCTTCTGTAATTTCTATCGACGGTTCATCAAAGATTATTACACCGTCGCCCGCCCACTCTTCGACCTGACCAAGAAAGATGTGCTCTTTTCTTGGGATACCACGGCGGAAAGCGCTTTCCGCACCCTGATCAAAGCCTTCACCCAGGCCCCTGTTTTAGCCCTCCCTGACCATTCCAAGCCATTCCGACTCATCACTGACGCCAGTGACTTCGCGACTGGGGCTATTCTGGAACAACCCGATGCCTTGGAACGTTGGCATCCCGTTGCCTTTCTGTCAAAATCTCTCCTTCCTGCGGAGCGCAACTACGAGATTTGCGACAAGGAACTCCTTGCGATCATCCATGCTTTCCACGCATTCCGACACTACCTCGAGGGATGTAGTGATACCACAGAGGTGTGGACCGACCACAACAACCTGGCTTACTTTATGAAGAAGCAAAAACTCTCCCGTCGACAGGCCCATTGGGCGCTGTTTCTGTCCCAGTTCCAGTTCATCATCATCCACAAACCAGGCAGTCAGAACAAGTCTGATGCACTGTCCAGGCGTCCAGATCATAAAAAGGGGATAGCGGATGAAGATGAAAAGCAAGTGCTCCTGGATATGAAATATTTTCAAGTTAATGCTGTGCAAAGAGCAGCAATCACGGTGTTAGGAGACACCTCCCTGCAACAACGCATCCGAGACACGCAGACATACGACAGAGAAGTCAGTATGGCGTTGGAAACCCTCTTGAAGAGCGGCCCCCGTTCACTCACCAAGGGTTTGGAAGAGTGGAACCTAGAAGATGGAGTCATCTTATTCCGAGGACAAGTCTACGTTCCCAAAAACGATGATCTACGAAGAGATATCGTTAAACAATATCACGACCACATCGCCGTAGGACATCCAGGAAGATGGAAAACCTACGAGCTGATATCCCGAGATTTCTGGTGGCCTGGAATGTCCAGTTTCGTCAAGAGTTACGTAGACAGATGCGCTATCTGTCAGTCGACGAAAATCAAGCCCAGAACCCAAGTACCCCTGCAACCCAATCCGATTCCTACAGAGGTGTGGGGAATCATCACCATGGACTTCATCACCGACCTCCCCGTATCCCTCAGGTTACGACACATTATTTGTGGTCGTAGATCGCCTCAGTAAAGCGACGGTCATCGCTCCCTGTAACAAGACTATCACGGCCGATGAAACTGCCAAGTTATACCTGGAACAAGTCTGGCGAAGAACCGGACTCCCCCAACAAGTGATTTCGGACAGAGGACCCCAATTCGCGTCTAAAGTGATGCAAGAAGTTTGGAGCAAACTTGGAGTCAAGTCCACCATGTCAACCGCGTTCCATCCACAGACAGATGGAGAAACCGAGCGAGTCAATCAAGAGCTCGAGCAATACCTTCGCGTTTTCTGCAACTTCCAAGCAGATAATTGGGCAGAGTTGATCCCATTCATGGAGTTTGCACACAATGTTCGACAACATAGTGCTACCAAGAAATCACCCTTCGAAGTGTGGTATGGGTTCAAACCCGAGTTCATTCCGCCCATCCACTTCACAACCAACATCCCGGCAGCCGAAGACCGGCTGAAATCCCTGAACCAAATCTGATCCGAGGTCACCGCAGCGCTAAAAGTAGCGGCGGAAATCATGAGAAATTCCAAGTCACAAACCCCATCCCGAGAATTCAAGTCTGGAGACTTAGTCTGGTTGGAAGGAACCAACATCCACACCACGCATCCCAAGCCCAAGCTTGCCCCGCGACGCCATGGTCCATTCAAAGTCTTATCCACCTGGGGAGTTAATTGTAAACTCCAACTCCCAAAGACATGGCAGTATTCATCCAGTGTTCCACAATTCCCTGATCTCTCCGTATCATGAGAATGATATCCACGGACCCAACTTCACCCGACCCCCTCCCGAGATCGTCCAAGGAGAGGACGAACACTACGAAGTTGAAGCGGTCTTGCAATCCAAAGTATCACCCAACAAGAAGGGGATACTTTACCTGATCAAGTGGAAGGGATATCCTGATTCCGAGAATTCCTGGCTCCCCTCATCCCACATGACGCACTCCCAAGAACTGGTCCAGAAGTTCCACAAGGACCACCCCCACGCCCCTCATCCAAAGTCAACCAGTGCTGTCAGGTGCAGCACTGGCGTTAAAAAGGGGATACTGTCACGAACCTAGAAACTTGGGTCGTGACTCGGGCGTCTAAGACCGGTCCACACCGGCCCAGGTCTTATCTAATCACCTTCCTAAAGGGGAAATCCGGAATCGGAGTTTGAATTTCGTACTCCGACGATCACGTGATCAGTCACGTGATCTCCCATCGTTTATCAAGTCACCTGACGACTGAAAGTCGTACCATTCCTTGGATTTATCTGATTGGACTGCGGAGCAGTCACGTCATATGGCATCATCGACTGTGGAGCAGTCGTACGACACTATCCCGATTTTCCCATTGGACACTATATTTAGATGTTACTGGAATGTTCCATTCCGCAGTATTCCGCAGTACCCGTGGGCAGACCTTAAACCTGCCCTAAACTTACGCACAGACCATCCCTCTGGGTATATAAGCCAGCGCAATAGAACGGACAGTCCCTCAGACTGTCCACTTGTGACATCCTCCCTTTGCCTCTTCCTGCCTCTTGAGCACTAGTGCCCCTTCAGCTGTCAAGCACGACTTGTCACTAAGCGCCACTTTCCCTGAGCCGTCGCGCCAGTTCTGACGGTTGAGCCAAAGCGTTCCATCACAGTAGTCCCTGTGCTCCGCTCCGCGTTCTCCACCACCCCCAGGTCTTCTGAACCCGTCGTGATTCCCTGTCGAGTGACAGTGAGTCATCACAACACCTAGGAAATAGAGCTTCATCAAAGAGTGCCTTGTCTGAATAGAACAAGGTATTCGGTGTGCGCATGAAGACATCAGCCTTCATTCCAGGTCCTCTACCAAGGTAGATCATTAGCTCACTTTTGGGAGAAAGTTTATTCACCCGGCGAGCTTCTGGAATATGTACATATGCACCACAACCAAATACTCTAAGATACGATATATCAGGGACTTCATTGTGTAATAGTTTGTAAGGAGTCTGCCATTGAAGGCGACTTATGGGGGTTCTATTATAACAATGTGCAGCGTGTAAGACTGCAAATTCCCACCAGCTCTGTGGTAAACAAGCATCAAGGTGCATAGCCTGAGCTTTGTCCATTATAGTGCACATAAAGCGCTCAGCACGCCCATTTTGCTGAGGCATATGTGGCGCTGACTGTAGCACTGTAATGCCAGCATCCTTAAGCTGCTTTAGGAAAGCATCCGATTTGTATTCACCGCCGGCATCAGACATCCATTCTTTTATGGTAGTGCTAAATTGATTTTTAATTAGCGCAAGCCACTGCTTTAAAGCAGTAATAGCAGAGGCTTTGTCCTGTAAAAGAGTGATCCATGCAAACGAAGTATAGTCGTCAAAGAAGATGATAAAATACTTGTATTTATGGTATGATGGTAAAGGGAAGCTTTTCAAATCAGAATGAATTCGATTGAAAGAGGCTTTAGCCCTTGTATCAGACAGAGGATGTAAGGCAGCAGGCATTTTGCCTTGCGCGCACCCTGGACATATGACATCAGAGGTGGGAATTGTTATCCCTTTTGGAAAGCCCTTAGTGTGTTCCTTAGCTCATCTCAAAACCTCTTTAGATAGGTGACCGAGGCAACGATGCATAAGGTCATAGTCTACATTGAGTAATGCAGACTGGTTCGCAATAAGCGACTCAGTTAGAGTTGATATAGAGGCATCTAGCCAATATAATGATTGTCCGTGAAGAAGGGGTTTACATTGGACAATCATCTTCTTTTTACGTAGCAAGTTAATATGCTGCAAATTCCCCAAAACGCGCAAACCTTGCTGTAAGAAGACTCCCATAGATAGAAGACGTGTGCTCATTCTAGGGATGTATAGGACCAGGTATACCAGCGTGGTCATGAGTTTGTCTGCAATGTAATGTTCTAGCAAGACAGTTCCAGTCCCTTCAACATAGAGTGTATGAGCTGCAGTCTTTACAGGAATCTTATCAGACTTAGGCAGTTGGCTTATAGTCGATGAAGTCACTAAGTTTATTAGTGAAATGTGCTGATGCTCCTGAATCAAGGAGCCACATATTTTTTGTACGCTCTAGACACTTGGCACATTGACTAAAGTACTCATTGTGCTCACACTCAAAAGAATCGAGGAGAGCGCTGCTAATATTGTACATTTTGAGTGACTTCAGTACTACTACATGCAATTCTCATAGATATATGACACTATTACAGCTGCCCAGCTCAGAATTTTATAGGGGCAGGGCTAATACTGTAATGTTATCAGCATGTGGTGCGCAAAGTGAAGAAAAGATGTACTCTTCATCACATGATCCCCAATCGAGGATCTCCGTATCCAGTCCAGTCAAGAAAGACTCCAGGTGTCAAAGAGCGGCCCACAGAGGCCAGAGGAGAGA
Organism: Lactarius akahatsu; assembly: GCA_021524915.1. Taxonomy (NCBI): domain Eukaryota; kingdom Fungi; phylum Basidiomycota; class Agaricomycetes; order Russulales; family Russulaceae; genus Lactarius; species Lactarius akahatsu. Next base: position 60,803 of record JAKELL010000047.1, read on the forward strand.
CAAGGGCATCGAAATGAGGGTCCATTTCTTTGCCGTTATCTTTCAGGTACTGCTGGTTGCTACGCCAAATGGATTCAATCCGTTCGTTAGAACGTGATTGAGTGTAACGCCACCACAGGGGCGTTAAGTACGACGTGTACTTCGGCAAGTCAACTGGGATCGGCAAGGCGTGAACCGGTTAAGGTTCAGTTCGATGGTGAACAAGTATCACTTGGTCTCCCAGGGACACAAGGATAGTAGCGGAAAATCGAGGCTCAAGCGAAAAGGCGAGCTGAAGGAGGACTCAAACGCAAAGGCGAGTCAAAGTCGTTCGTGAGGCAGAGACAATTGTGGTATTACACAAGAAGTCAAGTCTACCGTACAAGCTAGGTAGGGCGTGACTTATATACTAGTACAGGATGTTTGTAAGGTACAAACATATGGCAGCGATCCTGAGGTACTGGCCTCAGCGAGCTAATAAGGAAGTGTGAAAGGGAAGTTCATAAGAAGTACAAGGGAATTCCGTGGGGGCACGCGGGGCTCCAATGACGTCAGCAGGGTCCTAGGAGTCATAAGTCTGGCTTCCCTACGGTCATGGGGTTGGTGCGAGATAAGAGTCGGAGAATGAATCGGAACGGGTCATGGGTAAAAGTACACGCGAACACGAGGCGAGGTGAGAAGGAGAGCGGAACACGTCATACAGTAAGATGAAGCTCGTAACATTGAGGAGGGAAACAGCTTTTGCCGGTAGTAGCCCACCTGACTGTTGCTTCGACAATAGAAGCCAGGTCAATGTAAGGAGGCATGGGGGCACAGTTTTCTGTATCAGAACCCCCATCGCTTATTGTCAGATCTGATAAGTCAAGTTGGAGAGCATTGGAGTGCTCACCAAATATCTCAGTGTCATCGAGGCCATCTATGTTCATGATTGATTGCGCGCTGCCTGAGGGCTGCTGCAACATATCAATATCAAAATCGGAGTCGTACTCCTCATCCATGAACTTTTCAATGTGGGGGCGCATCAGTGCATCAACATCAGCAAAGCGCTGCTCAAGTGTCTTTACAGTCTGGACTGTAGCAGGTACATCCAGCCGTTCAGCAAGCGTCAATGCCTTATTGACCAAAGGGAAGAAGCCCAAAGTCCTCTGAGGGGAGGATGATTCGACTTCTGTCCTCATGGAGACACCAGATGACCCAATATGAGTCACCTTGTGGGAAGTAGGGGGGGCTAGTGCGGCGACAGAAGCAATATGCAAGTGCTGTGGAGCACAGGCAGGTGCTTTGCCTTTCCCTTTAGCCTTGCCTTTTCCGGATCCACATCCTCCGCACTGTGTTACGATTTTTGCCTTACTGTACGATATGCTCCGTTATCTCGCCTCGTGTTTGCGTGTACTTTTACCCATGACCCGCTTCGATTCATTCTTTGACTCTTATCTTGCACCAACCCCATGACCGTAGGGAAGTCGGGCTTACAACTTCTAGAGTCCGCTGACGTCATTTGAGCCCCACGTGCCCCCGTGGAATTCCCTTGTACTCCTTATGGACTTCCCCTTCACACTTCCTCATTAGCTCGCTGGGGCCAGCACCTCAGGATCGCGCCTTGTGTTTGCACTTCACAAACATCCTGTACTAGTATATAAGTCACGCCCTACCTAGCATGTACGGTAGACTTGACTTCTTGTGTAATACCACATTGTCTTTGCCTCACGAACCTCTTTGACTCGCCGTTGCGCTTGAGTCCCCTTGTTGCTCGCCTTTTCGCTTGAGCCCTGACTTCCCACTATTATCCTTGTGTCCCTGGGAGACCAAGTGATACTTGTTCACCACCAAACTGAACCTTAACCGGCTCGCGCCTTGCCGATCCCGTCAACTTGCCAAAGTACACATCGTACTTAACACCCCTGTGGTGGCATTACACACTGCCTGAAAGGCTGCTGCTGGTTGGACAGGCCGGGGGCACTAGGCTGCTGCGACGAAGAACCCTGCTTAGAAAAGCAAGGGTCATTGCGCTTCTGCTTAATGGCAGAGAGCTTCTGCGCGTTATGGGCAGCCTTATGCTGTCCACGGTTGGTCTCAGTCTCATACTGGCTCTTGACACAAGCCAATACAGTAGCGAGCTGAAGATCTGCCAGGGCAAGATTATTGCACATGACAGGAATAAGGTGCTCCCATTTCTGGGGCAGAGCAGACATGGCAATGAGTGCCTGCAGCTGTGGGCGAATAGCAAGGGTGGTGGCATTAGCACCAGTACCAACACTGACTGCTCATAGACGAGCAAAAGCGGCAGCCATCTTCTCGAACTGGGGAGCATGATGCTGATTGGTGTTAAAGCGAATTGAGATGGCCTCTTTGAAGTCCTTGTAGATGCGGGGCATAGAAACCACACCATACTGGTCCTTAACAGATTCCCAGAGAAGCTGGGAAGTGTTGCCAGTAACTGCCTGCTGTATAGCAGGCGAGAGGTGAAGGGTAAGATTACCCCTGGCCATCTCATTGCTTCGCATCCAAGCCGCTCTTTCAGCTGGCATCAGCAATGGGAGGAACAGGGATGGTGCCAGCAACGTAGCCCCAGAGCCCTTGCGACATGAAGAAAGTGGTTATCTGCTTAGACCAGGTGGCCCAGTTAGAGCCATTGAAGACGGGGACAAGCGTAGTAAGTTGGGACGACATAGATGTGTAGATCTGTTGGCTTTGAGAACGTCAGCATTGCGTTACAATAATAACAATACTGAGTAAGATAAAAAAGCCAATATTAGTCCCGTTCTGACCCATAGGTCTATCCTATGTTGTGTGCCGGTCTTTGCAGTCTGCTGGTTAATCGCTAAGCCATATGAAACTGCACGGCATCACCCCAAGGTTGTCATGTGCAGCACCTCCAAATTAATGGAGGTTGTCACATGGCCTTGTTTAGTCAGGCGAGAGGCCTGGTCTGTGTACTCCTTCAGAGCACAATATTGGGCTGTTATGAACCAGGGAGCCTCCTTGAGTCTAATGCCTACAACTGCACGAGTCCCTCTTTGGAAAGGCAACGTCATGGTGGGCAATGACCACAAGGCGCAACTCTATCAAAGAGTGTGATGGCAAACCCTGTAACAGGGCCCATCACCTGTTGCGCAGCAATACGCGCAGCTAACAGGAATGGAGTTCTCACCTTTGAGTAGGTTGAGAGACTATAGATTGGAGAGGGTGTGCAAGTGAGAAAGAGAGTGAATATCCTATTCGCCTCCCTCCCCATGGGAGGGTTTTTATACTCTATGGTCCTACCCTGACCATTTGCATAAAAGTGATGAGTACAGGTGTCCACAATATCGCATTTTTACACACACCTGATGTAAACTACCACTTTGAGATAGCCATAGGGCTTCTCTTACTCAGTGGGCGTATTGTGCCCATTATAGTACATATCCTGACTACCGTAATAGGAAAACATACCATCATAATGTCGTAACTGCTATAGATAAGGTCCTTACATACTTATCTTGTTCCAACACATCTACCTCAACCCAAGGCGCACGGTACTGCTCGCCAACATAGAATCCAGCCAACGCGGCAAACCGTCGGCGTTGGTGATTTGCTGAGTCAGCCCGAGCGACCGCCGTGACCGACTTGAAGCCACTTACCGTCTCCAGAATTTTGGACGCATAAACTTCCTCTTACCTGTTGTATGTACGGAAAGTCACCCAATATGTCAGTCTAGCCTCGGTTTGTCGGACTCTGTCCATTCCAGGCTGAATCCCAACTGCATTCTTGTTGACCGATCTTTTCCAACCCGCCTCATCTTTCACTCGGGACAACAGATGACAGCATCCTATCGGCTTTGACGAGCGATACGGTGGCGCCGGAAAGGCCTTCCGAAATGAAGCCACGAGGATCCGAAACATCGTCGGAGAGCCACATGTCTGCCGAGTTGTTGATTCTCTGCAACGCTTACAGTAATCGTAATCGTGATGGCCACAGTTAGGGGAGGACAAGAGTCGGGCTTAGTCGAACCTCGGAGGCTATCAGCAAGTTCCGCTAACCCGATTAACCCGTTGACATCACACCATGCTCTGCGTCACACCAGCAATTAGTTAAAGGCTACCCCAAGTCTTTCGGGGCTCTATCTTTCTAAACCAGCAGAGTTCGCCTTTACATCCTTCTCGTCGGGCCGATACAATGCGACGGCGGACCTTGACGTCTCTCCCAGAGGAACTGCTGGTTAAGATCATGGAAGTCGGGGATGGGCGATCAATACTGGCTTGCTCGAACGTGTGTTTCCTTCCCTGCTCCCTGAACAGCACCAGAAACTAACAACGCCCAATTAGACTTGTCAAACACTACGGAATGTCATCACTAACTCCTCAAATCTCGAATATCAGCTGGTTCTAGTTTCGACAGGAATGCGAGACTCAACGGGAAAGGATAGCCCTCTTTTACAGATAGACCGTTTACGTCTGTTGGAAAAACACGAGTTTTCATGGCGCAATCTTCGGTGGTCAGAAAGTGCCGCGATACCCTTACTCATAGGGTGGCAGGGGCCTATTGCAGTGTCGGGCGATGTCCTGGTATTTCGTAGACCACATCGAGGTATAGACACCGCAAGAGAGCTCCTGTGCCTCCGTACCCCGTCCAAAGTTACGCGGGGTCGACGCGGGTTATTGGGGACTAACGCTGCCTGCAGAAGCCGGAGACATATGCATCGATGCCCTCCAAGATTTGCTCATATATCAATGCCCGTACGTTGACTTCTATCAGCATATCCCCTTTCACACGTTTTCGTTCCTAGCGACAGCAGTCTTCGTGTGAGGAAGCTTTCGACGGGGAAACCACATCCGGCGGTAAGCCACGAGGGCACAGTCTTTCCTCCCGATGGTTGGAGGTCCCACCCAGACTCTCCCCGCGTCTGCGGTCCCCATGTCGCTGTCACCTCAGATCAAGGATTGTACATCTCTGCATGGGACTGGAAGTCCGGCGCTCACGTGTCCGAGTTCGTGAGTCGATGTTCCGGTCTCCCTAGTAATTGGATCGTCTGATCATCAATTCGCCCTTCCCAGCTGGCTACTGCACAACAGCCCTCTTTCGAGTTTCTGGACGAAAATCATATTGTTTTCCCAGGTTCCGACGATCGTCAACTCTGCGTCTACAATATCCAGGACTTCCCCTCTTTTCGCATAAAGCCCTCCGCAATCGAGCAGGTGCGTTGCTGCCAGGTCACTATCCCACCCTGCGGCCGCCCAGGGCTCCCGAAGCGCATACATTTCAAGTGTAACACCCTCAGCACGGGTGAGTCTGCCGGTGGCCCGTTCTGTATGGATCCCGCACAGCGGCTCCTTGTCGTGCAGGTCACGACACCGGCGACACAAGGAGGGGAGCACGGGGAGGAAACGGTTGAGCTGTACCTCTCCGTGAGTGCACTGCTCAGCTACGTCGAGGCTATACGTGTGCCCGTAGTCGGGCAAGTCACACATCCGAACCCGCCGGATATGGCGCGAGTCCTGCGCGCGACAGCCCCACACTTCGTCCTCCCGTCCGCTGTGCACCCCTCTTGCTTCAGCGTGTGTGGCATGCGCGCGACCTTCTCGCGACCCACGTGGCACAAGGGCCAGCTCGTCCTTCGTGTGGCTGACTTCCAAGCGGGACGTGTCGCGCGTAGCCATGATCTTCTCCCTGAGACACCATGGAGAGTAACTAAAGCCCATCCCTCCGAAGATGTGATGGAACCTGATGGAGGCCGTCGCGGCGGTCGGATCAGACAGGCATCACGCGGAAGTGGTGTTGCGTGCGGGGCAGGACTCGCCGCGGATGAAGGGAACGTAAGCCACACAGTGGCAGTGAAAAACGCTCGACCAGCGCAGCGATACTTCGAAAGGTCCGTTCCTCTACCTTGGTCGATGAGGGCGGACGGCGGCCTGTCCGTTTCGTCTGTTCTATGCGAAGATGCTATACTATTGTTCCAGGTACGCGATATGCACACCAGAATCCGGGGAGCTCTGGGTCAGGTCGCTGACGCCGCTATGTGACCAGCTAATCCCAAAACGAAATATCATAGCAGACGCGTACTGTTATGTGTTTTAAGCGTCTCTAGATCTATCACGCGCGGTGCAACGGAAGTTTGCCTTTGTGTAATTTTACTTGTGCAGGTATCTTGTCACGCAATCTGTGTTGTACGAGGAAATCCATGAGATACTGTGATGATTAGTCGCCGACCCTGCTACAGATACAGTTTGAGCATGGGCCATTGCAGTACCTATTTGATCCTAATTCCGATACGGGTTACGAACCCTACCTAATTTGGTACTTGAAGTGGGGCCGCCTGGCTCCTCACCGGTCTCACCCTTGTTCCGGACATCATGTTTCTGCAGCGGTAAAGCCATTTCCCGCAACCCAGTGTAAATACCAAAAGGGACCTTTCAACTTCTTGACCCACTTTTTTTTTCCAGACCTTCGCAACTCACCTAGCTAGGCACAGAATTTTTGAGTGGGGCCGGGATGGCAATTACCGAGACGTCACGGTGGTAGCCTGACACTGTCCAGGCCCTACGGCGAGCCAGGCCCAAACACTGGAACGATGGGACAAGCCGCCGTAAACCCGATGACGGGCATCGGCTGACAATGAAATTTTACGTCCTCCAATCCAACCCCCACTTTGGATCCTAGCGCTGTACTAATACCTTTTTGGCTGAGGATCCTCCGAAACGGTGGCCGGGTACCTGCAGCATCGACAACCCATCGGACACCGAGGAGTCGTCGTCTTGGTCGCTGTAGCTACAACCATGAGCCCTGGTAGTGTACACCGGAAGATGTTGGGGCCATGGTCGATGGGTCGGTGTCGATCTAGATCCCAGTTACTCCATCCGTTGGGGAACACAAGAACCGGCTTAAATTGCCCCACCAGAGCTGTTTACCTCGTTCCCTCGATTCTCCTTCACGAACAATCCAGTACAAGATGTCGGTCTCTTCTTTAACTCTCCTCGATCTACCGGTGGAAATCATACTCGCGATCTTGGAGGACTGTGGATACCAGGAGATACTGGCCTGCAAGCTCGTACGTTTACACGCATCTTACTTCTCTTCGCACTTGTCCTCACATTCGCCCCGGGGTTAGACATGTCGACGCATGTATGATACCATCTCTGGATCTATTAGCCTTCGCTATTTGCTAGAGCTCGCGGCCAATGGCATGCGAGACGACCATCGTTCCTCGCTAGGGAAAATCCAACGCTTGAACTTGCTCGCAGAACACGAGACCGCGTGGCGCACCTTGTCTTGGTCAGACAACACTTCCATAGACACGCTCGACGGCTGGGGAGAACCCGTCTCTGTGTCCGGGAATATCATCGCCTTCCGCAATGCGTATGCGAAGCCCGACGCGTCCTCCGAAGAACTCCTCTTACTTCGTGCGCCATCGAAACTGCGCAACGTTCAGGCGAAACGTTGGGTGGTCCAGCTCCCACCTGATACACAGGACGTCTGCATCAGCTCTGCGCAGGATTTGCTCGTATATCGGTGTGGGTATGTCATTGGCCCACTCCTCTATACCGTCATGTTCACCAATAGTGGTCCTCTAGCACCAAATCATTTCATTTCTGCTCCCTTTCGACGGGAGAGAAGCATCCTCTGGTCCAACACTCCGGCACTTTCGAGGCTGCCAACAGCTGGGGATACCGCGTCGGAAGTATGCGCGTCTATGGAGACAGCTTTGCCATAGCATCCGAGCAGGGCTTGTACATATCGACATGGAACTGGAAGTCTGGAGAGCAGGAATCAGATTTTGTGCGTGGTTTCTCTCAAATGAAGTATAACTATCAACTCAGCTGAGTATGCACCAATCAGATGGCGTCGCTCCAACATTCCACCTTTGACTTTTTGGACGAACATCACATCCTGTTTCCGAGTTCCATCGATGATAGCCTTTACGTATACGACACTCGTGCCATGCCACCGATGGACTCGAGGCGCCGAAAGTTGAAGGGAACGCACTGCTTTGAAATATCCATGCCCAGGTTCTTGAGTAATCACGCCGCGTGCGGGATCGAACTTCGCTGTAACTCGCTCTCTGCAGGCCAAGATGCATCACCTGCCTCGTTCCATGCAGACCCTCACCAGCGCATGGTAACACTACTGATTACCGCGGGCCCTAACCCGACGGGAGCGCATGGTCATTCGCGTCGAGGGCAATGCGAAATCCATGCGAGGGCAAGCGCGCTGCTCGCATGGACGAAGATGCACCCGGCACCGCCGAACGCAAGCGTTGTCGTGCCGTGGTCAGCGTGGGGACCCGCAGCCGCGCGGGTCGTCGTACCACGGGTCGATGACACAATATTGTGCGCATCCAAGTCCAAGTTCCTCGGAAGTGGCATGCGTGTGATCACCCCGCCGTCCTCGCGCGGTGACGGCACATCCGTCGTCACCGTGATGGACTACCACCCTGCGCGCGTCTTTCGCGGCCTCCGAGCCGAGAAGCAGCGATGTCACAACAGTCACACGTACCGGACCGCACCGACCCAGCATGGGACCCTCGCGCAGGCAGACCCCGAATGGGACAACAACAAACAAGGTCCCCGGGCCTCCACCAATTCCAGGTCGCGATCCAAGAGTTTGCCTCTCCCATCTGTACGTGCTCTACCTTCACCCCTCCCGGTTCTCATGAACCTAATTAGCATAACCCCCCCAGTTTACCAGCAGTGCTGGCGTGCGCGGAATGTCCGTGACAGACGTGATAAAAAACCTTGTGTTTGGCGGATGGAACGGCCCGCCACAGCCGAGGGTGCGAGAGACTGCAGTCAAGAAGCTGCAGTTTCTCGAAAAGGATATACCACTCCCTCAAGAACTACAGCTTGACAATACCCGGCCAGTTTTCGATGTGCTGTGCGAAGATGCGGTCATGTTTTATACTGTACGTCAACCTTGGGAGTACCTAAGAATTCGCGACTCACGCATCCGTCCTGCAGATTGTTCCCGGGCGTAACACAATCCAGGACGCACATTGGTACACTTTTTAGAAATCTTTACATGCCATACTTCTCAAAAAAAACTCTACACAATGCATCAAAGCGCACTTGCATAATACATAAAGTAGAATTGTAGCCTTCATCCACATGCACTCCTTGTACCATCGCTTCACATTCATATTGCTGACAATGCACATTCACCTTACAAATGCATGCTCTGGAAAGGACACCAAAATGCGTCAAGTTCCCAGCTGTGGTAAGTCCGATGAGGAATGACGTACCTTCCCCCTCCCATGCCCCCTCACGTACTCCTTCGTGCGGCCCGGGACTCCCGAGACCAACTCCGCATCAGGCCTTTGCACCGCAATACTGACACGGCGCCGTCCTTGATGCACTCCACACAAACCGAAATCTCCCGGGACTGCGTACTTATCTGCCGAAACGCGGCCCGAGTGACCCGCATCGTCCGAAGGGCGGCTCAAGCGCACGGCCACGCGCGGCGGGGGGCTGAATGTCTCGGCTGAAGGCTGCACGGGGTTGTGGTACCGAACGGCACTCGCGTATGCTGCGTCGTGCGGAATGATGTGTGAAGAAGCCTCGACGAATGGTACTGCACCATATAGCGACGTCGGGTCCGCGGTGATGGGGAACGCACGCGGGCAGGGCTGCTCGCCAGCGTACGGTGCCCGGACAAAGGCCGTCTGCGGCTGCGGGCCGACGGGCGCTGTCCCATGAGTCACGCTGGGCCGTCCACGCGGTTGCGACATGGGCAGCTTGTCCACCTGCGGGTGCTTGAGCGGGCATACTTGAGTCGGGTAACCGCAGCGGGGCCAGGTTAGGCACGGTGTATACTTTATATCTGTTGGGAAGGACGACGCAGACAACGAATGGCGTGTGAGAAAGGTAAGAGAAAGTGCATGGTAGACGTACAGGGCACGATGTCCGCAGGGTGGATGAACTTGCAGTTGTCGCCGGAGTGTGGGCAGAGGCCTTGGATGTAGCCCCAGCAGTGCGCGCTCTGGCTGCTGGACGAGCGTACGGCGGTGCCGGGCTCAGCTACAGAAGTCGTGGTGCCATTGTGCAAGGGTTTATAGTTGTTGCCAACGAGCGTCGTCGAGCTGGGTGTCGACCGACCTGACGAGCCACGATCCGGCGCAGGCGCCCACTCCAACTCGGAATCGTGAATGCTATTTTATTGAATCTATTCAATCGCGTCATCGTGGTGAACAGGTAGGAAGCGTACAAGCAGCAATCGTCACCCCAGGGGCACCATCCACGGTTTAAGGTGAAATGCCGACACGGCGTCGTCTTGTATGACATATCGACCTTTCGTGGGGCAGTGATTGAGGAATTAGGCACTTCGTGAGTGTACGTAGAAACGGCCCCGGGGGGTGTCGCGGAGACAGGCACTTCATGCTCGCATCGACCTGTAGCAGAAGCACTCTTCGGGATGTGCATAGGAAAGGGCTGTGTATGTCCCAATCGGGGGGTCAGAGGCGTAGATGGGACTTCAGGCTGTTGGCCACGGAAGTTTTTCGCCAAATTACTTGTCACCGTTATCGTGGTTTCATTGTTGGTGGGAAGGGTATTAGCCATGTGGGGGTATCATTCCCAGAGGTGGGAAGGTCGAATGGGTCCAAGTCGAGTTGGGGAATGGGTAATAGAGTACTGCTTGCTCATGGCCTGGATCCTAGCTTTCTGTACCTCGACTTGACTTTCGAGCCACACGCGATAGAGCGCGAGTCCGTCTGTTGCTGCGATAATATCAGCCGTTGCCCAAAAAATCTTGTGACGAAGACAGATAGATGCACGCGCGGTGAGAAAGTAGCTACCTTGGGCCAGAGCATTCGCATCTATGGTGTCGGACGGAGTGGCGGCACTGCTGTTTATATCTCGCGGACCTGGTGCGAGCACTGCGTCTTCGACAGAAGGACGGATATGCTGCGCATAGACCTTCCCGTTGCCGCACCAGTCCGCGTGCTGCCTTGTTCAAGTCGCAGGGAAAATAAGCCCTGGTGGGGCTCGAAACTGGCGTCGGAGGCGGAGGCACTGCGCCTTTGAGCGCAGTGGAGTAGAAGACATGATTGGGCGTCGAGTGTTGGAAGCGACAATTACTGATGGGACAGTCCTCGCGCGTACCATGTCTACACATTTTAGCTGGAGGGGATGCCATCAGTATTGTGGTGCAAAAGTGTAGGCACGAACGCACAAGGTGTTTTAAACTGAGACTGCATTATGATAGTAAGTTAGTTGAAGAGTGTTTCGGGGGGAGGTGACAGGTTGGAGCGAGGAAATGAGAAGGTCGCTCCCATCTTAAATAAGCACGAATACAAACAGCCAGGCCACACCTGCCTGTGGTGGGGTCGATTGACTATGGCAGCTCAGGTAGACAGCGACACAAGTGACTGGCTTTGACGATTGTGGCTGGCGCACCAGACAGCCATTGTTCGCTGGGTTGTGGCATGGTTGACACGTAGACAACACAATCTATCAAGAGACACGTATCGTGGTTAAACGGCGGTTGCGTATCTAGGAGGCGCAGATTCAACGCCATTGCTGGCGCAGCGACGATGGCCGGGAACACAGGAGAAATGAGGAAGGAAAGGTTGCGGACCTGAGGACCGGGTTGTCCGGCTTATATAACAATGTGAAATGCCAGCCATCAGGTCGGCGTACTCAAGGCCGCCGCTGTGTTCAACTTGAAGTTGGTCTCTAACCTAGCCACTACGACTAATATGTTTACCCTTATTCAGTTTCGAAATTACCCATCGGAATTCCTGAGTCCTGGGGCAAGTCATGGGGTGCAGCGCTACGAGTTCCGTGATTAAGCATCTGATATGCACTAGCAATGTACGGGATACAAATAAATCCTGTATCCCTGGGGATTCAAGGAAACGAGCCCCATTCTTCTCATATCCCTATGTTCTTGGCGTATCGAAAGCGTGACCCAGGGTAATCCACGATGACACAGGAGCGGGTCGTATGATGCTCACAGAGTCTTGCCATCTGAGGCGCTACTGCTGGCGGTCTCTTCGAGAGATATCTCCGGGTTTCGGCTCCTCCAACTTGCCAGTACCCCTCTCGAAAGTTGTATTGTCGAGCCCGTGAGAAACTAATCGGAAGGTGACGCCTTGGGAAGGCAAGGTATTACGCACCACTCAGATGATGTTTGGAAGATAACTCACCTAGGGATTCGACTTCTTTGTTTCGTAACTCATCGTCGAAGAATAACTGAGATACAATAATTCATATGTGAGGAAGAGAAAACGTGAGCTAGCCAAGTTACCATCTCAGAATATGAAATCCCTGTCTTCTTATGCAGTTGTTTGAAATGCGTAATCTTGGAACCTAATCATAAAGAACCATGTATTGTAAGTAATCCGCCGATCAAGTATTGGCTCCAGTACCAACACACCGGGGTATATTTCTTTCTGGTCAAAGAACCTGGTAGCAGGCATGACTCGTGATTCATTGTCCCCAGCCTTCGGGGGTACAAGTAAGCAGAGAGAGAGCTTGGCGAGCGCTTGAAAAATGATTTACTATTCAACGCCGGAGCACGTACTACAGGCCACAGAGCACTCACAGGGCAGAAGCCGTCGTCCGAGAGCACGCTGCGATCACGACGCCCGCGGCGCGCAATCTATGCAGAATCTGTGGGACGTCGTCGTAGAAGGCGACTATGTCGCCATGTCTAGGGCATCTGACTTAGATTTTGCTTGCCAGAACTTGAACAGGTCGGGCAGTACTAGGAGGACGTACTTGTCGTGAACTTCATTTAATGTGTCGCCATCGCGCTTCAATGAAGCTACAACAGGACGAGATGATGTCAGTGAAGCACGCCGGTCCCAGAAAGATTGGTTGGGTCCCGATAGAACGTACAATTAATATGGGTGTCGATCCACAATGGCCAGAGGGTATAACTGTGCACGGAATGTATCAGCTGAGCTCGCTACAAAGTTCGAAGTTACCGAGGAACCTGACTCCAAATCAAATGCAATGAGCTTCGGAAGTCTACTGTCGATGGTCATCAGATGTAAGGTACAGTACCTTGTGGGACACACGAAGCCTCATATTCCGATTTGGGTATCACGTGCTTCATAGACCGGTCTGAAACTGAAATTGTCATGGCTAAACCGTTTGTACTGTGCTAGTCTTGGTACTACAAGGCGTGGCAGCACCTCAAAACTGATGGGTGTAAATGAACGATTATTCGGTCGACTGAAACGCTTGCTAAAATGCGCATGAAAATTTGCCTTGCCAACGAATTGTTCGAGTCGGCCGATGAAACGGAGTTTCGACAGATCTTCCTAATGCTGGTCCACCAAGCGTACTGTATGTAACTTGGATTCTCTCTCACTAAGGAGATGTCCAAAGAGCCCCTTCTTGATACCAGGAACCCCTGTTACTCTTCTACAGAATCTGCATCGTCATTCCTTACGAATATCTCTAGCTCATTCGTTGGCCCGCCTGCCTCACGCGAGCAATACCTCCTCTCCTTTTTAGCTCGGCTGGTCTACCCCTCTCCTGGGATCGCAGAAGACCTTATTGCCTCTTCGGGTTTTCTGCTTTCCTCACACCCCTTTTCACAACGGATTCCTCACGCTGGAGCTCCTCCGTCCGATGACGTTTTCGTACCTTTTTCCCCCACTATAGGCGTCCGCCGCTCCTTTCAGTCACTGTCGCAGCCGCTGCCCAATGTGCCTGCTAAGCGTCCTGCATCTCTTTTAAATAATAACGGAGATTCTCGGCCTCGTTCGTCTCTTGTTCTTGGGCTAAGTCTAGGCAAACGCGAGTATGCGTCTCTCTCCTCCCAGTCATCGACCTTCAGCGACCTCTGCGGCTCCTCGAAGCGCATGCGTTCATCTCTGATACTTGACCAATCCTCTTTTGAAGTAACTAAAGCAGACCCATTTGCCAATCTCGCGCGTTTGAACAGGTCATGCTCTAGGGGAGTCGAGTTGGATACCATAGACGCCAGCCTTGCATCTCCCTCGAACAGCGTGCACTCTTCTGTTCTTGTCCAAGGTCCGTGTTTCCGGTATAAGATTATATAGGCGTCCCGGCTGGGCCTGGCACCCTGTGTCCTCGCACATATGCTGCGTCTTGGCCTGTCCTACGTGTCACCTTGCCTCATCTCTGGAGAAGTTTTGTTTCCTTCCGGCGCTGACGACACTCCTCTTTCAGAGGGTTCTACTCTGACTCCTAGCTATATAACCACGTCTCCGTCCTCTCCAGTTACTCGGGCAACTCAAGAAGGAGCTAGCACGGAAAGGGCTCGAATGCGAAGTCAAATCATGCAGTTCTGTTAATTTGCAAAGTGTGGTAGATATATTGGCGGAAGGCGGTATGGTGACTAGCCTGCACAGGTCGTCTTTTGCTATATTGTCACAGGTCACCTGAACACGCGCTTGCTTGAATTACTGGGTCAGTCCCCTATCAGGCGCATCAACCTCCGGAGTTCTCTCGCCGGTCTCAACCCCCACGAGTTGGATGATGTTCTACAGGGTGCGTAAAGAGCGCGAGGCTACATGTACTTCATAATATCTTGGCACTCACCAGCGTTTCGAAAACTACACAATTTCCGCGCTCTCTCGATACTTGTGCTCGAAGATGTCCCCCTGACGGACGACGATCTCCTGCATATTCACAACCTGCCGAGTCTCGAGGAGCTGAATCTGAATTGTACGGGCGTATGTGACACTGGGTACGCAACGCTCTGCCATCGCCTCTACTTCCTTTTATCTTCCTTCTAGGATCTTCTACCTCGTTGCATTGCGCCATACACTCACTACCCTCACGCTACGTGGCAACAGATCAGTCACGGATAACGCTTTGCCTGCCTTATTGTTACTTTCACGCCTTAGGATGCTTGGCCTTCGTGGCACAATAATCAGCATGACGGGTCTCCGCCGTCTTATTCCATTTTCTGACTATCTCTTCCTCGACGTCCCAGCAGATTGTGAGGCATATATCGACAGTAAGTCTCGTATTCAGTCCGCCCTAACTCTGCGCTAACGGCCGGGGAAGCGCTGCACACACAGTACCTCCTCTCACCTCTCCCGCCTCTGATCACGCAGCCCGAGGTGGCAAGTACACTTGAGCTCGCTGCTCTCAAGCGCAACCTATCTGCTCACGCGGCGTACAACTCGGCCATCAGCACGACCGGGAATAAATCTATCTTGTGCGCGCAGCTTATCGCTCTCCTAGAAAGGCGTCGAGGTGATTTGGCAGTGCGTGAGATGGTGTGGCGGAGCCGCGAACCGGAGGATGGTCTAGAGCCCACCAATTCTCCCGGGGACGCCTGAGTTTCTAGAGCGTCCCGGGTCATCGAAAATTGGGAGTTAGTAGAAGAATGGTGAACATCTGCGGCCATGTCCATGTCTTTGCATGTTCAAAAATCCCACATCGCCTCCATATGGTATAGATCACATTCTGGAGACCTGATTGAATCCATCTGCCTTACTGGCGGACGTTTGAAAATAGCAACTGCGTGGGCCAAAGTCGAGGTTGTCGCGCCGGAGCGTTGCCGGTTGCATATTACAGTAATTGCTGGACTCGTGAAAACACTGCTTCCTTCGGACCTTCGTAGACGGCTGAGGACTCAAAAGTCAACTGCTGCTCCTGAACGAACAACATGGGAGCGGACGAACTCGGGCAGCAAGACGTGAATGGAAGATCAGAAAACGCATGTAGCCATGCGAAAAGCTTGCAGGCTTTCTCTTGACAACAGCACTCCTTTGTTCATCGTCCTACACGATAGTAAGAGGGAAGGGGTTTGGTTGTCAAAATCATATGTTGACCTGTTTGTTTTTCAGCGGGTCTCACGGACTCGGATCTGAAGTCATTCGTCACCGTATATCAGATCTGGCCAACTATTACACGCAGCGGCAGTCGCTACTCGCGTTGTGAGTCCCGTTGCATATTAGTCGTGGGCGTCTATCCAACTAACTATATCGACCTAAGGCCAAACATTGCATGTGTGAATTTTTGGTATCTTTTCCGCGTATTCTCACGCAGCCTCCTGTAGGCAGGTCTTTCCATGTTAACGAACACAGGAAAGTGGCCCGCGATCTATGGTCAAGTTCACTCACAATGCTTTCAAGCATCAGAATCGACAATCGCGGTAATGTAGTCATTGCAGCAAACATCACCTCGGATCACAGGGGCACCAACCATCGCGGCCCCTTGGTCTGACTTGTCACGAAGTAGGTGGTCTTTTGACTGTCTTACCCCCGAATCCTGGCTAACCACCTGTGTGATGCTGAAGTATTTGGGGACAGATACCCCAGTTCCGCCCTGGCCATTGGGGAAGAGGGTTTGTTTTCGCTAAATTGCACGCAATCCTCATGTCGATGAATTTGCTTTTCTAGACCCGGTCAAGCGCGCCTGTCAACTGGCTACAGTAATCAGATTGCGGGATCGATCTTACTTTGCGGAGCGCAAACCCCATCTGCAAAAGTGGACCCTGTCAAAGCTGTCAGGGACCAGTTGCCGACTGTCACCGACCGGTCCCTGACAGCTTTGACAGGGTCCACCCTTGCAGATGCCTCACCCACGTTTCCAGTACCATATTGATGGACCTACGGGACGCACAATGGACGCCGCCTATGCTGCGTGAACTCCGGGCCTTGATGGTCGACTGGTCCCTCGACGGTCGCAGCGGAAATGTTTTTTTTTTTTGATCGATTTATCAGCGGAATGTTTTCGAACTTCGGCTGTGGAGACGTTGGATTTCTCATTTCAGATCCCGTTTCGAGAAACAGGACATTCCAAGGGACATTCACTGTGTGATCGGTAACGCTAGAAAGATCCTCGGTCCCCAACAGTCGAAAATTCTTGGCGTGGATGAGCCGTTCCGAAAATGACTTTCGATCGATTATCCGTTCGAAGGCGAGTTTCAAGTTAATGACGTGATAACGAGCGAGATTTCTCCAAACATCACCCGGTGCGCACTATGTCCCTCTTTCTCGTGAACAGCCTGATTACGGAAACGCCCAGGTTCACGTTTGTCAGGTTGTCCTCTGTCTCATAACTTACCAGCAACAATTCTCGTTGCACGAGAAACCACGAGATGCTTACACCGAGAATGCTTCCCGCTGGCGAAGTATCACCGCACGCGTTTCGTCGCTCGCGCAGGAGTACAACATCTCGCTCGAGAATATGATTCTCGGTCTACAGCATTCCTTTCACAGAGATTAATACGCCTAGCCACCGTGTGGAAAGTGACCGGGCATCGTACCTCAATCAACATGTCAACCAACTTCATGACTGCGACAGTCCCGCCTCCAACCGAAGTCCACCTTTTCATGTCTTACGAAGACTATGTGACATCGTATTGGTCGTATGAGGCGCAATACAAACCTACGGGAGATAGACGCGCTCTCGTTGCGCCGCAAGCGTTCATCAACGCATCGCCTTTGTGCGTATTATGCCTCTTGTACCCATCTTCCAATCCTAAGCTGATTTTTGTTTGGTCGCTCTAGATCCAAGAGGAGAGCGTTCTATATTCAGTTCATTCCCGAGGACTTTTCACAGGAGATTCTCGTAAACAGCCCCTGAATGAGAACTGCATCGTATGTTTTACTAGCCCGAGCGTAACCTAATAACCCTAGGAAACCTATGAGTTATTTGACAGCAAAGCGCCATAGGAGGGCGATAAATGTATTGAGCCTATCACCGGAGTCCGACGATAAGATACACGCGCCCGTATACATACAGAACCACATCCATGAGTACCACGCGAACGCGATATGTACAGCTCACATGCAGTGGGGCTTTGCAAGGCTGCTCCATTGATGCTGATTCACAACAAAAGCTCCGTATCCGAGCAAGTGTACCAGTAGCCTCATTAAGCGGTTTGGCCCAGGCCGACCAGGGCGACCAGCTTCAACTCTCTGCCAACGCCCACATATCGTTCATCAGAAAGGATCAGAAAGTTCTCACACCCTGCGGGGATAAGAGACCCCAATACAATTCCTCTCGCATTTCCCAACCCCAACACGAGCTTGCCACTCATCAGAAGTGCTTTAATGGGTCGCAATATATCCTGAGGCCCCTCATGTGAGATTTAAAGGATCACCGCCTTGCGAGAACTTCGGAGTAGAACGCCATCCATCAGCAGATCAATGAGTTCAATGAGTTCGTCGTGACCGTTGCAAATCGCACTATGGGACTTCTTATGAAGGGTACGGGTTCGGGTCTTGACGCTCGACGTTTGGCCCGCGCCCCGGACAGTGACTGCGGGAAGACCAAGGGTGAAGCGAGCACACAAATCGAGCCCCCAATACAATGGGTCCATTGACGTGTGCAAAACGCTACGAGACACAACACGCCAGTGGTCACAAGAGGAACCTGAATAGCAGGGCGTCCAAGTCCGCGAGAGCACGAGCCTCGGCCTCAAAGTGATTATTAACCGATCCTATCTGGATCTGATATAGACAAGTCATCACCCCACGAGAAGCACGAGGGGCGTCGGTGTTTGTGCAAAAAATGTCGCACGCTCGTGATGAAGCGATACCAGGACTCGGAAAATTCGAACCTCGCTGGTGATGGGTAGCGGTCTGCACCTTACGCTAACATGCGCGTGCGTGGTTCAAACGGAATATTCCGGCCCTCAAGAAGCAAGAAGACGAGAAGACGTCCGAGTTCGCGGTTACCCATGGCATCGCGACGAAGGTTCGACTCGAGAAGCGGGACCAAGAGGGTACCTTCACGGAGGATGGGGGGGACTGACGGGACGAACCAGACCCGTCTTCCTTCTCAGACGTAAGAACGATTGGCAGGTTCGTCGTGTGGTAGTGTCGCGATTAAGTTAGTCCTGCCAATCCTCACCAGCATCTAGTCGAGCGTATCGATCGTCGAGAAACAATGAATCGTGGTTCTCTTCCAAGTCAGCTTATTTTATAAGTCCTCGGGTTCCGTGAGCATAACGACGGGTATGAAAGAAGGCGTTGGGGTCCTCCCAGTTCGTCGTACTGCAACCACCAGCCGGGTGATGTCCGAATCCGAGACAAGGCCCTCCTTCTCTCATGCCGCACACCACCGTCACGGTATCGCCTTCGCAACACGATAACCGCTACATTTTGTCTGGGAAACGGCCGTGGGTTGAACTTCGACATCTTCTCGGGGTATTTGCCGCAAAACAGCGATGGGACCTGGCGGCGCTGCGCACCAGATTCTCGGTTCAGGAAAGGGGTTCTCGAACGATACCTGGACAGAGTGTTTCTTGGAGACCATAGGTCTTGAGGAGCGCTCGTGCAGTGGATTTACTACAGTATCATCGAGTTGGTTCGCAGTAGGGGCCAACCACGTGGGTGTGAATAGCGACCCAGGCCAGTCGAAGTCACGGTTGGTAGCATAGCAATGTCCATGTCTACGGCCCTGTGCTTGTGGTGGCGAAAATCTATGGCCGCTAATGTACGAAAGCAACATCATTAGATCGAGCAGTCGCTCCGATAAATCGAATTATAACGCACTACAGTATCCGCGTATCTGAGTCCGACAAAGCTAGCTAACCCACATACTCATCGTCCGAGTCCGAGTCCTCGATCATCGCCGCACTCTTCACCTTGACACCGTCCGGGCTTTGGAGCGCGTCCGCCGGCCCGCTGCGCAAAACCTTCCGCCGCTTGCGAGGGACGCATGGGTTGCGCGCGCTCGTCCTCCACCTCCGCCTGCGCGGCGCGCTTGCGAATACGTCTATGTGGGCGCGGCGCACCGCGGAGCTCGCGCCACACGCGGGCCTCGTACGCTGCGGCGGCACGCGCATCAATTACGTCGACGAGTGCCTCTGCGGCCAACTCGACCTCGAGCGCCTCATCGTCCGTCGCGTCGGGCATGAGGTCCTCTGCCTCCTCCTGCTCCGAGTTTTCGTCGTAGTCAACGGCCGCTGGGAGACGGCACACGCCATCCGAGATCGCGCCGAGCGGCTCCGGAATCGTGCCGGGAGCGTAGATGCCGAAAGGGTGTGCTGGCGCGACGAGGTCGGGAGCGTACACGAAGGGAGCGTAAGTCTCGCGGTGTCGTGAATACCGCGGCCGTGTGCCGTTAGCGGTACCTCTGTGCTGTTCGTCGTCTTCATCGTCCTCGTCGGTCCAGATACCGTCGCTCACGCTTCGACCACTACTGCCTTCCTCCTCCTCACGGACTGCAGCCTTGCCCCTCTTCCACCCTCGCATGAGTAGCGCAAGCGGCACGTCCTCCTCGCTTTCCTCATCGCCTTCCGAGAACAGCGCCAGCAGCCCATCGAAATGAATGTGCTTGCTTAGGCACGCGCCGCGGGTCTGCAGCGCGCGGCGTACGTGCGGCGGGCGAACGACGCGGTTGCCGAGGCGCCACATTTTCATGCGTCCACGCCGAGCAAAGTCGAGCTCACGCAGAGCAAGGGCGCGCCGTACAATGTCGCGCGTGAACCGCACGACGAGGGTGTACAGCGCCTGTATCGTTCCCGCCGAGATAAACTCAGCGACGCCTTTGGGTTGCAATGGGTCGAGGCGGGGATACATCCTGTGGCCATCAATCAAGACCCGGCCAATTACTGAGGGGCGTGAGACGCACCGCATGAGGCGCCACAGCGCACCGAGACGGAATAGGCCCAAGCCATTCTCCCGCATGTACTTTGCGTCGATCCCGAGTTCATCCAGCTTGCACTGGACTTTGTACGGACGCGTAATGCCGTGGGGGCGCCGTCCTCTGCGCTTCTGCTCCGCATCCTCGTCGGTATCGTCGGGGTCTGGTGTGGACGGACGACGTTGTTTGCTCTTGTTCGTTGCGCTTGCCTTGCGCCCGGGTTTGAGCCGCATGGGGTTGAGCTGTGCGACGCCACCGCACGCCTCGGCACGCTTTCGCCGCATGTAGAGACGCTTGCGGGCGCGTCTGCGCGATGCAGGTGAGAGGTTGGCTAAGACAGCATCGACGTCCTCGGAATCGTCACCCCTGTTACGCGGAGCAAGAGTAGAAAGATGTTCGGAAGCGGGTGGCGACGTAGCGCGAGAAGGAGGTACCACCGTTGACAGCCCAGTAACTGGTGGTCCGTGCTCTTCCGCTTCCCCTTCGCCACGAAAATGGGCTTCTACTCTCCTCTCCTCGTCTACGCGCAGCATCCGATCCAGAGCCTGCAGCGCGACGCCGTCCAACCGCGCCAACGTGTCCTCGCGCGCCCACACGCCCTCCTGTTCCGCGCGCCACCGCTCCAACTCCTCCCTGCGTTCCTGCTGGCCCACGCGGTCGCGCGCGGCGCCCCTCCCGCCCTCACCCTTCCGCGCACGCAAGCTGTTTCGCATGGTACGCTCCGCCTCCGTACGCGCCGCAGCACACGTCTCATCTGCGCGCGAGGGCTCCGTAGCTGCGAGCGCCGCGGCGTGCGTGTCCTCGAGCACGACGAGGGCAGGGGAGACCTCATGTGCAGCGGGGAGCTGATCACGCGCAATCGCTCCGCGGGAGGCTGTGATCCCCTGCGCGCCGTCACGTAGCAGACTGAGGTACACCACGACGTCGAGGACGGACTTAGTGCCGATGCTGGAGGCGATGAGGTCCGGACGGAAGCGGGAATATGTGCTGAGGGCATGAAAGAAAAGGGCCTTCTCTGCGGCAGTCCAGTAGCCTGTTGGCGGGTGGTAGGATGGTGCATAGGGCAGCTCCGGTGGCTCTGGTGCGCCAGTGAAGTGGTGGAGCGTTGCGGAGATGTGGGTGTCGAGGTGTGAAGTGAGGTGGAGGAGGGACGCCGAGGGGTCAACGCCTTGCTCTGTGTCGGTTGCCATTTAAAGTTTTCTTTCGACGATGAAGAGAGTTTGCGGAATCGGACGAGTTGGGTGTTGCTGACTGTCTTTCTCATCGATCAACGGACATGCAATCCCCAGCAGAGCTCGAAAGCGCCCTTGATAAACTGACCATATCCCCTAATTCTGAACAACAACCACCTCATACCACCACTGCTCACCCACCGACATCGGATCACCACCCTGAGAGCGACGCCGAGCCATCAGAACATGACACTAGTACTCAGGACATTTGGTATCTCAAGACGATCGACTTTACCTCTCCGTCTGGCACTAGACGCAGCTATAACATCATCACACAGAACTATAACGGGTGTGCTGTCAGATTTTTCTAGTTCGAAGCAATGTTAACATAAAGCAAAAAAAGGCCGTGTTCATTCATCGCGATATGCAACATATTAATTCTACGCGAACAGATAGAGATCCTTCCACGCGACCGCAAGAGCGTCTCCTACGAGTTCCTTGCACAACTCGTCGGAGAGTACATCCTCCTTACTGCGCCAGAGGTGGACGTGTCTGCAGCACTGTCAATGATGCCCCTTACTACAAGTGAGTTCCAATCTCCCTCGGTGAAAGCCAACAGCTAACACGGGCTTTCAGAGGGCATGGACCTCAACCCCGTTTTCACCTCTGCGACTGCCTTCCGCCCCGCGACCACAGGCGGGGAGCTCGCACTCTTCGCCAGCGCAGGCATTACGCTCGTTCATGGTTGGCTCGTCGATCCCGCGAGCTCTGAATACGCGGCCGTCTCGCACGCGGGAGACTATGACTCTGCCGTGAATCTAATCGTGGAGGCAGACGTGCTGACGCGCGGGCTGCTCGTGAGTGGTAGCGGATACGGAGACGGCGCGGGGCCCAGTAGTCCAAACATCAACTTGACGGACGAAGAGAGGCGCAAGGTCGAGGACGGTGAGCACCACATCTCCGTCGAGCTGTGTACCTTTGTAGAATGACCCTCACGCACTAGCCGTCGCGATCCGGACCTTCCTCGACAGCACGCGTTCGCAACTGACGTACCACGGTCTCTTCACCCTCGCCTCTCTCCAGCCAGGATCCAAGTCCGAGCCGTCTCCGTCAGCATCCGCTTCTGAACCCACTGCGACCTCCATCGAGCCACCACAACACCCACACCCTGAGCTCTTCGCACACTTTAGAAACTCGCACCTGGCGGTGCTATACCGGCACGCCGACGCGCTATACACTCTCGTGACGGACCAGGTGTTCCTGAACGAGCCGAGCGTGGTCTGGGAGCGCCTCGAGGACGTCGACCAGGGTGCAGCCGTGTTCGTCGACAGTTCATTTGAGCGTGCCACGCCCGTCGGCGGCGACTGGGCAGGCTGGACGCCCGCATCTGAGGCACCCGGGATAGTAGACCCTGCGGAGTGCGTGTTCTCAACTCACTACATGTCATATCGTCACTCATATTTATCACGGATAGTCGCGAGCTTGCATTACAGCTACAGAATGCAGAGGATGAGAAGGCGCAACGGGTGCGCGCCAAGTGGGAGGAGGAGCGTTTAGCTCAGAGGAGAAGAGACGAGGGGGCGACAGTGCGTCCGATTCCGATTCAGCACCAGCCGAAGAGAAAGGAAAAACATAGAAAGGAAAATAATTGTTTGATTATGTAATAAATGTCACGTGGTCGTGTCGGACCTTGATCGCGGCGAACTGAGCGAGCATTAAGTTAGGTGCGCGCGACGACGACCGCGACGACGACAAGAAAATGTCTTCAGACGAAGATTACACTGATGACACGGAAAATATATCAGACCCATCCGTGTTTCGTATATGGGATCCCCTTCAGATACCCATAACTTTACATTACACTACGGAGCAGTTGCATGGTGAGCGCGTGTTCACTGTCGCTTGTACAATGATACTAACTAACAAATGCAGCTATGATACACGAGGGAGACGTCGATCTCGATCCAGAGTACCAACGTGGTCAGTACACTCTCTATATACACTCCTTATTGATTTATGCCCCGTAGCTGTGGTCTGGTCCTCGTCCAAGCAAATGGCAATCATAGATTCCCTATTTCACAATTACTATATCCCACCTGTTGTCTTTGCAATCTCGAAAGACCCGGTAGACGGAGCGGTGACGAGACTATGCGTCGATGGCAAGCAGCGATTGACGAGCATACAGAAGTTTTTTGATGGCCAGGTACGTTTCCCCCACCCGGCATGCCATATGAGCCATCTGACTGTCCGCACAGATAGCTTGTATGAGCATCCCCCCAACCTTTCCGTGTTGAATACCTTACCTATTCTGCCAGATCACTGTCCACGAACAAAAAAGCAATGGTGGTATACCACGTCAACCGCCACCCGTGGATCACGCTCCGAAATCCCAGTTTTGCAGAAGAGAGTATTTGCTCAGAAGCTCATCACATGCAGTACGTGGCCCGTACCGTTCCCCACACGCACCTCACCCTCCGCTCTTCAAAACTCCCAGTCGAGTACCACCATCTCTCCCCCGCTGCAGAGCGTGAAGTCTTCCAGCGCGTGCAGCTCGGCATGAGCCTGACCTCCGCCGAGAAGCTGCAGGCGATCTCGTCGCCCTGGGCGAACTATATCACCCACCTAGAAAAGACGCACGTCACGATCGACGGCGGGCTCGTCGACGTGATCGCGTTCGACGACACGCGCGGGCGCGCGTTCCAGAACATCGCGCAGCTCGTCTACTGCTGCGCGGGGCTCCCCGCCGCACAGCGCATCCCGTCCGCAGCCAAGCTCGAGAAATGGCTCACTGTGCCCGACGAGCGCCCTAGTGCGGCGTTCCGGGACGCCATCGGCGCCGTCCTCGACCGCCTCTGGGAACTCGCCCGCATCTCTGAGCACGACGCGCCCTTCCGCAGCTTCAAGGCCAAGGTGTCCCCCGTTGAGTTTGTCTTTATCGGTGCGTGTGCCTTTATCGTTATGTGCATGGATGCAGCCCTTGAGAATTGATTTTCGCTCCGCCAGGCGTGCTGCTGTACACGATGCGCAATGGGTATGCCGCTGCTGAGCAGTCCCGCGCGGCGTTCGTCCTGCGGCGCGACATCCGCAAGGCCCACGTCGACGTGCGCTTCAACGCGCGCGTGGCTGCGGACTGCTGGCGCATCATCGACTCCATCGAGAACGGCGAAGTCGACATCGAGCCGCCCATGGCGTCTCAACCACCCTCTAGCACCACGCCTCGCGTGAACCGCAGGAAGCGCAAGTCGTATGACTACACTCAGCCGCCTTCGGCGCGCCCACAACGGACCCGCAGCAAGAAGACAAGGGACGTTTATTAGGCACCTGCATCCATCGTCATCGCCCGCCCACGCCAGTCAGACTCTGTGCTGCTCGCGTTACCGTGTACTCTAGTAATTATGGTCTTCTAATCTCTGCGTTCGTGCTATCGTTGCTACTACAGACATTGCTATACGTTACATTTGCGACGCTTTGAATTGTATAATGAACATCGTCCGTATGTATATCTATATCTAACTCCACTTTGCACTGTGTGGATGTCTTTTTCTTTCGTCTGGATGGGTGATACAAAGTATAGTCCATGGTAACGACCGGCCATGATGAAACGGCCTAGCTCAGCGCACGCAGCGCAGCGACGTGCGCCTCGCGCTTCTTGACAATGTCGGCTTGGACGATAGTCGCACGGAGGTCGAGCTCGAGCTAAAATAAAAACAAAGATGAGCAACAGACGATCTCTACGACGGCGATGCATACGCACCTGGAGGAGCTTGTCTGGCTGCCACATCCGGGTGGGCAGGCTCTCGAGCGCGACGTACACCGCGGGGATCGAGTCGCAGCGCAGCAGCTCCGCCTCGTGGCTCTTCAGTATGCCGAGAGCGATGCGGAACAGGACGTCGAGTCCGTCCAGAAGCAGGACGTCCCACACGCGGAATAGCGTCTGCCAAGGAGGCACATATAAGTTGGCTGGATGAGATAGGCGAGAGCGCGTACCTCGACGGGGAGACAGTCCGTGAAGAGGGAGAGGAACCACGAGAAACATATCGCGGGGAGGTCGATACCGAGCTCGGCGAGGTGCGCGGCGAGCTTCGGCATGCCGTCCTGGACGAGGTCGAGTAGCACGAGCGGGCACGCGCGCGAGGGTAGCAACGTCGGCGAGAAGAAACCGTCCGGGAGGATGCGCTCAACGAGCGCGGTGAGCACCCAGAACGCCGCCTCCTCGTCCGCGTGCACCAGCAGCAACGTCGACGCGACCAGGTTCATTCCCTGACAGTACCCGACTGCGGGATTGCGCCTGCAGTCGTGCGCGTCAATAATAATAAAAAGGGTGGCACGCATAGAACGACCGCACCTGCTATACGCGATGAGCACCCTGCGCAATTTCTGCACGCCGACGCCGTCACCGCCAAAGAACATGTTGAGCGGCATCGTCCTGCCGACGTCCTTGTCGATCTCGCGCACGACGCCCCCGCCATCGCTGTCTGCAAGTGCAAGCAGTTCTGCGAACACGCCAGGCTCCTGCATCTCGAGCGCGCCGCTCGCCTCGAGCCACACCTTGGCGCGGTACGCCAACGGCACCCCGCCGCGCACGAGCCGTCCAAGCTCCCGCCGCTCCTCCCGTCCAGCCGACAAGCCCAGCTGCGCGATCCCGATCAGCCCGTCGCTGTGCGCCAGCTCGTCCTCGGCCACAGGCCCATCTAGCCCCAGTAACGCCGCGACGCCTCCTGCCTTTGCGCTCCCGCTGCCACCCCCACCCCCGCCTCCGCTGCCGGAAGGTGCCGAGGATGCAGCCGCGGCTGCGTGTGAGCGGGAGCGCCGTCGGGCACGCACAAAGGCGTCCCAGTCCTTGCGCTGTGTCGCCTGTCGCTCGTCGTGGATGGCCGTGAGCTCGCCAAGCAGTCCCCGCAGCACATTCGCGCAAACGTGGCGCGGCGTGTCGGGGCCGACAGCGAGGATCTCCGTGCTAGCGCTCGCAATCGCCGCCCCGGGTCTGCCTGGGCCCGCGCTCGTACTAGATGACACCCCGTCACTAGGGGCGCCGGACGCGGTGCTCGACTGCCTGAGCGCACTGCGCGAGGACGCGCGGGATGGTGGGCGTGCGGGCAGCTCGATCTCGCCTGCGCACGAGCAGGGCTCCTTGACGATCTCTATAACGTCCCTGTCGGCCTCGTCGTCGGACCACTCGTCCTCGGTACGGTCCGCGATCTTGACGCCCGTGAGGCAGGCCGGCGCGGCGCAGCGGCACGTGCGCGCGCGGACCAGTAATAGTAGGTCGTACAGCGCCACGTCATACATGAAGCCGAAGCGGTCCACGAGCGGCTCGCTGTCCGCGCGGTGCGTCGGGAGGGGTGGGAGGGCAAGAGGGCCCACCAAGGAAGGGCGGAAGTCCCGCGCGGTCAGGGGGGTATAAGCACGGGATAGGTACTCTGTCGGCGGTTTGGACGTGGCGGGAAAGATGGATTCAAGGGGAACTGACGCATTTTTGCGCACTGCCGGTTGGGAGGGGGCGGTGTTGCTCTGGGCGGCTTGGGAAGAGTCGACGGGGTTTGTGTTGCTCCGCAGACTGCGATCTGCGTGGGCGTTTGGACGTCGTTGCTGTTGTTGGAGGAAGGTACCAAGTAAAGGAGATGCGAATCCCGGCCCAGAGATGGAGAACGATGTTGTACTCCGCAATTTGGCCTTGACCGTGGGCACATCCTCGGACCCACTCAGCGCACGGTTGAGCGTCGCTGTCACGTCCACCCCAGAACTCTTGACAATTGTTGCCTTGGGATTGGTGATCTGCTCATGCTCGCGGTCATACTTACGATCGCGTTTTTCCTTGCTATGGGCACGGATTTCGACCCCTTCCTCCCGCGCTCTTTTCACCAACTCAAAGGCAAGGGAACCAATGAGCGCGCTCGTCCCGAACCCACTTTCAACAAGTACGCTGTTAGAATCCGAAGTCATAACGCGTGTGGCATTGACTATCGCCCGAAGTGCGGAGCCCTGGGGCAGCCTCTCCCCCGCCGCCCGGGTAGAGTAGAGGGAGGGCTCACGAGATGGGACGCCAGAATGTTGAAGCTCTGTCGTCAAGCTAGGTGCCGCCGGCGTAGGAAGGGTGAACGTCGAAGTGACGGGGGAGCTGACGGTCGTAGGGAGTTTGGGTACCTCAGCGTCAGCTGAAGACTGGGCTGGGGGCGGCGCGTCGGAGACAGAGAGGTGACGGCGCCTCTTCCCCGGTGACCCAGGGACCGGATTGAGGAATTGAGAAGCCCAGCGTGCCAAAGACGCTTCGTGATACCTTGCGGCGACCATGCTTAGGTACAGATGGCGAGGGTGGCAGGACGCCCTCGGGCGGCTCCTGAGGAAATGGTAGATCCGATTCGGACGCTTCATCCCCGCGGAGGGAGGGGAGAGGTGGGCGCCCATGTTTAGGTCGAGGTTTAGCCCACCAAGACCCCATCCAGTCACCAAATGCAGAGCGGTCTGACTTAGTACTTCCAAGGCTGGGCGCATTCTGGCTGAGTTTGCCAGTAGAATGGATGCTGCTTGCATCGCCGTGATCGAGGTCTTGGGATGGGGCGTATGCTTCGAGTTCATCGGGGCTCGTGATTTGTGTGGAGAGTGAGCCTGGTGGAGGAGTAATGGTAATTTTGGATGCGGTCGGGGTTTCTGCGCCAGGCCCACGAGGCTCTTCAAATCGAGGGAAGATAACAGCGTCCCCCATCGCTTCGGATAATGTGTCAGTGAGGGACTGGGCAATCCATTGGTCGGGTGGAACTAGTCAGAGCAGCAAGCCACGCACCATATGACTCTGACTCCTCTCGACCTTGTGCATGCCCTCATCGTCATCAGTAAACAGAGACTGCACCACCCGCCGAGCGATAACCCTGTCCGGGTGCTGCAACTCCTTCATCAACTCGTGGGCGCGCTGTCTACGGGCGTGTTCTTTCTCCTGAATCACGCGCAGACTCTCTTCCATTTCTCGCCTAACTTTTGTGAGGTTGTGCACGGCAGACGACAGCACGCGCAATGCGGTGTGATACGGGTGGCTCGACACGGAGGCGGGGGACTCGGAGACGCTGATGGCGGAGATGGCAGACTGTATGGCCTCGTCCGAGTAGTCGTGCCATTGCGTCGCGAGGATGCGCGACGAGGCGCCAGGCAGCAAGCCGTCAATTGTGACGAGGTCGGCGGTGCGCGCCGTATTGTTCAAGGCTAGATGGTCCTTTGAAGAGCCGACGACGAACATGGGCGGATGCTCCTGCGGGTGGTCCCAGACGGTGGGCAAGGGTTGTCGGGTCGCCGAGGCGTCGCGGGTGCCAGTTGTCGTATGCGCGCGATCGGCCTTGGCGTATGCACGCACGCTGCCATCCCAGGTCGCGTGCACATGTCTTGACCCTGCTTGAGCGTCGCCATCTAGCCGCTCTCTTAGCGTGAAATAGTGGTGAGCAGAGGCGGCGTTTATGGTATCCACGGAAGGGGTTTCAGGCTCTCGTGGTACGAGGCGAGTACGACGGCCACGAGAAGGAGTTTCTTCAGCTAGAAGAGGATGAGAATGTACAGGTGTCGAGAGGTGGGCTATCGAGGAAGGGGCGGTGGCCATCTGCTTTGTAGTGCCAATGGTCGGTCGGGTGTCTACTGGAATGATACCGCGCACGTGGCAATTTGGCAATTGGCCACCACTCAACTCTCCGTTTAATCTACCAACCATGGCCTGGTTCACCAGCAGCAGCAGCAAGCCAGAAAACAACACAAATTCATCATTTAGAGAAGACCGTTCAAAGTGCTGGGAAGCGAGGGACGCTTATTTTACCTGTTTGGACGCTGCAGAAGTCGTAGTCGCGGGCACAGAGGGCTCAAAGTGCGCGGCGGCGAGGAAAGTCTACGAGCAGAACTGCGCAAAGAGCTGGGTGAGTCGGGATATCAATAACCTCCTCATCATGTTAAACGTGCAGTGTAGATCGACTATTTCAACCAGCGTCGCGTATTGGCTGAGAAGCAAAAGCCTCTGCTCGCCCAAGCAGCAACCCAGGCAGCCCAGGCAAGACGACCATAGCATCTACTTGCAGTACGTATCCTTCCTAGTCCATCTTTATTTCTCTAATTCTGAAGGCGCAGCCATACCCACGAAAGTCACTGCACACCGCGTCCAGCATACATCACCTTATTCTCGTTACTGTATAATACACCACCTCGAAATCGACTTTATACTCACGTCATTGTTTATCATTTCTCTTGCACATAGACCCTTCGGTCCTCCACGCCGCATCCTGGTACTTTGCGCCTCACCGCGAAAGGATAAACTTATCTGCAGGGCTCTTCTCCTAACTCCGAAATACTCAGGGACATCTGTTTCCCGCACCCGAAACAGTTTTCAGGTGATAAGCACCATGAAACCGAATGTCATCGCCTTCCTCGGTCGCGCTGCGCAGGCTCGGCACTGCGGTGCTTGCGCCATTTTCGCCTCTCGCGTGCTGGATGGCACGAATGATAGAACTCATGATGTATCCGGCATTAGGTTCAGGCGCAATCAGTTCGGTGATGAACCAAATACAAGGCTGCACTAGCGCCTTGCGGTGCTCATACTAGAGTGCGATCTCCATCAACGGAAAATCTTCGGCGATCGACGGAAGCCCTAGAAACGCGCACAGGAAACCAACAACCTTCTCAGCAAGAGATCATCTTATCGCGAGGGTTATTTGGCTGGCCTGCAGAGCATTTCTATTGGTTGTGCCCCCATATCAGTTCTTATTCGGCTTTTGCCGAGATTATCGTCGTTGGACCTCTGTCATCAACAGCGATGGACTCACTCCACCTTGAATGGATCGACTAATGGTTCGCGAGCCCGAAGGCGAAGGGAGAAGCGAGTACGCCCATGGTGTCGCGTCATATTCACAAGACGTCTGCGATCTCTCACGGCAACCAGAGCGCAGATGACTTTCGTACAATTGCTCGAGAAGCGAGAAGTTATCTGGGAAGCGAAATGCCCTGGGTGCCAACTTGTTACGATCATATGTTGGCGTCACCCCTTTCTCTCCGAGTCTGCAGTGCCGTCCCTGGATCCCCGTTTCGGCCATGTGAAGAAGACAAGTCACCATGAGACCAAGTGCTTCCCTGGCGCAACGGCGTTTCCAACGGTGTTGTTGCACGGCGATAACGACTACCAGTCATGGTTGCTTTTCCGTGACGAAAACACTCTCTACGTGCGCTGTGGCAACCTCGGACTCGGACCATCTCCATAGGGGATCTCCTGACGCGCCCCCCTCTGCCGCCGTCCCGCTTTGACTCCTGTAGCGGCCGTTTCCCCGTTCAGAGTTAGTGCAGGGCCAACCACCACCGAGGGTACTTTCTTTATTTGTTCGTGTATTTGTTGCAAGTGACCATGTGCAGGCGAAACAACGCACCAAGCCGTAACATGGTAATACTACTATACATATCACCATGTTACGGTACGCATTGACTCCGGGCGGTCACTGTGAGTTGTCGTTGTGGTACTACAAAGCATAATTTGCCAATGCAAGTGCCCGTTCCGGCCGGGAAACCCAAAAAAGTTTGTTCTACTGTATGAACTTCCCAATCCTCCATTGCACCGCAACAAGATCAGACACCGAAGGTCGGAAATGGACCTCTTCTCTCCTTCGATACTGCTACAGTGCTACGCACAGCCCTACTGCACTCCTGACAACCAGAACCTCAAACCTTCCTAATCTAACTTTTGTATCTCAGACATCCGTGGTCTGTGAGTCTCGTACTCTGGTCTCGCTCCACCCAGCGCCACTGGAACCACTGGCTACACATGGGACTCCGTGGCTCGGATACTGTGTGAGTTACAGTGTACTCCATCAATCAGTTAACCTGGTTAGTAGTATAGATTCATCTTTTTCTAACTACTAAGGGCCAGACGCAGGTTGATCCGATCCCGCTACTTCGATAATCCCATGTCCTTCTTAGGAACTGCCCAAGAGTTAGTCTCTAGCCCCACAGAACAGATGGAACGCTGGGCTTCTGGCCACGAAAGGCCGTTGTTCTGAGCGAAGCTGCGGAAGATGATAGCGTAGGTCTGTGATAGGCAGGTAGCGCCTTCGGTCCCAATTCGCCGTTCCTATTGTTATGATCAAAAACAGAAACAGCGTAGTGCGGCAGATACGAAGCACAGCCTGAGGTGGAGCCCGCGGAGAGAAGTACTCGCCTCTTCTGGGCTGGTGAAATGGTAGGCCACCGCTAACTTTAGCGAACCGTCGGGCTAACCTTGAACCTCCGGGAAGTTCTGATACTCCTCCGGCCTTAGCCTTTGAATTTTTCGGATAAAAGCATTTTCTGCGTGTGCGATGCTACACTTGAAGCTTGAACGTTTGACCATTGAACTCCTCGGCGGTGCCGCAAAGGGGAGAAACTGACTTCGTATTCCCCTACTGTGACAGTGATACGTACTGATGGGCAAGCGTCTGGTGTTTAAGCGTCGTCTCATTGTGCAAGCAAGGAGGCACCGTCATATGGACGGACCTTCAGTTCACAGGGCCCGGGAGGTTGGTCTTTTCAGCGAACAGTTATGTGAATTTTATTCACACAAGGTTGGGTTTCGTCCACGGTTTTTCACCGAGAGGCCGATTCCCGGGCCCAGTGGTACAGGCTAAGAAGGTTTCCGTATCGGTCAGACGCCTCAGCAACTGAACCGCTAGGGCACGAACAACGTACGTTTACGGTACCCGTGTCCAGATTCAGACGTTTATCTTGTTGTGCCCACGTTTATACACGTCCGTGACTTCGGACAGCTGCTGGAATATGCCGTCCGAGGATGCAATTCGCGCTTCGAGGTATTGAAGTCACGTCGGCGGAGCACTGGCAAGCGCCCAATAACCATGTGCTGCGAACTCACAGATGGGATTCCTCTTCCATAATTGAAGCCGTCACCAGCAACGTGAGCCATGTCGAACTTCGGCCTCATTCGTCTCGAGTCCCCTCAAAACCTAAACACGATCACCGCTTCCAGTTCGGATCAACGTGCGACACAAGGAGAGCAAACAATACGGCACGGAGCGGCTCCCGGTTTTCCGGGTCCCAAGCCCGGCGGTCCGTCGTGTATCCCGTCGGACTTGTCGGCAGTCTAAGAGGTGACTCCGTCGGGTCAGTGCAAGAAGAAAAAATAACCAACGTGGGCCTGAGTTCCTAACGGATGAATATGCCCGTAAAAACGTCAGCGTTTGTGTGCACAAGCTGCCCTACCTACCGTAACAACGCAGCGCGGCACAACCAACCAACCAACCGTACGAGCGCGTGGGCTCGACCCCGTCCGCCCGCGTTCGGGTTACACACCCGCGCGGGCGCGGGAGACTTGGTTCATTGTGTGCCGCGGCCGCGGATGGCGATCGTGACCCGAACCCGATTGTCGCGCCGCGAGCCAGCCCGACTCACGCCCAAGCAAATAATTAAGCCAGAACTTAGAGCCGGTTGATGAACGGCAGGCGCTGCGACGAGTATAAGCGAGCGAGGTGGCAGCTCGGGCCAGGGTGGTAGTTCGCGCCGAAGCTAGTCAAGTACGCGACGGAGCGCTGGATGAGCGCGATCGTGAGTGGGACTAATGGTTTCATACACATCAACTCGTATTACAACAATGGGGCTTTGGCTTGCACTGGTGGTCGTCAGGCAACAACAGAGCGATATGTCCACTGACTCCACTCACGTCTCAGTATCGTGTTATGTAATACGGTACACGGTTCCGATCTCCGTTGCCTTAACTTATGTGTCATCATGCATCATGCTTTCGAGACTCCGCTCCCCTTTTGTCTTGTCAGGGCGTGGCGAGCCACCAGCGACCGTGTGGGTACCACGCGCAAGTCCGCGCTTGTGTTATCCACAACAATAGCGCGTGTGTGTGTGCATCAGTCAAATAGAGTGAACCCCTGTAGGAAATCATTAGGCATACAGTACGTCAGGGATTGCAAAAAGCAAATAACTTTGATGTTTGGTTGTGACAATTGCAGTAAGTTACAACAAAAAAGAACGGATGAGAGTTAGGACTTGTGAGAGGCCGTAATATGTATGTACGTCCTGAAGCGTTTCAGCGCCATGACACCACAACAATCCGTTTCTGTGTGTGAGAGCCACACAGGCGGACTCAGGCACCAGGGGGGGACGTCCTGACGCCTGGGGTCATACAGGACTAAGTTACTGGAGCGGCTCCCGACTGCTGGAGAGTCGATTGAGATGAATATAGACATCCGTGCCGAAGCCATCCATGGAGATGAGACGAAGGTCGCCCCCAAAGTAGCGCGCGTAGAGCCGCGAGAGTGGGAGGCCGTAGCCAAAGCCAGCCATCGGCGCGTTAAAGTCGCTCGCCTGGAAGTCCTGGTCGATGTGCTGGCCCTCCATCGTCGTGTACATGTAGGTCCAGATGAGTGGGATCGCGCTGCGCGCAATCCCTCCACCTTCGTCCGAGAGCTTGATGGTGATGTCCTCCTTTCCCTCCACGACGATCACCTTGATAGGCGGGATCGCGTCCTCCTTGTCGTGGCCGTACCGCTCGACGACCGCGCGGAGCGAGTTCTTGAGCAGCTCGAAGCAGATGTGCGACAGGTGGCCCGGCACGTACGCAAAGTGCAGGTCCTTTGGGCAGATCAGCTGGACGGGCGGTCCCTTGAACATCCCGTAATGTTCTTCGCAGACGAATCGCGCGTTCTCGATGGCCTCATGGACAATGTCATGGACATTCTGATTGCACGCGAAAGAAAAATGTCAGACCATGTGGAGAAAAAACAGGAAACAGAGCGCGCAGCAACTTACGGCACGCGTACAAATGATCCCGACGTAGTCTGGATGGGAATCCAAAGTGTTGAGCGCCACGTCTGCGTCGGAGGTGAGGTACCGCCACGAAGCACAGGAATGTATGAACCTACGCTGGCCTATTAAGAACCGGATACCGATCCGAGACATGTAGAAACGATCGAGCCAGGCCTGGACATCAAGCCCAATGTTTTGCGCCTTTTGGTTTTGCTTCCACTCGAGGACGCCCTGTGCGACGGTTGTCACTGTGGGGTCATGACGCTTCTTGATGGCTTCAAGCGTCTGTGTGAAACGCTTATTGTAGTCGTGGACCTCCGGGGGGCATTCGGTGTTCGTAGTTTGTGCGTAGTACCTGCATGATTACCGGTGAACACCATCAAAAGTCATTTTGTAATATCCCCGACCGTTTCTCGATAGGTATCCGAAGGCGTCCTGGATTTCCGTTCCCATTAGTGGTATCACTAATCCGGCGGTATTGATCTTCCTCGAAGGAAAGGTTCGGAGTAGACTCGGGAAGTGAGATGTCGGCTTGGTTCAGTGCAGAACGGACGTCTGAAGGGAGAGATACGGGTGGGAAGTTGATCAACTCCTAGAAGGCGGTTACATGATCAATCCTACAGGAGATAGGACAATGACATGTCAGGAACGGGAGATGGGAGCGCACCTCGAAGGACTGAGCATACCAGTTCTTGACTTTCTCGATAGAGGGCATGTGGCTTAGATTGTGGGGAAGTTCATCGAGTTCTTTGGCACGGTGTGCCAATCTGACTGGGAGCTCCTCTTTCCGTGAAGGAGATTAATACGGAAATAGAATGTGATGGTTGACACATACCGAGCAAGAATTGGCTGCCTCTCAACAAAGTTCCCTGACTTGGGTTCTGACCAAATCGGACCATTTGCTGTAATGATACTGAAAAGAATTTATGGTAAAACACGAGATTGGAGCAGGAAATGAAACTGACCGCCTGTCTGAGGAAAGGACGCAAAGTGATGTATCTTGTCCCATAACGCAGAGGAAATTCTGAACGAGGGTGTCATGGTAGTTCACGGTGAAGAGGATCTGAGGCGGGACGAGTGCACACTTGAAGAAAGAACACGGAGCAAAGGGTCGAGAGAGGGTTGCTCGTGACAATGCGGGGTAACATCAGTTTTCACGTGCCTGCTACGCTTACGAGGTCATTTGACCCGTCGGGTTTGACGCCCATACACTTCTAGGCCTCACTGTCAAACGAGCTCAGTTCCGTGCCATCGGTAAACGCAGGTAATACACTATAAGTCGAGGAGGACTGCCCACGGACGCCGAGTGTCATCACACGGTGTAATACCCCTTCAGACCATGAAGCCGGGTTTCATCTCGTGGCACCACGCAGCATCGCTGATACTGATCTTTATCCGAGATCGCGACCCATTGTTGGTACAGCTTCGAATGATCGGATTTATGAGATTTCTACTTTCGTGTCCCAAGCAACGCCGTCAAACCCACTGAGTCCGAGCTGCCGCATGACCGAACAGCGGTACGGTCCTATTGTGCTTTGCAATAGAGAAGGAGAAGCGCTTCTTCGCGCAGTGGTCCTTCGCAGCGCCTATCCGTCCGTAATCGTTATAAGGACTTGCGCCCCTGCCTCTACATGCCTGATCACCACTCCCTTGTTGTCTGCCTCCCCACAGGTACTCCAAGTACAAGTACTGTACCTCCCTTTATTCGTCTTTTCCTTTCCAGTTTCCTCCTCTAGACATTTCCTTCTTTCTACCTTTCCCGGGACTCGTCCCTTGAGCCCCCCTCCGGATACCTGGCAGTTTGGCCCCCCCATTGCACATCCAACTCGCGTATCTCGAGCCTCGCTATCCCCATGAACGTGCTCCAAACGGATTATTCGAATCTCTTCGCCGCTGGTCTGCGTGTCATCGAGTCTCGGAGCACGGGCCGGGGGTCATCCCAATCCCACCCTGTCCACGCCGTTTCACCCACCAACTCGAACTTGTCCCCATCTGATCGTGAGCCCGAGGGTGAATTCGCGGCGCCAATCGAGGACTTCTCCAAGAAGGCTTCCCGTTTCTCGACCAAGCTATGGCGTCGTGTCTCTTGGCGGAGAGAAAAGCCTTCCTCAGCGAACATCAACGTCGTAGACAGTGGTGCTAAGCCTCACCAACGGACCTGGCGGTCGATGCTACCAGGGTGTGTTGGGCAGGAGACCGCACTGGATGCCCGGATATGGGACTGGAGTACCGGCGTATACCACGCAACGACTCTAGGGTGAGTGCCTTCCCGCCTTTGGTTGGTTTGATCGACGACGCCATATTCATTGTGTGTACCACCACAGAGAGGAAGGAGTGGAGCGTGCCGATCCGTACCTGGATGACAAGGTCGATCCCGTCGATACGCCGCTACCCACGCGCACGGCGTTCCTCGTTGCGCTGCCCAGCACCGCCGCCCCGCTCTGGGAGCACGACTTTCCTGTCTCTCTTCCTAACCAGCACGAACAACAACGTCGGAGATCGCTGTACATACCCCCCTCCCTCAAAGAGACCTCCGCATGTCAATGGGAACTAGGGTCCGCATCGAGCCACGAAGAGTCGGGTATCGATGACGATTGGCACCAGTTCCGTGTCGAGTGGATCGACTTTGGCGTGGACGGCTCCCAATAAACCCAGCCAGCAGCAGCTACTCCCTATCATAGTTGGTCGTAATTCCGATCGCGATCACGCGGCGGCGTGGAGCACGACTCGTCATGCGCGTCACGACCAGATACATACAGAGGCCCATCTGGGGCTTCAGGCCTTCAGACTCCACGAAGGAGGGTTTCTGCGCCGCCATACATTACCCGTCATCCATCGCCCCCGACAAATCGTGCATGTCCATTAGAGGTCTCCGTCCCCATTTCTGTTTTGCATGGACCCGTCCTGTCATAATGGGCTGCACTTGATGTGTTCGCCATGACATCCTCTTCTCGTTTCCCCATTCAGACCTTTTTTTTTCTTCTTGCGATCTCGCTTATCATCATCGCCTCCATCGTTGTATTATCACAGTCACAATATCCACTTTACCCCCCTCCGAACGATGGAGGGTTCTGTATCCCTGTAGTCCATTAGTCGTACAACCCTACTTTATTGAATTGGGACACCCGCTCTTTCAGGCTCCCAACGCCCCACTCATGCTTCGTCACGATAAATAGATTGAAACTCAACTGATGCAAGCGAACAAGCAATGATCTGGGATGTGAAGTCCGATCATATTTATGGCCGCGGCTGTTCGCCCCACCCTATCAAAGTCGTTGGGGCACAACAGGTTGTGCACTGTTCTTGGCGCCGTCGCCGCACAGGGGTTAGTGCAAAAAAAAAGGAAAGAGGAACGGTTGCATTCGATATCGTTTTCTCCCCTCCGCCATCTCTACGACAACCAGCCAGCTTTTTCGATCCGCCCGGTCCACATAGACATAGAGAAGAGAGAACCAATACTCCCTATCTGATAGGTGTTGTCCGGTCCGATCAACAAGGCAACAGCTTATAGAAATGACCTCTCTCGCCCAAAAACTCGCCTCCGCGCTCGCCTCGCGCGACGATCGCAACATCCGACGCCGGCTCCCCTCCCCTGATCTCTCGCTCTCTCATCCGCCAATCACGGGTTCTGCCACAGAAGACCCGGCCACAGCCGCGAGTGCAGAAGCCGTAGCCACCACCGGAATCATCGCCATCACAACCACCTCCGCTTCTACGCCGGTAGCACCTTCAGCAGCACCGGGACCAGCACCAACACCGGCGGACTTTTCCTCCAACGACTACCTCTCCCTCGCGACCTCGCCGCTCCTGCGCGCACGCGTGCTCGCAGCGCTCCACGCCGCCCCCGCGATCCTCGGCTCGGGGGGCTCGCGGCTGCTCGTCCACGGCACGGCGCACGCGGCTCTCGAGGCGCGGCTTGCGCGGGAGTTCCGGTCTCCCGCGGCGCTGCTCTTCAACTCGGGCTTCGACGCGAACGCGGGCTTCTTCGCGTGCGTGCCGCAGGCGGGCGACGCGCTCGTGCACGACGCGGCGATCCACGCGTCCGTGCACGACGGTGCGCGCACGTCGCGCATCGCGCCGGGCCGCCGCCGTGCGTTCGCGCACAACGACGTGCGCGCGCTGCGGAATGTGCTTTGCGCGCTCCGCGACGAGTGTGCTGCGCTGCGGACGGGCACTGCGAGCGTGTTCGTTGCGGTCGAGAGCGTGTACAGCATGGATGGCACCGTCGCGCCGCTGTGCGCGATGTTGGACACGATGGACGCGGTGTTCCCCGCGGGGAACGCGCACATGGTCGTTGATGAGGCGCATGCGACGGGGCTGTATGGGCCCGGCGGGCGCGGGCTCGTTGCCCTGCTCGGGGTGGAGAAGCGTGTGCTTGCGCGGCTGCACACGTTTGGCAAGGCGCTCGCCGCGTCCGGTGGTGCGTCCATTCTTCGGGCGCCGCACACAGGCAGAGATTAGATGTTCTAGATTCGCGTTCGTCTGCCACGCCGCAGCGGTGCTCCTGACCAACACCCTGATTCGCGATTACTTGCTCAACTACGCGCGACCGCTGATCTACACGACATCGCTCAGCAACCTCGCCGTCATTGCCGCATCGTGTTCGTTTGACCTCCTCGAAGACGGCACTGCATATCGGGTAGGTCGTTCACCTGTCCTGCTACCACGAACCTGACCTCGAGCGCGCGCAATAGCTCGCGGCCCGGGTCCTCGACCACTCAGTATACTTCCAGGAGCGCCTCTGTGCCTCTCTCGTCGCGTCATCCATCCCGCCGCGCATACTATCTCTCCCGGCACACCTGCAGAATCCCTTGAAGACTCAACTCCCGACGCCGATCATACCCATCTTGACACCTCGTGCACGCGCCCTGTCTGCGCACCTCCTAACACACGGCGTCAACGCACGTCCGATAACTTGGCCCACAGTCCCGAAGGGTACAGATCGAGTACGCGTATGTCTCCACGCGGGGAACACGCGTGCTGAGCTCGACAGGCTCGTCGATTCCGCAATTGCGTGGGCAGCAGCAGTCGCACGGGAAGAGGGCGTTGGCCAGGACAGGGGACGGCTCCGCATTCAAGAGGATGTGCGTGTTATGGGCACGGGCGGGGGCGGGGGGCTATTGCTGCAATCAAAGCTATAGAGTCGTGTTGTATGTGTGAGTAGAATAGAAAGGTACTGTCAGTCCTGTAACTCTTCGATTTCCTGCATGCTCGATTGGAAGAGTGCTACAGAGTCGCTGGCGCGTCGCGGTACTGTACCTACGAGACCTATCTCAGATGGGAAGGGGGGCATACCTGAGAAGTGAAAGCGTGACACGCACCCTGTACACCCGCCCCGGCTTTGACTCGCGCAATGGCCTCCCTATTCCACTCGATCGCCGCGAGTTGTGCGTGCTTGAGTGTACCTAAAAACGTAAGATCCAGAACGCTTTATATCGAACAGCTTTATATGGTGACAGGTAGCGCACCTGAGACGTGGATCACATGCGGCACAACCTTGTACCCTTCGTTATTCCCGATTCTGTCGAGGAGCACAAGAGCTGCCCAGGTCGTGCGCGCTGCTTCGCCCCGCGCGACACGTATGATACAAAGGTGCGTCGTGGGTGAAAAGTACTTGACTGTTCGTGAAAGTGCACAAGTCAGTCTCGTAAAGCAGAAAGCAATAACGCACCAGAGAGCGAGGCGCCGACTTCTCCCCAGCCCGTATCTCCAAAGTTCGACAATACGCTCTGTTTTAGCGCATTAAAGACGTCCTTTCCTGATATCGCCTGGCCTGATGTAGGCAAAGGTGCAGAAGAGGTGGTCGTCGTGGTGGCTGAGATGAACTCGACGAGAAGCCAGCGATTCTAGTTTGTGGGGTCAATACTAGCATGGGCGAGACGAGGGTAAAACAGAACGGTACTTTGAATCGAACCATCTCAACCTGCCGTGTATCGAACCGGGCAAGGCGTCGCCGGGGCCAATGGCAGTCCCAGTAGAAGTGACTTTTCTCCGCTCTCGGCTGGGCCCTTCCGAGTCGCTCAAAGTGCGATCAGAAAGCCCCGACAGAAAGTATCCCGTTATCACATCTCAGTTCCAGGCTAGTTCATGGCATCTGTTACTACATCCCGTATCTCCCAAACTATTCCTCTTTAGCACCATGCTCCAATAACATCCGTACGAGCTCAGGCCCGGGGTATTCTTTCTTTGAGACCACCTGGAACGATGTCCGGCCCATGTCATTTTGCGCGTGTACGTTCGCACCACGTTCTAATAACAACTGTACAATTTCTTGGCGTCCGTTGAACGATGCCAGGTGCAACACACTCCATCGCATCTGAGTGATTGCGTCCACGTCCGCGCCGCGGTCGAGGAGCAGCCGCACGGCGCGGAAGTGTCCCTCTCGCCCTTCCGTGTTCAGCGGACACCAACGCCACTTGTTCCTTGCATTCACGTCTGCACCCCGTCTGAGCAGTGATATCAAGGTTCCCCCCGGCCGACGCAAGATACAACGGTGCCTCGTTGTCCCAGCTTTGTGCGTCGACATCTGCGCCGTGGTCGAGCAACAACGGCACGGCGTCGGAGTAGCCCTTTTGCGATGCCAGGTGCAGCGAAGTCCAGTCCTGCTTGTCCCGGGTGCTCACGTTTGCGCCGCGTCGTACTAGACAGTGCCCGACTGCTGGTCTCCGATTTTCCAAAGCGAGGAGTAGCGGGGTCTTGTGATCTAGATTTCGCACTTCGGTATCTGCACCGTGGTCGAGCAACAATTCCGTGACCTCGAGATAGCCATCTCGCGACGCTATATGTAGGGGAGTAACGTCCTGCCTGTCTTTGCCGCCATGCAGTCTCACACCAT
This sequence comes from Lactarius akahatsu, assembly GCA_021524915.1. Lineage (NCBI taxonomy): Eukaryota > Fungi > Basidiomycota > Agaricomycetes > Russulales > Russulaceae > Lactarius > Lactarius akahatsu. Next base: position 102,043 of record JAKELL010000047.1, read on the forward strand.
CCGGCCTTCCGTTGATAGACGCCCGATGTCCTCATCTTGCGCGTTGACGTCTGCGCCGCGCGTGAGTAGTGGATCCACGACCTCGAGATGTCCGTCGCGAGATGCCCGATGTAACGGACTCTGACATCGATGCAGTGGGGTCCAGCCCAGCGTGTTTCGGGACTTCGCATCCGCACCGTGCTCCAATAACAGTTAGGCTACCTCGATTCTCCCGTCCTCCAGCGCCAGGAACAAGGGGGTCTCGCGAACTCTATCCTGGGCAACGGCATTTGCACCGCGGTCGAGCAACAGTCGCGCAATGTCGAGATGACCGTGCCGGGATGCCACGTGCAATGGGACCCGATCGCGATCGTCCCAGGAACCTGCTCCATAGTGGAGTAGCAACCGGGCGACCTGTAGATGTCCCTTGGTCAACGCCGCGTGGAGTGGAGTCGCGTGGGAACCGCCTCTTGCGTGTATATCCCGTGGATGTGTATTGATGAGATGTTCTGCCAGACCAAGGAAACCACACAGGGCAGCATAATACAGCGAAGTTACTTCAGGACGGCGCGGGTGAAAACTGGGTTGGTGTGCTTTATAGGGATGGTCGAAGTCGTACAACCAGACCCACGCCGCGAACCGGGGTCAAAGAGTTATTCCATCCCGACCTGAATGGACGACGATACATTTCCAAAATTGGCGTGGTCAATCCAACGTTGAGCTGCGTAGTCGGCTAGAGGAAAATCGGGCGCGTAATATTTGTGACATTGGTTCCCATATTCCAGTAGGACGCCGAGGCAGGCTTGCGCGAGAATTGTGTTCGCTGGCTCGAGGAGAACATGGAAGCTTGAAACCGCTGCCGAAGTGGCGAGGCGACTGGAAGTCAAGAATTCTTTCACGGAAAAGTGCGAGAACTGTACTACTCCGTGACGGTAACCGTCGGCGGGGTAGACAACGGCAACCAAACTGGAGCATGCTGATAGAATAGCCTCTTCTGTGTCCTCCGAACGAAAATCCGCATTGAACTCGGGGGTGGCCTCGGCGTTGACCCGGACCACATGGACTTCCGCTAGCTCTTGTACGCTAAAGGGGCGAACCGACACCGTAAGGCATTGGAAAAGGCGGTGCGCATATGCCCGTTTCTCCATATCGATCGCTAGTAGTGCGCGCTCGTAGGTTCGTCCAGGGTTATGGGCAGTTCATCTAGGGTCTGCCGGATACTTCCAGGAAAACACCGACGCAAGGTCTCTACTAGTTGGCAAAAAACCCAACGAGACCTGTGGGAGTTTGTGTAAGAAATTCGTGTCGAGACACAGCGACTGTGAGAACGTACATTTCATCGGCCTTTTGAGCGAGTGTGTCAATGAGAAGTCTCTGATCCTCCTCTCTCCACCTCTGCATTATTCGGTCCGACCGGACAGCCGAGTTGATGTACTCAACAATGTAAGAATTTTTGTCTGAATATTTTAAAGGTCTCCTTTTGACAAGTCTCGTCATGAAGGGACACACGAAGGGACGTTGAAGGTTCGAGAATATTGCGGATGTCAATTTCGGGGCGACCCGAGACGCAGACGTGGAGATTTGGGAGGTGTAGGTTAACAAGCTCCTCAATGACTCCAAGGACCTTTTCTCGTGGGGACGGCATGCCGGTAGTGTTTGGACATTCATCAAGCGCGTCAACAATAAGGTAAGTGAGACTTTGTCTGGGGAGCGTGAGCATGTCCTTCAGGTAATGCGTCAGTTCACGCGCAGAGGGTTTTCGAGTGCCGCTGGCGTGTGTGGAATACAGGCGCAAGAGGATCTCATAGCGAGAATCTGACCCGGAGCCAAGCTGAGAGAGAAGAGGCGAGAGTAGCCCATGCAGATGCTGCTTTTCCGTATCCCTCAAGTCAAAATAATAATATGCCATGGAGGCCAATCCAGATACGCGCGTTTCCTCGATATCCCGAAGTATGGCGGAGCTGGCCGACAGCGTGAGTGCTATTGGGTGAAGACGTCGAACGACGATGTACAGAAGAATACTCCTCCCAGAGCCAGCTACGAGACAAAGGGGTTATCAGCATGACACGGGCGTCGATAGTAGAAAGAAACCGTACGTTTCCCATGGACCCACAGTAAAGAACCGGATGCTTTCCACGCCGCAAACATCCTACCCTTGAAGAACCATATTGCAGTTCCGCGATGATGTACCTCACTCGCGATCTGGTTCGTCGACGGGTTGGGGGGAGAGAGCAAACTTTGGACGTCCTTTTGCAATTGGTCACCTAGGTGCCGGGTATCAGTGAACGATAATAGCAGAACGAAGGCAAAGCGCACGCTTCATCTTGTTTATCTCCGTTGCCATCTCGTGGATGGTAACTGAAACCAGTAGTCAGTCCAACCTGAGAATACTCTCGCGCACACGCAAACATACCTAGAACCTGTCGAATATTTTCCGTTGAAGCTTTGCCGTCTAAGGGGTCACGCGGTTGCGCTCCGTTAAACGAAAGTGACTAGGGAAGGGGGCTTTGCATACCATCCATAATCACCTTGATGTTGTTCACAAGACCATGTACAATCTCAAGAGTCAGGATCACGGTCGTTCGAGCCTCCTCCTGTGTGAGTCGGTCCAGCCTGTGGAGCACCGCCTCAAAACTCGTTCTCTCCCAACAGCTTTTTCGCGAATTTTTCTGTAGGGTAGCAAGTCAAGCCATGAATATCTGCGCCTAGGATCATGCCAAGCCGCGAACGTACTGAAGCGACCCTGCTTGATCTGTTTCGTCGCCAAGGCCAGTACAGAGAGAGAGTAATTCAACCATTATCTTGGCGACCACTTCTTCCATCGCGGAGGTGAACTGTATCTCAGTGTATACCCTGAGGCGTTTGAGAAAACTCTCGACGCATTCAAAGAGATCTACGAGAGCATCATAGCTCGAGCTGACATCCTTGGCTGCCTGGAGACCAAGAGATTACAAAGACCCGTGAACAAAGAAAGGTGGATACAAACTGTAAGGAGAATACAGATCCCAGAAAAGACGACTTTAGCCGGTGGAAACACCTAGAAAACGTGCGTCAAAACTGGCGAAAGGAAGGAAGACCTCTCGGCGTACAAGACCGATACACTTATTGAGGGTGGCACTGGATGCTAGCACATGCAGGAGATGCACAGTCTAGCCGAGCCGCTTCATCAACTCTCGACCTCCATTTCTAAATACATCAAATGCTTGAGCTTGCTCTTGAAATAAATGAAGCACAGAATCAGCCGAGTCACGGCTTCTGAGCTTATCAGCAAACGGGTGCTTAGTTAGATCTTTCCCCTGCGACAAGCGCGGGGAGAGAAGACGGGATGATCGAGAGTGAAGAGGCTCAAAGATACGCCAGTCGCCGACCACTGCAATTTATAGACGCCCACTGGCATAAGCCTGCGTGCTGCAGGTAATCATATACCTATTCCGTGTGAAACAACAGGTGGTGTGATCTTAGCTAGGGTGTTGCCGTTCTCTACGTATACTGGCGCGGGCTGATGGTCGTCACACTGAGTGTAGTCTCTGCCGCTGCCGCGGCTGGAGCGACGAGCGGCGGGGAGCGGCGGCCCGGGCATGCTAGAGCGTATGAGGCGGCACGTGCAAGTTCCTCTTTCTGTCCCAAGCACTCTTCTGGTTCCTTGAATTCATTTCGCCCGCCGGCCCTGCCTGCCACGCCCAGTAATTGCCAAGGGATCGATGATGAGATCTATGAGACCCTATGTTTTCCGGCCTTCATCAACTTGCTCCAGGTGGGCCCCACGACCCCCATTGCGACCTCGCCTCGGAAACGCAAACCCCTCATCCCCGATCAAGAAGCACTCCGTGTTTCCGCCCAGTTTCTATGCAGTCTACCAGCTTAGGTGTTTCCCACCAATACCTATTGCTATGCACAAGAGCTAGTACTACACTTCAACAACGTTTGTTTCCCTGTACCATGCGCCGGCCCTCCTTCCTCCTGGCGCCACACCGAACCTAACACAGAGAGCAAGGCAGTGACTCTCAAAGATAGTGTGCGAGCCAGCCCAGGGCTGCCGCTACTTCCTGGAAAGACCAGTAGCTCTAGAGCCGCCAGTGCAGCAGGCAAGATGGTGCCTTCAGTTTCCAAGTCTCGAACCCACCTGTGTGCTTTTTTTTTTTTTTCGGAAGAAAAATCATCAAACCCACCTGAGGGCTACAGTGAGGACGCCAGCCTGAGCCAGGGAAAGTGGCTGATATGTCTACAGTGACTTAACGGGTATTTCCATACTGCCCGAGCTTGAGCTTGCCAGTATAGTAAGCCCGAGAGTGCCGCGCCTTCCCAGCCTTCCTGATTACTCCGACTGGTTCTGAAAGAAGAAATGTGTGCATGATCACGCATAGCCACGGCGACTGTTACAGCACACTGACACCTTTGGCTTCTCGGTGCCGAATTATGTTTTCAGACGACGATTGCAAGCCAGTGCGAGTTGCGTGACATGACTTGTCCTGCATGGGAACTTTCTCATGTCCAAACTGAATCTTCTTTTCTCTTGTGTGAATTCCCGCCCGAAAACAATGTCTCCGCATTCCCACTTTTCATTCATTCTGGAAGTCATGGGATCTTTCCCCAACGCACCACATCTGTCCTTGCTGCATCTATGCCATCCTGAAAGGTTCTCGTTTTCGATCCAATTCACGAATGTCAATGTCCGAATTCGATTCCGAGTTGTCCCATCGCCGATGGAGAATCGTGTTCCAATTTGAACATAGGCTGAAGCGCTGAAGCCTAATAGTATAGAGAAACTCCAAAAACACGTTTTACGTCATACTCTAAATGCGTTCAAATTGCCTGCGAGATAGCGGTTCAGCTTTGTGCCGCACCCTGCTGCCTGGTGAATCAGATGCTTACGTCGGCCGAGAGGATGGATCAATGTTACTCCAGTGTGCGTGTTACCCATCGGAACGTGGTGGCTAGAGGGATGTCTTGATCCTCGGTACTTTTCATATGGGCTCCGGGTGCGAATGACGGCACGAATTATTCGACGAAATGATTTAAAGCAACTACGCCCGAGAGCACTACGATGCGGCACGGGCTCTTCGGTTCATTTTCGGATCTGCACATTTATTCGGCAACACGCACCTGACAAAATATGAGGCCTATATGGGGTCCTGAAGGATGATATCGATGATATTTCAGTCCTAATTAATATGTTGTGTAGACAGGCCCGGGCCGTCAATACTTTCCATTAGTGTTGGGCTGGGGTTCATGCTCAGGCTGGCCCTCATGCTGCGTTAAACGACCCATCGATTATAACCCCCGAAAGATGCTCCAATACTGTGTCACCTCCCGCTATCAGCGGGAGCGAACACCAAAGACTGACGTCACGCCGTATTGGCCGTTCACAATATCAATCATGCCATGGGCGCCCCATTGCGCCTGCGGATGGATGCGGCCAAGTGCCACGCAGCATCGTTCGTAAAATGGAATATTATTAGACCTAGGGCATGATCTGGTGTCCTGAGCCAGAAGCCTGCACTCAAGGACATCTGCTGAACCAGCGAGTAGCCTAGAGGCAGCAGACTTACCTGGCCCGTGACCTGACCATACCTAGTGCTAGAACTCAAGTGCTGACGCTGGTGTGCTCGTTCAACTGATTGCGAGTGATGCCAAGGGTTTCTGCAGTTCACAAAAGTTCACGAAAGATGACATGCGTCGGACGGAATCGGAGTTGCAAGAAGCAACACGTTCAAGTTGGCTCCACCTTCGGCGCCATTGAAATCGGATGAAACCTATTTTTTCCACAGAACACTCTTGCGTGTCAGTCATTTGAGTGACCCTTTCAGTACCTTCTTAACTTAGCACCGTAACTTTCCGTCAAGGCCCCGCTTTGTCAATGTGCCGTTCACAAGTCGTTCACACGTGTCTTCGCGCGGGCCGGCTCTATTTTTATGTTTCTACTGGACGCGCTCTACTTTCTGGGTCGGAACTTGGGTCGAATTATAATCAAGATACAGAGCGATCTCATGACACAGATGAGCAAGATTTGCCGGCGGCAGAAATGCACAGTGTTTGGCCAGACGTGGAACACCGCAATGCTGATTATTTTCTGGTGTACAGGACAGGTGTGGAAGGACCGTCAATTTAATGCCTTCACCGATGCCTCATCCCTCGAACTGGTCCAAGTGGACATTTATATATCAGTGCAAGAGTGGGGAGGGTCGAGGAGGGTCTACCTTGGGGTCTACATACGTAGCACACTTATGTCATACGACGTGCCTGCTGTCCGGGCGTTGGGCGTTGCAGGACAGCGGCAGTCGGCAACGACTCGGCATCAGGCTCGCAATCGCCACATCTCATCATAGAGCGCGACTTGGAGTGCGATTCTGCCACATACGACAGGGGTTACCTTTTCTTGCGGATATAGCTCACGCTACTCCTTGCATTGGCTATAAAGATGCCAGTTTGTAGGGCTGATCAAACATCCTCTCCTCCGAGTCCGACCCGCGATAGAGATGTCCTACTGGAAAAGCATCGTCGTCTCTGCTTGCGTTGCCACTGTGGCATTTTGTGCGTCTTCTTCGCTGCTAAGGCTAGTGATACCCTATCCGCGGGCACCTGACTGTCATGTGTAGGTGCCCCGCACCAATCTTCCACTGCTCCCAGCGCGAGTGCGACTGTTGTGCCGGCCAGCGATGATCCCAACTTCGTTATTTTCCCTCCAGGCTCGGATGGACCCGCTCAGCCGATACGAGACGGGCTCGGTGCCACAATTCTTGGCCCTCAGAACCTGCCACTTCAGCAACAGAATCCGGACCTCCTTGCACCCCCTACTACGGATCATGGGACCGTGTGTGTACTTTCACTATATCACGCTTAAAAACAGACGCATTCTGAATGCTGGAGCCTAGAAAAAATGCGAAGTGGTCCTTTACCCTGAGTAGCAATCGTATGCAGACAGGTGGCTGGGCCAGACAACAGAATGGTGGGTCGTCTGAGTGACCCCCGTCGATTGCGACCTCACACATTGAATTGTTAGTCAACGCGATGCCCATCTCGACAAGTGGGGCAGATCTCTTTGCATTCTTGGGCCATATGCACTCATAAATTCTAAAAGGTATGGCCGGTGTGAACATGCGCCTCGAGCCTGGCGCTGTTCGGTGAGTTTTTTGGCCTTTCCTGGACGCTCTCCTACTTATAATACCTCCTCTTTCCCCGCAGCGAGCTTCACTGGCATAAGTCTGCAGAGGTACGCATCTTATGTGTCCTGGTCGCGGGGAAAAGTCAACCATCAACCTAATCTGAGTTTAGTGGGCATATGTCATCAAGGTAAATAAGACGTTCCCTTCGCGATTTCCTTTTCAAGAGGACACCGAAATCAGGGAACTACCCAAGTAACTTCTGTCGACCAAGACGGGCGTAGTTACATCGCCAATGTCGTAAGTTGCTCGATTTGGCGACAATTATGTTGTCCTTATACCGCGTTTTCGCCTGCGTTGTTAGAATCCTGGCGATTTGTGGTACTTCCCCCCTGGGATACCTCACTCTTTGCAGGCTACGGGTGATACACCTGATGGATCTGAGTTCTTACTGGTATGTGGCAACGGTCGACACGGTTATTGTCTTATACGCTCCGTTTAGGTGTTTCCAGACGGTGACTTCAGCGAGGATTCCACCTTCCTAGTAAATTCACCTTTTGTATGCCAGTCGCGCCCCTAATCGGCATGTTAACCGACAGATCACCGACTGGCTCGCTCATGTTCCGAAGGAAGTCATTGCCAAAAATTTTCAGACCAATATCACCGCCTTTGACCACATTCCCTCTCGGGAGCTGTACATTTTCCCTACAGGTTCTCTTGTTCCCCTATTGGCGCAATTTGGTTCTTTCTGATCACTGAACCGTTTTCAGAACCGCCATCTAGCGATGTAGCACCTTCCAACCCTCAGGGACAGGTTCCCAATCCCTTATCCTTTGCATGGTCAAAAGTACAGGGGACCACACATCCGGGGGGTACCGTCAAGATCATCGATTCAACGACCTTCAAGATTTCGACAACGATTGCCGCTGCAGAGGTCACAGTCGAGCCAGGCGCCGTTCGTGAATTGCATGTGAGCCCGAGCACCTGTGCCTGTCATATTGTTAATATGATCATCTCACGGTCTCTGTTGCTGGCAGTGGCACCCAACACAAGACGAATGGACTTATTATCTGTAAGCGGCACTTCGTACCGCTTGTGACTTTCCCACTGAGAATATATTTAGAAGTGGCAACGGCCGCGTGACAATTTTCGCTTCGTCGGCCAATGCACGCACTTTCGACTATCAGGCTGGGGATATTGGTTTTGTTCCCGCGACTTTCGGTCAGTAAACCGTTGATTGACGCGGCTTAACTCCGACGCGCTTATGCGTGTACTACTATGCTGTCTAACGTAGGTCATTACGTTGAGAACATTGGCAACACAACCCTTCGCTTCCTTGAGATAGCCAACACGGGTGAGTAGCGGAGTCTCTATTCGGCCACATCATTTAAAAGGTGAATGTTGCAGATCGTTTCCAGGATATCAGCCTCACGCAGGTGACGTGACTATAACGTAGACTGAAACCCCATGTTCACATTTCATTAGTGGCTTGCACTGACGCCTCCGACGCTCGTCAAGGCCCATCTTGGCCTCTCAGACGATACTATTGCACACTTGAATAAGACGAAGCAGTTTGTCGTGTGATTAGCTTCATGAAACTCTTTCTACGTCTCGTACTATAGAATGGCGGTATCCTGCCCATTGTACACAGTAGAAAATTTAGTCGCCGATTAAACTTCCTTACTGGACGAATTGACGCATTGTGGGTTTGAGCGTCGACGTGTATGCTAGTTTTGACGTGCATGTGCAGACTCGAAGGGTGTTCTTCTGAGAAATGAGGTACATGAAACCCCCCGACTCCCTCAAAGCTCGTACCATTTGTCAATTTGTCACTCTGCGCGTTCCCATTATCCCATCAACTCACTACTTAACCAACGTAGAAACCAACATCACAAACTAATAAACTTGTGACTTCTTGTGTGACTTTCTGTCGTAGCTGGTGCAGGAATTAGGGAGATCTGGCACACCAGACTGACCAGAGTAAGATAAACGGCTGGGGTGCCAGGTGTAAGGCGTACTTGAATACGTCGTAAGGACCGCCGTAGGTTGATGTTGAGATACAGCCCGGAAAGTGCAAGCTGCACTAGTAATTAAATACTCGTTATATTGCCATTTAATCGGTTATCTATGAGTTGTACGAGGAGATAGGGGCATACGCTCTACTCCAAAACTTGAACTCCCACTCTCCCACTCACTCACGTTCCTCACATACATGAGCTGCCAGCTGCTTAATAGTAGATGTGTAAGAACCCGAACTGTAACTACAGGGATTGTCGCTGGTCACATGCATAAACTAAGTGTCCGAAAATAACAACCAGTACAAAATCCTAAGAAACTAAACGATCGTGTTATGAGTTCCTGCTCGTATCTGATCTCTTCTCCCTACACACACTGGGTATGTGATCCAATTCGGCGTACTCGGGCATTCAACGTATTCAACATGTGAACGCGCAAGTCCCGCACATGAGGCGCCGTCGATTCCCGAGTGTCGAGACGTTGCGCGCGTGAACGCACAGTATCTCAAAACTTTCGCCCGTAGCAAAAAATGTCATATCGATTACTGGCCTGCCCTAGTTGTTTGGTCAGTGATGCCATCAGAACCAGACGGACAGACCAGACAAGATGACGTACCTTTCCCCAACGTCTAAGCACTGCTGGCGGCGTGCTCTGACAGTAATCGTACAACCGTCTTGTACCCCTTTCCCGATGCCGCTTGTAACGGAGTTCTGCCCTCGTCATCCCGTGCGCGGACATCTGCGCCCCGATCTAGCAGCAATCGGACGGTCTCGACGTGCCCATTCCGTGACGAGAGATGCAACGGCGTCCAGTGGTCCTGCTTCTTTGCGTTGACATCTGCGCCGTGGTCGAGCAGCAAGCGCACGACGTCGAGGCGTCCGAATCGAGATGCTCTGTGTAACGGGGTCCAGCCGGATTTGTTTCGACAGTCCACCTCTGCGCCGCTCCGGATCAACAACTGCGCAATCTCGAGATTCCCCGTGGTCGATACTATGTCCAACGCTGTCTTGTGATGGCCTGGATCCCGTGAGTTGACATCTAGTACGCCGCTCCCAAGCAACGACCGCACGACCTCGAGATTTCCATCTTCGGCGGCTGTGTGCAGCGTGGCCTTGTCCTCGTGGTCGGGGCTTCTTTCATCTCCCTCACTTCCTCCAAGCGTGTTCTGTGATGCCGCGTCTAACGTGGTCAAGCGTACAGCGTTCACGGCATTCACGTCTCCCGTAAACTCGATCAGGAAGTTGGCAACCTCAGCTTTTCCGCTTTCCGCCGCCTGATCCGCTGGGGTCTGGTGTTTCTTATTTCGGGAGTTGGCATTCGCGCCTCGTTGGAGCAACATCACAACGACATCAAAATGTCCGTGTCGGGATGCTGCGTGCAACGGAGTACAGCCTTTGATGTCTTGCGCATTCACATTGGCTCCGAGGTCGATCAATAAGCGCGCGGCGTCGAGTTTCCCGCTCCGTGCGGTCCGGTCCAACGGTGTCTCCCGCCAGTTGGTCCTGGCATCGACATCAGTACCGCGTTCGACCAGCAGACGTGCAACTTCGCAGTGCCCGTTGGCCGATGCGATATGCAGCGAAGTCCACAAGTCGTCCTTCCGTGCATCCACATCTGCGCCACTGGCAAGGAACAACTGTACGAGATTGAAGTGTCCGTATCGGGATGCCAGGTGTAGTGGAGTCCAGCTTTGGCCGTCCCGGGAGTTGAGATCTGCTCTACGCTCGATTAAGGCGCGCGCAGCTTCGAGCATTCCATTGCTTGAAGCCAGAGCCAATGGCGTCTTGAGGCCCTTGCACCGTGCATCGACCTCCGCGCCAGAGTTGAGTAACAAGCGCACCAAGTCGGCGTGTCCGTCTCGCGCTGCTATGTGTAATGGCGTCAGGCCTTTGCTATTGCGGTGATGTACAGCCGCGCCATGTCTGATTAGAAGGCGCGTAATGTCGAGGTTCCCGGTGCGGACTACTCTGTCCAATGGCGTTTCTTGATTGTCGTTTTTAACGTTAACATCTGCGCCACCTTGGATCAGTACCCGTACGACCTCAAGCGCTCCATTGGCCGATGCCAGATGCAACGGAGTCCAACCATCGTCTTTCCGCACGTTTGGGTCTATGTGAAGGTTGAGGAACAGCCGCACGAGATCGTGGTGCCCGTTCCGTGACGCGGAGTGCAATGGAGTCCAGCGCTGATTGTCCCTCGAATTTGGATCAGCCCCGCGCTCGATCAGGAGGCGTACAACCTCGAGTCTTCCGTTGCCCGATGCTAGCACTAATGGAGTTCTGGAGTTCTTGTTCGGTGCGTCGACATCCACGCCAGCGTCGAGTAGTAGTCGTGCAATTTCTGTAGACCCGTTTAGTGCTGCGGTGTGCAGGAGCGTGTGGCCATGACTGTTGCTGCCGGTGTCCAAATTTGCGCCGTGCTTGATCAGGAGTCGCACGATCTCGGGGCTTCCGGCACCTACAGCCCGGTCCAGTACCGTTTCTCGACCCTCCGTGCGTATCTCTACGTCTGAGCCACGTTGGATGAGTAACATCGCAACCTCAAGCCTTTCATTTGCCGCCGCCAGGTGCAGGGGTGTCCAGAGGTCTTCTTTTTGGAGATTCGTGCTTGCGCCGCGGTCGAGTAACAGCTCGACGACAGTGTGGTGTCCAGATCGCGACGCAAAGTGCAAAGGAGTCCAGCCCTTGGTGTCCTGGCAATCTATATCTGCACCGCGGTCGAGGAGTAGACCGCAGATCTCGACCTCCCCCTCGCTCGAAGCGGCATGCAACGGCGTTTCGAGTTTCTCCGTCTGGGAGTTGACATTCGCGTCGTACTCTAGCAACAGCCGTACGATGTCGAGCTTTCCACCTCGTGCGGCCCTGAGCAACGGACTCGATCCGTCTTTGTCCCGGGCATCCACGTTAGCACCGTGCCGTAGTAGCAACTGCGTGACTTCTAGATACCCCTTGCCCAATGCGGCATGCAATGGAGTTATGTAGTAGCCTCCCCTCGCGTCCACATCCGACGAACGGGTGAGAATGAGGTCTTCCACGAGGCGATAAAAACCGCACAGGGCCGCATAATACAAGGGGCCTGCCTTAGGCAGCGTCGGGTGTTCAGTAGACATGTGTTCCCCCCAATGATGGTCAATATCGTACGTCCAGACCCACGCAGAAAAATGGGGCTTGTCTGGATCGAAGAGGCGTCCCATAACATCTTGAATTTGCGACGATACGTCCTCGAATTGGGCGTGGTCCACCCAATGTCGAGCAGCATAGAGCATGAGCGGTCGGTCTTGTATAAATTTTCTGTCGATATGGTCGTCCAGCTTGAGTAAGAAACTGAGGCATATTTTCGCAAGAATCGTATGCGCAGGCGCAGGAAGAATGTGGTAGCGGGAAAGATCGTTTCCCAAGGTGGCGAGGCGGTCCGAGGTCAAGTACTCTTTGACCGAAAAGTGGGAAAATTGCACGACTCGATATCCGCGGACGTTGACAACGGAGATTAGGCTGGTACACGCAGATTGCACGACTTCTTCTCCGTCTTCGGAACGCCAACCCACGTTAAAGTTAGTCACTCCTGTGTCGAACCGAACAGCGAGAACTTCGGTCAGCTCCTGAACGGTGAGAGGCCGAACGGACACCGCGAGACATTGGAAGATTCGGTGAGCATATTCTCGATTCTCCTCGTCAATCCCGAGTAGCATGTGTTCGTATGTTGCGTCCAGGCTGCTCGGCATTTTATCCAAAGCAGACCGAATGCTTGATGGGATGATGCTGCGGCGCAGGATCTCCAGCTGGCATACGACCCACCGAAACCTGCGCAGTTGACTAAGAAAGAAGTTCGCCCCGATTGAAATTTGCTTACATTCCATCCGCTTTCCGTGAGAGTGTATCAACAACGAGTTGCTTTTCCCAATCTCTCCATCTCCGCATCCTTCGGTCCGAATGGACGACATTGCTGACATAATCAACAAGGTCCTTCTGTTGCCCACTTTCGTCGTGAAGGGACATCTGCACAGACGCCAGAGGTCGGAGAACTGTCCGGATGTCGATCTCGGGACGACTGGTTACGCAGATCCGCAGGTTTGGAAGTCGGAGAGCAACAAGCTCTGCCAGGGATTCCAAGACTTTTTCACGCGGAGTGGGCACCCCAGAGAAGTTGGGGCACTCATCGAGGGCGTCTACAATGACGTAAGTAGTAGGTTGTTCCGGGGATTCCAGCACGTTTTTGAGACATTGTGCAAGTCTTGCATCATTGGCTTTGCGTGAACCAGCAGCGTGCGCCGAGTACAAGCGAGAGAGGATGTCGTAGCACGCGCTGGACTGAGCGCAAAGCTGCTCCAGGAGAGAAGATAGCAGTCCATGACGATTCTGCTTCTCTAAGTCCCTGAAGTCGAAATAGTAGTAGGCGACGCAGGCTAGCCCAGCGGCGCGAAGGTCCTCGATGTCCTCAATGATTGCGGAGCTAGGGGAACGTAGAACATATAAGTAATCGCTAGACAAATCACCAAGGTATTTCGTACAGAAGGACGCTCTTCCCAGAGCCCACTGGGAAGAGGGAAATCATAAGCGCTCGAATGAGGGAACTTCTGAGAAACCCATACGTTTTCCGTAAATCCACATGAGGCAACCATTCCTTTTCCATTCAGCGAAGACCTTGCCTTGAAGAAACCATTCCGCAGTTCCCGCTTGTAGAGCTTCGCATGAGACATTGTGGTTTATAGACGGATCAGGAGGAGAGAGCCAAAGTCGGATTTTCTCCCGCAGCTGGTCACCTGTGAAGTAGTCTTAGACGCGACGGCTAACAGAACAAGGGGACCACAAACGTCTCATCCTGTGAATTTCATTCGACATCCCCTGCATAGTGACTTACGCCCCCGGTTAGTCGAACATAATGCACTACGACTCGGGCCAAACGTACTCAGAGCCTGTCGAATATTTTCCGTCGACGCCTTTCCGTCTACTCAAAAGTCAGTAAAATTACTAAGAAATGACACAGCAGCGCTTGCGTACCGTCCATTACCACTTTCACCGTGTTCATAAGACCATGAACCACCTCAAGGGTCTGGGCCACGGTCACACGGGCCTCCTCTTGAGTAAGTCGGTCCAACCTCCGGAGCACTGCCTCGATCTCGCTCTCCCCCAACAGCCTTTTTGCAAATGTTACTGCGACACATTCGCTCACATGTTACTCGACAGATTACGGTGCACTTACTGAAACGCCCCTGCTTGATATTCTTCGTCGCCAAGGCCAGAACAGAGAGTATTTCGACCATGATCTTTACGACCACATCCGTCATCGCAGGGGTGGGCGTGATCCCGTCATAAATACGGAGGCGCTTGAGGAAATTTCCAATGCATTCGAAGAGATCGACGAGCGCGTCATAGCCCGCACTGACCTGGCTGGCAGTCTAATGTAACTCGTCACGGGGCTTGGTCACCAAATCCAAATGCAAGTGATACACATACCACGATGAGGACATCAACTCCCGCGAAAATCGCTTTCGCCGCAGGTACGTGCTTGATGTGATCAAAGCATAAAGATTCATACAGAAGTCAATTACACACGACTCACCGTGCCAATTCCCTCACCAAGAGTTCCAGCAAACAGGTGAACAACTTGCACCACCGGCTTGAGCCAATTGATCAACTTTCTATTTCCTTCGCGAAACTCTTTAAAAGCCTTCGCCTTGTCCTGAATCAACTGAAGGATTTCATCCGGAGAATTGCTGCCTTGGAGGCTAGTGGAGAACGGATTTTTAGCGAGGTCTATCCCCGTTTCCTTCGCATACTCATTCAAAGCATCGAGGATCAACTGGAAGTTGGAAGGGGACATCATTGAAGATACTAGGGCAATATGGGGCCAACTTTGATTGAGGGGTTGTGTAAAAGGAAGAAAAAAGGTCCAAGAATGTTTCTTCGATAGTTGATTTGGTGCACTGCCACCCTCATAGGCGCCGTGATAGCCCTGCATTGTAAATTATGCTGGATGTGGACGATAGGCGCGAGGCGTAATTGATAAATCCTAATCGAGTACACGGGCTCAGGTTCCTGGCCAAGCGACATGATAGGTCGTACGTGCCCTCAATGTTGACTCTCTGAGATTCTGAGGTTACCCGCGGAAACCCATTGAATCATGGCATGTTGCAAGCTTTAGAAGTGGTGTAACGGGCACTCGCGATCTACTGTGACTAGTGCCAGTGGACCTGTCGAGGATATGATGTTCGATAGCATGTTCGATAGTCACTACTAGTACCTCACCCTACCTACAGTGTGCACACGCATCACTGATAACTGAAACTCTCCTCCACCTCCTACACACATCATCTTCATCGCAATATTATTGGTTTACATTTCCAAGTCTCGATATTTTTCGACGTCGTTCCGGCATCAGGATTCACGTCTATGTAGTCAGAAGGCGTACAGAGGGGATTCCGAGCGAATCAAGGAGCATGTAGTTGAAAGGACACATGGACGATCGTTGTACATACATTAGGGGAAGTACTGACTCGTCACCGTGGAATTAGTGTGCCAGTTGCCAGAATCCAAATCCTGGACACTGCGGTACGGCTCAAGGAGTGTTCGCTGCCCGGAACCACCGGAACGCAAGCCGACGCTGCTCTCCCACCGCTCTCCAGATCAATGTCATCATCTCTCTCCGCCCAGCCACTTAAAGTCGCCTCTGTAAACGGCTCTTCCAAAGGAGATCAGGGCTCAAGGACTCCCGTAGCGTCACGGGGGGGCTCTCCGGGGCCCTCAAACTCAACGCCGCTCGCTGACCCGGCTGATATCTCGAGCCCACACGAGCTCACCGCATTCGTGCGTTTTCCACCATTCCTCTGGCCAACTCCTTCTCATCACACTTAAAGGTGGAGACGTTGCTCGAGCAGCTCGACGCGAAATTCGACGATATGTCCTCGCAGATCGTCGAACGCAGTGCGTTGCTCATTCATCTCGCTGCTTCAGCTGATTATTGAAATCACATGTGCGCACAGTGGTGCAGATGTCGCAGCGCGTGGATGCGCTCGAGGCTTCAATCCAGGATATCATCAACGGAGATGCACCTCCGAGTTCGGCGCCGAGCATACCGCCATCTCCTCGCCGCGCAGCCTCGACCCCCCAACCGAAGCGCAAATGAAGTGGGCTGGCATGCCCTATCCCCGGACTTAGTACCGTTACCCTGAGCCCTGTATTGATACCACTCTCGCCGACAAGGTTGTTAGTATGAGGCTTGTTATGTTCTACCATACTACCGCACCAGATTACAGTATTAGCAGTTCCATGTTTCTGCCAAGGGAGACGTGAGACCGAGTAAGGTTAGGGTCTGTGTGGGGAAGTGGCACCCGTGGAAAGCCAACAGCACGCTGCTTTTCTCACCGACCTCACGACCTGCTCGTAGCACTCTCACTTCTTGGCTCTTTCTTTCAGTATCTGATTTATCTATTGTTCCGTTTACTACCTGCGGGCCTCTCTGAGGCAAGCGTTTGTTGCGCGGTCGACGGATTCTGCCTATCGAGTGGTTCAAGTTCGATAACAGGATCTCTCCATTGGGAGCTCGCAACCACCTTACCTCGAGACAGATATACAAAATACTCAAATTCTTGCCGTCATGAGCGCGTCCGCTGCCATCCCTTCTGCCTCCCCATTGCCTCTTGGCTCTTCGAAAAAACATGACCCAGCTCTTAAACCAAACCCACATCCTTACGCCATCAAGACCACCCATACGGGCGTGTTGTCTCGTTCCAACTCTTCTGGACACAACACTCCCTCCAGGTACTTCTACACGCCGCCCACTGGCAGCCCATTGCGCAGCCCGACGAAGCCGAAGCCCGAGTACCGCGGCCATCGTCACTCTGCCAGTCTCACCGGTGAACTGCCATTGCCCCTCCCCTCCCCTTTGGCCTCTCCCGCGTACTCGCAGCGCAGCCAGTCTGAAGACGACTTCTCGCTCCGCAGGCAGCGCGCTGATACTCTCCCGACCTACCTCGCCAACACCGACGGTGTATCCGCGGAGCCCGAGGAGGACTTGCCACACAACCCAAAGGCGTGGACGCCCTCGCAGTTGTCGGTGTATCTGACGGCGGCTCTGTGCGTTCGATCCGGTGCGCGCCTGCCAGAGCGCGTCGCACGCGATATCACATCTTGGGTGCGCCGTGAGGCCGTCACCGGACGGTCGTTCCTACGCTGGACGGACGAGGATCTCAAAGCGTGAGTCCCGCGACATCGTTGAGCCCGCGGGTGCCGGTGCTAAACCTTTTTTTCCTGTTCCAGGCTTGGCATTAACACGCTTTGGCGCGGTGCTCTCCTCACCGCGGCGCGTAACCTCCGGCAGAACATGCTGCGCGGCCGTCTCTGGGGCACTCTGACGTCTGAACCCGACCAAGAAGACAACGGCGCGCCGTTTGACTCGCTGTCATACGCGTTCCCCTCCAGCTCGCCCGACCTCACGCTCGCCGATGCGAATGCAGACGCCGACACTGGCCGCGTGCGCTGGAACACGAACGCAAATGGCCGCGTGCGCGGGATGGTCGACAAATGGGAGCGTGGGAGCGCGAGCAGCCGTAGCTCAAGTCGCAGTTCGAGCCACCGGGATTCGGAGAGCGACAGCAGGAGCGAGCCTGGCTCGGACGCCGACGTCGACATCGTCCAAACTGCCAACGACACCATTTCACCCGCTCCTCCATTGCCGTTCCCAGCAAGCAAAGGCAGCGCAATGGTGGATGGTGCCGCCCAGGAGCCCAGCATCGAAGACTTGCTTGCGGCTGCATCCGCCTCTTCGGTGCCAATGGACGGCTCGTGGGGCGCACGGGCGTGGGAGGACCTCAACATTGGCGTCACTGTTCGTCGTGTCGATCCGGCGCACGATACCGTCGTCCCGCGCCGTGATGGCAGCGGGAGCGGGAGCAGTAGCGGCATCGGCGCGGGGAGCGTGCGCAGCGTCGGCTCGCGGAGGAACGGGGGTGGCAGCAGTAACAACGGCAGCCAGCGCATGCGACGCACGGTCGTGGACATCTTTTCCGAGCCTGAGGACGTCGATCCCTTCTCTGAGCCGACTGTCAACATGGAGGCGCAGGCTGATACAAGTTCGCCTGTCGGGATCGAAGATGGACAGGAGGCAGAGGAGGATGCAGAGCTCGAGGCGACGGAGCGTGCCCTGGAAGACGAGATGCGCGGGACGCGCGGTCTGCTTGAGGAGTTCAGACGCCGGCTGGAGGAGGTGGAGACGCGCGTGGGTGTTATGGAGGCTGAGTGGCGCGCTAAGGAAGAGCAGCAGCAGCAGCAGCAGCGAGTGGCCCTCAACACACACAACGACAAAGCTGTCGCGGCAGTCCAAGAGGAGCCCACCCCACTGCCGCCACCATCGCTGCTTGAGGTGACGACGGAGGAGATCTCGGCATCCTCCGATTCTAGTTGCGCGAGCGACGAGGACACGGATCGCGGCGTTGCCCGCCCCACGTTCGGACTCGGCCCTGAGACAGTGTCCGACCTGCCGTCGTTCGTGCTTCTTGTTGGACTTGGCGTGTGTACAGTCGTGCTGCGGGTCGTGCTGAAGCGCGTCGCGGGGCGCAGGCCATGAAGAATCGACAGTACGACACGGCCTCTTTTTGTCTCGTCTTCTCTTTTTTTCTTTCTTACGGCCCAGTTACGACCTTTACGTTTACGAATTCCGCGGTGGTTGCTCACAATATTTTTCTTAATGCCTGATCTCATACCCATCTACATGATTACCCCCCCTCACATGGCCTCATATCTTGCTTCTTCCCCCCCGCAATCAGCGGGGATCAATGCTGTACCTGACTTGTGACCTGACGTGTGTGTGATGCATAAGCTCAAGAACATGAGTTATCGTGCTGCGCGGCAAAGATTCGCGGCTGGTTTGGTTAATTCTTCTCACAGTGTGCGAGGCGACGAGAAAAGGTTTCCCTTGGTGATGAAATTGGAGCGTGGGAACTTAGTCTGGCAGATGAGCAGTGTCTACGGCAACGCTTGAGCACCGCAGTGATCTCATGTCAATTATTCGCTTATTTTCTCCAGATTCCTCGTCATAACAAATATGCAAAAAACGGCCCTTCAATCCCAATCAAGGCCAGAGCCTATGAACGCTACGCCTTACCATTCAAAGGTCAGGCTCACCGTCACCCTTTCCGACAAGTTCTACATCGCGGGCGATGCCATCACCGGAAAGATGGTGCTCGAGTCCCGCGCAGATATGGGCCTCGGTCTTGGTATCATCCTCGTCGAACTCGTTGCCATCGAAGGTCCGCTTAACGTCTTCCCTGTTGTAGTCCGACTGACTCATCCTGTTCCCACCTCTCACCAGAGCTGACATCCCGGGACCATTCTGCAACATCGACATTCATACACACTCGCCGTCTGTACCAAGGTCCTGGCTTACCCCCTTCAAACGCCGTCCTACCCCACCCAGTTGCCGGCGGGCCACCCTTACCTGCAAACTACCACCAGGCCCGGCGCGGCCTCACCACCTTCCTCTTTCGCCTCCCTCTCCCACCTTCTTCCCCTCCGTCAATAGACTTCGGTAACGGGCTCGCCCGAATACGGTACGAGGTCCGCGCCTCTGTTGGCGTCGCTTGGAAGAACCAGAACCGGGTCGTTACCAGCCAATGTCCGGTCGACGTCCTCCAGCGATACCCCGGGGATGACACTGTCCTAGAGAACGACGACTTACACACCTGGCCCGCGCCAGAATGTCTCGTCATCGGCGAGGGCGGCAAGATCTGGGCGCAGGCCCGTGTCGTCGGCGGTATGCTGGTGGCAGGCGAGAGCGCTTGCGTCGAGCTCCAGGTGAAGAATCACTCTGCGAAGAAAGTGCGTTCTCCTCTTCCTGTTCTTTTCCGTGCGGTTTATCCATATATGCTTTGCATAGACGACAGGTTTGCACATCACGCTCGGCAGGCATCTGCATCTACCTGCGCCGGCCCATGGATCCGGTAAAAAGGTGCCACCACCATTACAGATATCGGACACCCTCGCAAGCATCGCCTTTCGTGGTCCCGATTACACAGCCAACCCGGGAACCGAGGGTATTGCACAGCTTGTATTCGACGTCCCGAGGTCCGCTCGCACCGTCTCGGCACATCCACGGCACGGCGGTGACGTAGACGAGGACGAGGGCGAGGCAATCGCCGTGAAAAAAAAGACCCCGCCGTTATTTGAGGTCCGCGGAGTCGTCTCTTTACGCATATCCATGCCTCTCGGGAGGTGAGTGGCCCTCTGTCCTTCACGTGAACGAATCACTGACCTACGCGGGGCTGACGCTTAGTAAGGACATTGTGCTTGAGCTACCCGTGGCTATATTTCACCCTGCGACTTTGCCCCCTCCTCCACCCGAACCATACCCGTATCCGGCTCCAGACGCATATTTGGACCCATATTTGAACCATAATCCCTCCGTATCGCCACCACCGCATCTCCCCACCCCAATGTCCATGCCCTACGGGGAACGCACGCAATCTCCGCTCTACGTTTATCCCATGACCCCTCCTCTCGCGCTACCACTACTATCAGCTCCGGCGCCTCTACACGGGCCGTTGGTTATCCCGCCATATAGATCACACGATGGACAGCTCTGGTTCCCACCTGCTCCTCCCGCATACATCGGTGGTCCCTCCTACGAACAGCCGCCGCCACATCGGCCAGCGAGTGCCAATCCAACTACCGTACTGGCTGCGATCCCCGCGTCTGGACTGCCCATTTCCGGCACACCCGATCACGTGCTCACTTCTATCTCTCATCAACAACAACAGTACCCGCCGCAGCAGTCGATCGGACACGGTACACTTGCCGCACGGATATCACATCACCTCCGCGCAACCTCACGCGCCCGCTCCGTCTCACCGCCCCCGCCTCCGCCAACACAAGTGGAGGTGGAGGTGCTGGCGCCAAAGCCGATGCCCTCCCCGAAACTCGTGGGCGAGACGCTCGACCTAGACCCGTTTGCGCAGAGCATTGGGAGGGTGGGAACGCGCGCCCGGAGCTTGAGCGTCGTGAAGCTCGAGGAGATGGCAGCGCGCGCTGCTGCAGAGATGGAGGCTAAGGCTGTCGCGGACAAGACGCTACCCGTACCGCCCGTCCCATCTGGGAAACCGCTGGGACACAGCGAACTTAGGCGCCCGAGCGCCAAGGATGTTTTCGGGAACGAGCAGGTGAGCGCAGAACTGGAGACGGTGCCGCGCACGCCGTCTCTCTCTGCGCTGTCACTCCTGCGACCACCGCAGCGCCACGACCAGCCCGTGTTCGCAGCGCGGGGACGGAAGACGGAGGACAGCGGTCTAGACGCCCTCGAGCGACGCCTCGTGGAGCAAGTCGGCACGCGCAAATATCCCTCCGCGCCAACCACCACGGTCGACCCCCCACCCGCACCCGTCCCCGCGCCCGTACCCGTTCCCGGCAAAGGAAAGGGCAAGGCGGCGGCGGCGGCGGCAGAGGAACTCGAGAGCGCGGATGAGGTGCTCGGCGGCGGCGCGGGCGTGAACGAGAGCGCGATATCGAGTCTCGCGCTCGGCGCCAAGGAGGACTTTGGCGGGCGTAACGCCAGCGCCAACGCCAACGTGCTTGCTGGATTGGAGCAGGAGGGCGATGGTGAGGACGTCGAGGGCGACGACGGCGATGGGCGCACGCAGCGCCTGAGGTCGTCGAGCAGCGAGCGCGGCACGCACAAGGCGCGCTCGCGCAAGTCGGCCAAGTCGGACCCGAAGGACAGGGAGAAGAAGACGAAGAAGAAGCGCGAGGTGCGCGACGAGGAAGCCGCGAAGCTTAAGCGCGCCGCGAAGGGCCGCGTCGCGGAGTGGTTGGAGAGACTGGCGCCTCCGGAGCCGGAGCGAGAGCTCGTGGTATCGGATGCAGAGGCGAAGCAGGACACCAGTTCGCCCTCTCTTCCTCAGGAACCGGCGCCTGAGCCTATTGTTACTGCCGACCCCACGCCCGCGCCCGCTCAAGAGCCATTGGCCGTCGTCGAATCCAAACCGAACCCGCACTCATCTGGCTTCATTTCCGTCGCTACACTCCGGCGTGCACCTATCACCCTCCCCGCGCCTGAATCCGCGCCACCTGCTCAGTCGAATGCTCGGCGCGTCGCGAATAGGTACCAGGCGCCCCCTCAAGTGGAGATGAAGTACGACGTCAAGTCTGCGCGGGGCGGGCGCGGCGGGCGGGTCACTGCCGTTGCGTCTATCTGGGCGGAGGCCACCAAAGCCGGGGGTGGCAGTGCGCCGACGCAGGCAGCAAAGACGACCAATCCCGCACAACCCAAAGCTGCGGCCCATAAGGGCGACAAGAACGCCGTCTCGACCCCGAAACCGGCACCAGCGCCGCGGATGACGTCCATCGTCGCGCCGGGAGTGCGTGCCGCCACCAAGGATGACGACGGACGTGTCCTCATCGGCCGCGGCAGACCCGCAGGACCAGTATTGCAAGCGAAGGCTGAGAAAGAGGACGCACCGCCTGCAGCAGCGGCGCGCGTGCCCCGTGCGCTGTTCGGGCTCGGCGTCGCAGCAGCAGCGACGCCCTCCTCGCCCGCGCTCTCCTCGTCCATCGCCACGCCAGTCCTTTCGTCTACCGCGTCCCTCGCCCAACCGCCCGGTGGTCGGTCCCGCGCTCGCGTGCCCTCCCCTACGCCCCCACCAGCCATCGCGGCGGCGGCTTCTCGCGGCACCCCGTCTCCTCAGCCTCCGCCACACCCGTCCCAGCAGCCTCCTGCTGCGGGTTGGAGGGCGCCGCTTGTGAGTGGCGCGGGTCTTAAGGCTGATCTTGCGTTTGGGCAGGCGCGGTTGCGTGATTTGATCAGGCGGTATCAGGGGCAGGCTGCGTGATTTCTCTTCCCGACGACTTTTCTGTTTTACGATATTGGTACAGTATTTGTGTTTTTTTTTTCTGGACGACGACCACGTCCTTATTCGTTGTTGTGCTGCTGATATACCCTCGACTAGTGTAACGATTACATGCAAGTGCTTGTTTTTTTTTTTTGCCTGCTTGCTTGACTGTTTGTGTCGTACTATTACAAACTATTTTTGTGTATGCTTTGCTGGACCCTGGCCGTCGATTGTTCTCCCGCTTTGATGATTCCGTTTTTCTCGATACGGACAACGACCGATTGCAGCCGCGGCACCGACACGACTTGTATCTTTCCTGTTTTTCGTGACCTTGTTCGTGACCATGTAGTAACTCTTGCGCGCGAGACAATAATGTTATTCAAGGCCGTGTAACTCCCACTTATGTCCCCCGAGTCTAGCGTCATTGTCTTTCTGTACCATACTAACGCTCCACCGGGGGGCGTTTTTTTTGAACCCTGGACAGTACATAGTACAAGACCGGTCTTTGAAAGTATGTAGAGCTGAGACTCGCGTGCGCCGATGCTTGGTTACAGTAAATAGCCGAGGCTAGAGCGGCCACCTCAGGCTCCCAGAGGAATGCCAGAGCAACGCTCCACCGGTTGTAATATGCAATTCGTCCGTGTCCGATGCCTCTGATATCGAGTTGATTCCAAGTCACTCAAGTGTATTAGTCTCAAGCTTGGGAGCCTAGTACTGTTCATGCGTCCTCGAAACGAGAACAAATATCATAACGATTGACGAAACGTCATAACGAATATTTATGTTGGTTACACAGCACTGACAGCAAGCACCGTAAGGCACGAGTCTAGAGTCCGAGTAAACAGGACAGTTATAATACAGAATACATTGAGTGATATCATGCCCGCCGAAGCACTATCTATAGCCCACGCATGCCATGACTCGAAAGTAAATTCGTAATCCTACGATGCCCATTCGCCATTGCTTCCCGGGCTGGCGTCCTGCCGCTAACGTCGACCACCTTTATGTTAGCGCCTCGATCAAGCAGCAGCTGCACAATCTCGGTGTACCCTTTTGAGGCTGCGATGTGCAGCGGAGTCCGGCGAAACACATCCGCCGCGTCAACATCGGCGCCACACTCAATCAGCAACCGCGCGACGTCGAGGTGTCCTTGATAAGTTGCCTCGTATAATGGAGTCCAGCCACTCACATAGCGACAATTGACGTCTGCGCCACGATCGATCAGTAGACGTACGACTTCCAAATGTCCTGCAGTCGATGCCGCGTCCAATGGTGGCTGGTAGTACTCGTTCCGATTATTGGCATCTGCCCCACGGTCAAGTAGCATTCGCACGACATCGAGGCGTCCGTTCTTCGATGCGGTATGCAGCGTCATCCCTTCTGCGTCATCGGAAGTCTCGTCGTCATTCGTAAGCGTGCCCTGAAATGCCGTTTCCGGTAGAGCTAACCCCATGTGCTCGGCCAGAAAGATCGCGACGTCGTGCTTCTCGTTGCCCAACGCCAGATCAAATGGAGATTTGTCGCCGTCGTTCCGCATATCGGTGTCTGCTCCAGATTCCAAGAGGAGCTTCACAGTGTCTAGGTACCCCCCTTGTGCTGCCGTATGTAATGGGGTCCACCCCTTGCTATCTCGGGAATTCACATCTGAACCGCACTTGATGAGAAAGCTTGCAATCTCGAGCCTTCCATCATCCGACGCACGACTCAGTGGCGTTTCGTGATTTTTGTTCTTCTTGTCAACGTCGGCACCGCGCTCGACTAGCAATTCTGCAACCTCGACATGCCCATTCGTCGATGCGAGGTGCAGCGG
This sequence comes from Lactarius akahatsu, assembly GCA_021524915.1. NCBI lineage: Eukaryota > Fungi > Basidiomycota > Agaricomycetes > Russulales > Russulaceae > Lactarius > Lactarius akahatsu. The sequence continues at coordinate 126,761 of JAKELL010000047.1, forward strand.
AGTCCAAAAATCAACTTCCTGCGAATTAGCATCCGCCCCGTGGTCAAGTAATAGCCGCACGGCGTCAAGACGTCCGTTTTGTGATGCGAAATGTAAAGGAGTCCAGCCCTCGTGGTCGCTCGAGTGCACGTTTGCGCCTTGTTCGATTAGAAACCATGAAGTATTCACTTGACTGTCGTCAGACGCTATGGCTAAGGGTGTCCTGAACACCCCATTCAGAATATCGGGTTCCGTTCCATTCGCGAGAAATAAACGGACGACTTCGAGTTGGTCGTCCTTCAATGCCCTGTGGACAGGGGTGTCACCTTCGAAGTCGCGGATATTGACATCTGCCCCATGGTCGAGGAGCTGCTTCACGACTTCTGGATGCCCGAAATGTGACGCTCCGTGTAATGGAGTCCAGCCTTCGGTATCTTGCGAGTTCACGTCTGCACCGTGGTCGAGAAGTAATTCCATGACATCCGGATGTCCGTTCCGCGAGGCCATCTTCAGAGGGGTCTCGCCATGGTTGCTTCGCGTGTCCACCTCGGCGCCACTATCGAGAAGCAATCGTACAACTCTCAGATGCCCGCGATCACACGCGACGTTCAATGCCGTCCAGCCCTTGACAGAACGAAGCTCGAGATCTGCGCCGTTCTGAAGCAATAGTCGTGCGACTTCGAGTTCTCCCTGCCACGACGCCATCCAGAGTGGGGTCGGACCATCCCTGTTAAGTGGGTTGACATCCGCGTGGTGTTCGAGTAGTAACTGCACAATGTCGACGCGCCCACTCATTGATGCCTCGTGCAACGGACACCAGGCCCTCTCGTCTAGGACATTGACGTCTGCACCGCGCTGTAAGAGCAATAGGGCGATATCGATGTGACCACGGAAGAGTGCACTGTGCAAGGGAGCCCCATATTTGCCACCACTGGAATTGATATCCTCTGGATAAATACCAAGTAGGCGCTCTACGAGGCCGCGAAACCCACAGAGGACTGCGTAGTATAGAGGGGTCGTCTTTGGCTGCGTCGGCCGCGCCGTGAATGGGTGTTCCTTCCAAGGATGGTCAATATCGTACAGCCAGATCCACGAAGAAAGGTGTGGCTTGTCTCGGTCAAAAAGATGCCCCATTTCATCCAGGACGCTGGACGACACATCCGAGTCCCCAAACTGGCAATGGTCAACCCAGTGTCGGGCGGAATAGACGGCGAGTGGAAGATTCTTGATGCGTCCGTGTCGGTGTTGTTATCTAGTTGTAGTAAGACGCCGAGGCAGGCTCGAGCGAGGAGCGTATGCGCAAGATGGGGAAGGATATGATAACAGGAAAGCTCTGGTCTGGCTGCCGCGAGCCGGTCGGAGGTCAAGAATTCCTTCACCGAAAAATGTGAAAATTGTACGACCGGTGAACCGTCGACGTCGACAACCGTGACTAGGCTGGAACAGGCTGACAACACAGCTTCGTGTGAATCCTCTGGGCGCCAATCTGGGCGGTATTCGGCGGGGTGTCCGGGGTCGAAGCGAAGGGCGAGAACCTCCGCGAGTTCGTCAACGCGAAGCGGACGGATGGCCACCGACAGACATTGGAACAGGCGATACGCAGAATTTCGTTTCTCCTTATCAATGCGAAGTAGGATCTGCTCATATGTTTCGTCCAAAGTCTCAGGTAACTTGTCTAGAGTGTGCCGAATTGCTCCAGGAAAACTACGACGCAGGGTTTCCAGCTGGCAAAAGACCCACCGAAACCTGTACAATTATAAGCAAATACACCCGAAAACCACCACAGGGATCGCTTACATCCCATCCGCTCTCTCGGAGAGTGCATCAATTACCAACTGCTTTTCTTGAGCTCTCCACTTCCGCATCCTCCGATCTGAATGGACGACCATGTTGACATAATCCAGGATGTCTTTCCTCTGCCCGCTCTCGTCGTGAAGCGACACTCGGAAAGGCGCCAATGGCTCAAGAACACTTCGGATGTCGAACTCCGGACGACTGGAAATACATATGTGTACATTTGGAAGCTGGGAATCGATAAGATCTTCCAAAAACTCTAGCACCTTCTCACGTGACGTCGGCATCCCAGATGTGTTAGGGCATTCGTCGAGAGCGTCCACGATGATATAAATTGCAGGTTGTCCTTCCAATCGGAGCATATCCATGAGACATCGCGCAAGCGCACTATCGCTAGGCTCTCGTGTTCCCCCGGCATGAGATGAATACAGACGAGACAGAATTTCATAGCAAGGATCCGACTCGGCGCAGAGCTGGCAAAGAAGAGAAGACAGTAATCCGCGACGGTGTTGCTTGTCAGTGTCCCTGAAATCGAAATAAAAGTACGCCATCAACGCCAATCCAGCTGCGCACAGGCGCTCGATGTCCTGAATGATCGCGGAGCTAGCAGAGATTCTGAGTAACACCAAGTAGCGGTAATGAAAAATGACATACAGGAGAATGCTTTTTCCCGATCCCGCTATGAAGCAAGGTGCTCATCAGGGTGCATGACACGGAAGACACGGAAGGACACGCACGTTTGCCATGAATCCACAGCAGCGTACCCTTGGCGTTCCACTCGGAAAAGACGCCGCCTTGTAAGAACCATACGGCTGTTCCGGCTTGGTAAGCCTCACAGGCTATGTTGTAGTTCTTTGACGGATCTGGAGGGGAGATCCAACTTCGCGCGTCCTTCTGCAGCTGGTCACCTACGAACCATTCAGCCTGGGCAATCAAGAGAGGTACAACAAAGAGGCGGCGGACGTTTCATCTTATTTATCTCGCTCGCTATCCCTTGCATCGTGACTGGCACGAGTCGTCAGCTGGCGCACAAGACACCTGGGCACATAGGACGACCCCGGCCGTAACATACCCAGAATGTTCCTGACCCCATCCAATGATGCCCTACCGTCTATCCAAATATCAGCTCAGCGGAACATGAATACCCATCCGAACATCAGTGACCCACCGTCCATCACCACCTTGACATTATTCACGAGACAGTGCACCACTTCCAGCGTCTGCGCTGCCATCATCCGAGCTTCATCCTGCGTCAGACGGTCCAGTTTCTGTAGCACTGCCTCGATTTCACTCTCTCCTAGCAATTTCTTCGCAAACTTCTCTGTATCACGTTGAGCTACCGGAACTTAGACCAAAGAACCCACTTACTCAATCTTCCTTGTTGGACCTGTTTAGTGGCGAGTGCGAGCACGGAGAGTAGCTCGACCAATATCTTTACAACGACGTCCGTCATCAAAGGAGTCAACGGGATGGAAGTGTAGATTTGAAGGCGTTTGAGGAAAGTTCCGAGGCATTCAAACAAGTCTACGAGGGAATCGTAGCTCGAGCTGACATCGCTGACTGCCTGGTGTGTCCAGACATCAGGAAGATGGGGATAGAAAATATAGCGGGTACGTGCCGTGAGGAGAACATCCACTCCGACAAGGACTGCACTCGCTGGTGGGAACGGTACCTAGTTGCAGATGTGTGAAAATGCAAACGGCAAGAATTGAGGTGTGCGACTGACCAGACTAATGGCCTCTCCAAGAACACCAGAAAATCCGTGGACGACCTGCACTACTGGTTTAAGCCAGTTTATGAGTGTGCGATCTCCGTCTCGATAGTCTTTGAACGCATGGGCCTTGTCTTGAAGGAGTTCGAGGACAGCGTTGGGAGAGTCACAGCGTCGGAGTGCATCGGCGAGCGGGTTCTTTGTGAGGTTCCATGCCAACTTGGCTGGCATAGTGGTCGAATGCATCAACGATAAGGCGAAAATTAGAAGGGGACGCGGATGCCTGGGCCGACGACATATGAGTGTGTGGACCAGTGTGTTCGTTCACTGATGGTGGGATCAATTTGGGTAGAAAATACTGCGCCCTCAGTGCTTTCCTCTCAAGTTGTCGGCGCCAAGCTAGCGCACTCACTCGGAAATGGACATGAGGCTTCGTTACTACCGTCGTGGTTGGTTGGAGGCACAATTCTCACCACCAGCATTACTCAGGTGTTAGCCAGGGCTCGGCGCGCTCGGCGGGGCGGCAGCGACCTCGCCCTTGTCCAATCCATGCCTGTCCTTCCGTCTCCCACGCCCTTGCCCACGCCTGTCCTTTCGTTTCCCGCAGTCTCTGCGCACCCGCCCAGCGAGAAGTACCAGCGCTCGCGTGTCCACGTTCACGATTACACCCTCTTCCTCCTCACCTACCCTTGCGGCAGCGGCTTCTCGTAGCACTCGTCCCCTCAGCCCCATCTCACATTTGGGCAGGCACGGTTGTGTAATTTGATCAGGCAGTGTCAAAGGCAGGCCGCGTGATTTCGCAGGGAGGTGAGTCCGAGTTCCGCGCAGATGAGCCTCGGTCTTGGTACCGTATTAAGCTTGTTGCTATCGATCGTCCGGTCACCTCTTTCCTGTTGTCGTCTGACTGACTTATCCTGTTCCCTCCCCCCACCAGAGTTGACATCCCGGGATCATTCTGCGACATCGACATTTATGCGCACCTATCCGTCTTCATTAAGGTCCTGGCCTACCCCTTACCCGCGAACTACCACCAAGCACGGTGCGGCCTTACCACCTTCCTCTTCCGCTTCCCACCCTCTCCCCCTCCGTCAATGAACTTCGGAAACAGGCTCACCCGGATACAACCCGCCTCCGTCTGTGTTGCCTGGAAGAACCAGAACCGGGTTGTCACCAGCCAGCGTCCTGCCGACGTCCTCCAGCGATACCTCAGCGATGACCCTGTCCTAGAAGACGATAGTTTACACACCTGGCCCGTGTCAGAAGGCCTGGTCATCGGCGAGGGTGGCAGGATTTTGGCGCAGGCCCGCATCCTTGGCGGTATGCTGGTCGCAGACGGAGAGCGCTTGCATCGATCCCCAGGTGAAGAATCACTCAACGAAGACAGTTCGTCTCCTCTCCTCGTTCTTTGCCTTGTATTTTATCTTATATAGACGACAGGTTTGCACATCACGCTCGGCCGGCACCTGCATCTACTTGCACCGGCCCATGGATCTGGTAAAAAGGTGCCGTCGCTACAGATCTCGGACACCCTCGCAAGCATCGCCTTTCATGGTCCAGAGATATTGCATAACCTGTATTCGACATCCCGAGATCCGCCCGCACAGTCTCGGCACATCCGCGGCACGGTGGTTACGTGGACGATAACGAGGGCGAAGTAATCGCGGTGAAGTAATGACCCCGCCGCTATTTGAGGTCCGCGGAGTTGTCTCTTTGCGCATATCCATGCCTCTTGGGAGGTGAGTGCCCGTCCTTCCTTCGCGTGAACAAATCACTGCCTATGCGGGGCTGATGCTTAGTAAAGACATTGTGCTTGAGCTACCCGTGGCCATATTTTACCCTGCGACTTTGCTCCCCCACCAGAACCATACCCGTATCCAGCAGACGCGTTTTTGGACCCATATTTATACCGCAATCCCCCTGCATCGCCCAATCGTCGTCCTTTGGGTCTGGATTGGATCCCGCCGCGCTTTAAGACAATATCGCGCACTTATCTATTTATTTACTTTTTGAACCGGTACAGACCCCGAGACTAAATCTAGAGGCGTGCACAAACCGCCAACCCGGTAAGATATCTTTAGGCACTATTGGCAAGAGAACGTTTAGTATCTCGGCAAAGAGACCCCGCTGACATCTTCTGGAGAGCTTTCGGACTTTTAAAGATATCTTCTAGCACAATGCTGAGAAATACCCAAAGATTGTCGATTTTACTATCCCTCGGATCCCTCCTGAGAGAATTTTTCGCGTGGGAAGGGATTCCGCGCCAAAGTATCCCAGGGATATCTGTCCGGGTTGGCGGTGTAGGTGGGAATTATGTTGCGGGCAGCTACAGAAAGCCCGCATCCATCGGGCTTCCTAATCGATTGTGCCTAGTCATTATTCGTTAGTAATGTGGAGTGATCACAGTAAGTGAATCGTCACCAGACGCTGAAGTTTCGTAATAGGATCGGGTGGCACAATACGCGTATGGACTGGTCTCGGACCCGGATATTGTGTGCATTTCCTGTAAGAAGATTAGGAAGCGGAGAGCATTTTTCTTGGGGATAGAAGTTTGTTCGGTGCGGTCGTATCGGACCACGCCATAAGCGTGGAGCTGGCAGTAGTATAGTACGTGGACGCTGGAGCGCAGTAGTTCGCCTCATGGGCATCGTGGCAATTTTGGGGGCCCGGGTCTGTTCAAGTTGGCCTAAAGCGCGTCACAGTGGCAGTGGTAAATGAACTGGTGAACACGTGGACCACCGCCGCGATCTGGAGTGCCATAGAAGTGATGCGCCTCGTGAAGAGCTTTTCTGGTCTTCTTCCCATATATCGCGCGCACTTAGTATGGACGTGAAATTTGAACGTTTGAACCCCCAAATAAATATACTCTGCTTCAAGCTCTGCTCCTCTGGTGGGTTCTAGCGTGAGCGAGATCACGCCAAAAGTATCTACTGTACACATTCATTGATGAATAAACACCGCGACGTGCAATCATACTTCCTGTCACGGTCCCCACTAGGTCCCCAATTCCACATCGCCCGTGTTTTGCGCCCAGGTGAGAATGATTCTGGGATGGTCCATCAACCGAAGATGCCCCATTAGGGTCCCTTGGATCGCCACCGACCACACTACCACCGCCGGTGACAGTGCAAAATCCCCACAGCAGATGTCGGATAATTTTAATGACTTTACGCGAAGACAAGATGGCATGTAATGGCAACAAAACTCGGAGCTAGTCCTCGAATCCAGGAGCCCCTGCACCTCAGAACCACGCACCCTTGCACGCACCCATAGAGTCGTTCCCGGAGCGCCGCCGGAAAAGGTCACAAGTTACAAGACAAGCTGAGGGCGGCTACCGGTACCGGGCCGCAGTGCGATTTTACCGGGTTCCCGGGCCCGATTAAGTAAAATCTTGAATATAGGTCCTCTCTCTATCATCAACATCCCAAATTTCTGCGTACTCACACCCTAAATTATGACACTACACCTTGCATTTGTAAGTTATGGATAGTTTCTGGAGCTTAGAAGCAGCGTGCGAGGCGAGCCAGATAGAACGGGTGTGTCTCAAGGATCGCGCGATGTCTGAGGTGCTTACAAGCGAGCGAAGGTATTTAACGCGCTGAATCCCAACAGCACCACACTAACTTCTGGACTTCCACACTTGCATCAAGCTGCATGTAGGCTCCCATGCTAACATGTGGGCTTTCACGTTTGTGGGATTTCCACACTTCGGGGCTTCCATACCTGATTTTTTAATCTTGACATTGACATAACCTACAGTCGAAACCATGATGGTCATGATGCACAGTGACTCGGAGTTAATACAGCCGCCTTCAAATAATCAAGGAGCCCTGGCATCGAAATGGCTGTAACTTATTATGCATTACTTAGACCGCGACAACTTCACCTATGATTGATTCTTCTATCTCGGGTCGCAGTCAGGTCGAGCGTTCCTGGGCGGCAACATTCTAGCAGACCCGGCGGCCCCGCTGGCTCAAGAAGGCCCCCACTTCCCACTAAACAGCGGGCTATATAAAGCCGTATTCTCAATGATCCTGATACTGCAGACTTCCTTCTGTTTGTGATTTCCGCCATGCACCTTTTCGTCATCGCTCTTCTCTTTTTGAAATCCGTTTTTGCGGCGGTGTATACCGACCCTTCGAAGCTGCCCAATTGCCCTTACACATATATCATCGTGGGATGTGCGTTCGAGCGTCTATGGACTTCTAGCGCTCTCTGACACTTGTCTAGCGGGTCCGGGGGGTAGTGTCTTGGCAAACAGGTTGAGCGCAAATCCGAACGATCGTGTACTTTTAGTTGAAGTCGGACCAAGGTTGGTCGATTTTTCTAATTTTTATTTCTACGCTCGTCTGCAGTCGGGGCTTATATACCCTAGTGATACTGTCAACCCTAATATTTCCATCCCGTTCCTTTGCACGACACTTGTACCGTCCAATGTCTCTTGGAACCAAACCACTGTCCCTCAGACTGGCTTGGGAGGGCGGTCCATCCCGTATCCTCGTGGACGCACTCTCGGTGGGTCCACTTCGATCAGTACGTCGGGTCACCTTCAGCGGCCATGACTACAGACTCAGTATTCCTCAGACTATATGATTTGGACCCGTGGTCCAGCGAGCGACTTGGATCGATTGGCCCATGTTACTGGTGACTCTGGATGGTCCTGGGACTCTCTTCGGAGGACCTCGGTTGAGGTATTTTCTCCCCTTTCTGGAGCTTCACTACCGCAGTCTGACCGTGGTCCTCAGGTGGAAGACTTACTTCCTCCCCCGGATGGTCACGACACGACGGGGGAGATCAATCCGGCGATCCACGGTTCGAATGGCCCTGTTGAGATCAGTGTTCAAGACACAACCGCTCTCGACTCTCGGATCTTCAACACGACTACGCAGCTCGCCGAGTTTCCTTTCAACGAAGATATGAGCTCTGGGAACCCACTAGGAATTGGTGTGTTCTGTTCAGCCCACATACATTCCACGGATGTAACGCAAACGTTTCCAAGGATGGTCCCAGTTGTCAATCGGCGGTGGTCAGAGGAGCAGTGCCTCAGTCTCATACCTCACGCCTGCACTTTCCAGGTCGAACTTAGATATTTTGGTTAACACATTGGTGACCAAGGTGGTTCAAACTGGAACCCGAGGTAGTCTTCCCATTTTTCGCGGCGTCCAATTTGCCCAGTCTGCCTCTGGTATGGAGACCTACTCTTCTTGCGACTGTTTCACATGACCCCGCCAGGCCCACTCTTTTCTCGTAATGCTACAAAGGAGGTTATACTCGCGGCTGGTGCAGTCAACACACCGCAGTTACTGATGCTGTCGGGAATCGGTGACAGTGCACAGCTCAGTCAGTTCAACATTCGGACGGTCGTCAACCTCCCCGACGTGGGCAAGAACATGCAAGACCACGCCCTGATTCCAAATGCGTTCTCGGTTAATTCCAACTTTACCAATGACGACATCGGCCGAAACACGACGTTATTCCAGAACGATCTAGCACAGTGGGAAGCAATCCACACTGGTCCGTTTACCCAGTCCATCGGGGTTGAATTGGGCTGGTTGAGACTTCCGAAAAATTCTACGATCTTCAAGAAAGTGAAAGATCCATCCTCCGGTCCACAAGCCCCACATTATGAATTTATCTTTGTCGTAAGGCTTTCCTGGAAGCTCCCCCTCGTAGAATGTCGTTGAGCTTGCGTCCTCAGAACCAGTTCTTTTCATTAGCTGACTCAACACCTACCACGGGCCGCTTTATGTCGATTTTCACCAACCTGGTAACACCCACCTCTCGTAAGTCATGTTACTTGATAACAGCGCTTCTAAACGCGGAATGACGCAGGCGGGTCAATCACCCTCGCTTCTGCGAACCCCTTCGACGCACCAAACATCGACCCGGCGCTCCTCAACTCGGACTTCGACATCTTCACTATCCGCGAAGCGGTCAAGGCAGCGCTCCGGTTTGTCGCGGCGCCAGCATGGAAGGACTACGTGATTGGGCCATTTGGCGCTCTTGCTGAAGCCAAGACGGATGCCGAGATCGAGGCATATGCGCGGAGCCACGGAGCCAATGTGTTCCACCCGTCGAGCACCGCCCTCATGTCACGGAAGGGTTCCGCGCATGGCGTTGTCAACCCCGATCTCCGCGTGAAGAAGACAGTTGGCCTTCGGATTGTCGACGCGAGCGTTTTGGTACGTATGCTTCGTTAATTGTGCCCCCATGTAACGGCCTAATGCAGTGTTTTAAGCCATGGGTCCCAGCGGCCCACCCTCAAGCAATCATCTACATCATCGCGGAGCGTGCAGCGAAACTGATAGCCGCGGACTACGATTAGCTCATCGCCCCTAACCTAACACGTCCGTTTTTCACACCCGACTCCATATTCTTTTGCCGTGTATTTGTTTTTTTTGTCATACTTACTAGAACTTCGGGGCCCCAACGGCTTCTACTGTCTCATGTTGCGTCGGTCGTATTCAGTGAGAAAACCACCTTACATAAAAATTTCACAGCACAGTAATGTACACAAGTAAGGCGAACATTTGGTCAGACAGCAGAGGGTCGTACAACATCGTGGTCGTGCTAGCAGACCTTTATTCGCACACACCGCTTGGCATTTTGATCAAGAGCCGCAAGTTTATATCAACAGAGCAGTATGGGCAGCGGGAAGCTGATTCGTACAGCGAGGTGGTTACTAAAAACACCTTTTTTGATCACACATTGCCAGTGGTCGGCTTGCTGATCAAGACATGCTGTCGTCCAATTGCTCCAGTCTTTTAATCGACAGAATAGCGACGGCACTGTTTATTATTATTACTATTATTATTATTTTTGGAACAGTGTTTTCAAACCTTTATCACTGTGACTGGGCTTATTTGGTACGCAATCTCGAAACATATCCGATTGATGCAAGATTGACAAAACATCTGAATCACCGGCGTGACGAATATCTCAGGCTATAATATACACAGCACTGACAGCAAGCACCGCATCACCATTTATCGTACTATATGTCACGCAGGTATGGGAGACATAGCATGAGGCATAGTATGCCAGTATGGTGTACATATTAACAGTACTCTAGCTTACCTAGGCTGTGAGGCGTTATATTTATGACTACCAAATGTTCTGAGTGAACTACTGTATTGGAGACATTCTGAGGGTCTTCAGAACGTCTATAAATATCTATCTACTGTATCTAAAGGCCCAAGGCCACTCAACTGAGCGCAGATGCTGTCCGCGCCGTGACTTGATATTTTTTGTGTTGCTGATACCCACAGCCAACTAGTGTAACGATTACATCTTGGATTACATGCAATTGCTTGCTTGTTTGCTTGACTGTTTGTGTACTATTGTAACTATTTTGTGTATGTCGTAGTTGGGACTTATGTTTCGGAGCCTGGCCGTCGATTGCACTGCTTTTGTTCTTGATACGACGGACATGATCGGTTGCAGCCGCGCGGCAGCACTGACATGATTAATACATATCCTGTTGTTCGTGACCATGTACATAGTATCTCTTTGCATGCAATGTTATTCAGGGCCGGATAACCTTTATAACCTTATGACTCTAATCCAGGGCATAGTCGCGCGGCGCCGAGCTAGGTTAGTTCATTGCCTCTCCACAGGCCCGTAGGTTGTTTGTACGCAATCCCTACACGCAAGCGTACACGTGTCCAATGCCTCTGATACCGAGTTGATACAGTCAGACTCTGAGTCACCCAACTGTACTAGTCTCGAGCTCAGGGGCCTACTTTTTACACATTCTTGAAACACATGACAACGATTGACGAAGTATCACCATGACTGTGACAGGTTTATTTATGATTACACAAAATTGGAGCAAGCACCGTATCAGCGTCCATCGGTAACGTAAGCATAAGGCACGAACGAGTGACGAGTCCGGAGCTGGATCCAAAAAAAAAACAAGAACGAATCCGGAGTCCGGCGTCCGCGTAAACCAAGACAATGAAAATATACGATCTCACCTCCGCCGAGCACTATACCCCACGCACGCCGTGATTCGAAAGCAATTTCGCAGTCCTGCGATACCCATTTGCCATTGCTTCTCGGGCTGGTGTCCTGCCGTCAGAGTTGACCACGTTTATGTTAGCGCCTCGGTCAAGCAGCAGCTGCACAATCTCCGTGTACCCGTGTGAGGCTGCGATATGCAGTGGAGTCCAACCATACAGGTGTGGCGTGTCAACATCGGCGCCGCGTTCAATTAACAACCGCGAGACGTCGAGGTGTTCTTGATAAGTTGCCTCGTGTAATGGAGTCCAGCCGCGCGCGTCGCGACAATTGACGTCTGCGCCACGATCGATCAGTAGGCGTACAACCTCCAAATGGCCTGCAGTCGATGCCACGTCCAATGGTGTCTCGTAGTCCTCGTTCCGACTATCGACATCTGCTCCGCCATCAAGTAGCGTTCGCACGACATCAAGGTGTCCGCTGTCCGATGCAGTATGCAGCGTCATCTCTTCCTCGTCGTCGGGGGTCTCGTCGTCGTCCGTAAGCACGCTCGGAGATGTCGTTTCCGGTAGAGCCAACCCCATGCGCTCGGCAAGAAAGATCGCGACCTCATGCTTCTCGTTGGCCAACGCCAGATCAAACGGAGATTCGTCGCCGTTGTTCCGCACATCGAGGTCCGCCCCAGACTCCAGTAACAGCTTCACGATGTCGAGATGCCCCTCACGTGCCGCTGTATGTAATGGTGTCCACTCGTTGCCATCTCGGGAATTCACATCTGAGCCGCACTTGATAAGGAAGCGTGCAATCTCGAGCAGCCCTTTATCTGAGGCACGGTCCAGTGGCGTTTCGTGATCCTTGTTTGTTTTGTCAACGTCCGCACCGCGTTCGACTAGCAACTCCGCAACCTCGACATGCCCATTTACAGACACGAGGTGCAGCGGAGTCCAAAAATCAACTTCCTGCGAATTAGCATCCGCCCCGTGGTCAAGTAATAGCCGCACGACGTCAAGATGTCCGTTTTGTGATGCGAAATGTAATGGAGTCCAGCCCTCGTGGTCGCTCGAGTGCACGTTCGCGCCATGTTCGATTAGAAAGTGTGCGGTATTCACTTGGCCATCGTCAGACGCTATGGCCAAGGGTGTCTTGAACACCCCATTCAGAATATCAGGTTCCGTTCCATGCGCGAGAAATAAACGGACGACTTCGAGTTGGTCGTCCTCCAACGTTCTGTGGACAGGAGTGTCGCCTTCGCAGTCGCGGATATTGACATCTGCCCCACGGTCGAGGAGCTGCTTCACGACTTCGGGATACCCGAAATTTGACGCTCCGTGCAGTGGGGTCCAGCCTTCGTTATCTTGCGAATTCACGTCCGCACCGTGGTCGAGAAGCAATTCCGCGACATCCGGGTATCCGTTCCGCGATGCCGCGTCCAGAGGCGTCCAGTCGTCGTCGTCTCGCGCGTCTACCTGCGCGCCACTATCGAGCAACAATCGTACAATTTCTATATGCCCGTTTTCACACGCGACGTTCATCGCGGCTCGACCTTCGACATTACGAGATTCGACATTTGCGCCGTTTTGTAATAATAGTCGTGCGACTTCGAGTTCTCCCTGCCACGACGCCACCCAGAGTGGGGTCCGACCATCCCCATTGCGTAGGTTGACATCTGCGTGGTGTTCGAGTAATAACTGCACAATGTCGACGCGCCCACTCCGTGATGCCTCGTGCAGTGGACATTCCTCGTCCGTCTCGTCTAGAGCATTGACATCTGCATCGTGTTGTAGGAGTAAAAGGGCGATATCGAGGTGTCCCCGGGAGAGTGCGGTGTGCAAGGGGGTCCCGTAGAAGCCACCACTGGAATTGACGTCCTCCGGATAAATACCAAGTAGGCGCTCTACGAGGCCGCAGAAGCCACAGAGTACTGCGTAGTATAGTGGGGTAGTCTCTGGCTGCGTGGGCCGTGCCGTGAATGCGTGACCCTTCCAAGGTTGGACAATATCGTACAGCCAGACCCACGTGGCAAAGTGTGGCTTGTCCCGGTCGAAAAGATGCACCATTTCACCCAGGACGATAGATGACACATCCCCGAACTGGCAATGGTCAATCCAATGCCGGGCGGCATAGACAGCGAGTGGAAGATTCTTGATGATGTCCTTGTCGACGCTGTCGTCTAGTTGTAATAAGACATTGAGGCAGGCCCGAGCGAGGAGCGTATGCGCAAGATGGGGAAGGATATGATAGCGGGAAAGTTCTGGTCTGGCTGTCGCGAGCCGGTCGGAGGTCAAGAATTCCTTCACCGAAAAATGTGAAAATTGTACGACCGGTGAACCGTCGACGTCGACAACCGTGACTAGGCTGGAACAGGCTGATAGCACAGCTTCGTGTGAATCCTCTGGGCGCCAATCTGGGCGGTATTCGGCGGGGTGTCCGGGGTCAAATCGAAGGGCAAGAACCTCTGCGAGTTCGTCAACGCGAAGCGGACGGATAGCCACTGTCAGACACTGGAAGAGACGGTATGCAGAGTTTCGTTTCGCCTTCTCAATGTTAAGTAAGATCTGCTCATACGTTTCGTCCAAAGTTTCGGGAAGCTCGTCCAGGGTATGTCGAATTGCCCCAGGAAAACTATGGCGCAGGGTTTCCAGCTGGCAAAAGACCCACCGGAACCTGTCCAATAATGTAAGCAAATACACCGAAAAATCACCACAGGGATTGCTTACATCCCATCCGCTCTCTCGGAGAGGGCATCAACTACCAGCTGCTTTTCCTGTCCTCTCCACTTCCGCATCCTCCGATCTGAGTGGACGACCGTGCTGATGTAATCTAGGATGTCTTTCTTTTGCCCGCTTTCGTCGTGAAGCGACACTCGGAACTGCGCCAACGGCTCAAGAACACTTCGGATGTCGAACTCCGGACGACTGGAAATACATATGTGTACATTTGGAAGCTGAGAATCGATAAGATCTTCCAAAAACTCCAGCACCTTCTCACGTGGCGTCGGCATCCCAGATGTGTTAGGACATTCGTCGAGAGCGTCAACGATGATATAAATTGCCGGCTGTCCTTCCAATCGGAGCATATCCATGAGACATCTCGTAAGCGCACTATCACTAGGCTCTCGTGTCCCCGCGGCGTGAGATGAATATAGGCGAGACAGAATTTCATAGCAAGGATCCGACTCGGCGCAGAGCTGGCAAAGGAGAGATGACAGTAATCCACGGCGATGTTGCTTGTCGGTGTCCCTGAAATCGAAATAAAAGTACGCCATCAACGCCAATCCAGCTGCGCACAGGCCCTCGATGTCCCGAATGATCGCGGAGCTAGTGGAGAGTCTGAGGAACACCAAGCGACGATGACGAGAAACGACATACAGGAGAATGCTTTTTCCCGATCCCGCTGTGAAACAAGGAACTCATCAGGGCCCATACCACGGAAGATACGGAAAGACACACGCTTGCCATGAATCCACAACAGGGTACCCTTGGCGTTCCACTCGGAAAATATGCCGCCTCGTAAGAACCATACGGCCGTTCCGGTTTGATAAGCCTCACACCCTATGTTGTAGTTCTTCGACGGATCTGGGGGGGAGATCCAATTTCGTGCGTCCTTTTGCAGCTGGTCGCCTATAAAATATTCAGCCTCGTGATGAAGAGTCACAGAACACAGCGGTGACGGACGTTTCATCTTATTTATATCGCTCGCCATCCCTTGCATCGTAACTGGTACAAGTCGTCAGCCGGCGTGCACACAGGGCGACCCATAACATACCAAGAATGTTCCTGACCCCGTCCAGTGACGCCCTACCGTCTATCCAAATATCTCAGCAGAATATCGAGACCCATCATCAGTCACCTACCATCCATCACCACCTTGACATTATTCACGAGACAGTGTACCACATCTAGAGTCTGCGCTGCCATAACCCGAGCTTCTTCCTGCGTCAGACGGTCCAGCTTCTGTAGCACTGCCTCGATTTCGCTCTCTCCTAGTAACTTCTTCCCAAACTTCTCTGTACCACGTTGAGTCATCAGAAATTGGAGCCAAGACGTTCACTTACTCAATCTACCTTGTTGAACCTGTTTGGTGGCGAGTGCGAGCACGGAGAGTAGCTCAACCAATATTTTTACAATGATGTCCGTCATTGAAGGAGTCAACGGGATCAAAGTGTAGATTTGAAGCCGTTTGAGGAAATTTCCGAGACATTCAAACAAGTCTACGAGGGAATCGTAGCTCGAGCTGACATCACTGGCTGCCTGATGTGTGCAGATATCGGGAAGATGCGTGGAGAACATAACAGGACACGTACCGTGAGAAGAACTTTCACGCTGACAAGGACTGCACTCGCTGGTGGGAACGGTACCTAGTTGCAGACGTGTGAAAATGTAGACGAGAACCACTGGCAACCTGTCGGCTCACCAGACCAACAGCCTCTCCAAGAACACCAGAAAATCCATGGACGACCTGCACTACCGGTTTAAGCCAGTCTATGAGCGCGCGATCTCCATATCGATAGTCATTAAACGTATGGGCTTTGTCTTGGAGGAGTTCGAGGACAGCGTTGGGGGAGTCACAGTGTCGGAGGGCGTCGGCGAGCGGGTTCTTTATGAGGTCCATGCCAACTTGGCTGGCGTATTGGTCGAATGCATTGAGGATGAGGCGAAAATTAGAAGGGGACATGGATGGCAAGGTCGACGACATTCCGCTACAGATGAAAGTTTGGTCACTGATGGTGAGGTCGATTTGTGAGTGCGCGCGCTCGGCGCTTCCTGACGTCACGTTGTTGTCAGCTACGCGCGCCCAGCTGTAACAAGCGCCCGTGAAGCAAGGACACCGGAAACCCCCATTGTAGTTGTAGTCACTTGGGCTATGGACGCTCTCTACAAATTCAACTCGAAATCTCGAATCAGTCTCTTTTCCCGCTTCAATCCCATTCGAGCATACATATCGTGTAACGCCTTCGTCCAAAGCCGAGATCACTGGCATGATAATGTCACTCTCAGACTCATTTTACATTCTACATCCCTGTCTATGCTATGATTGTCACCTTCCAGTGAGACTCGCCATCTTGGTGACATCTTCGAAGGTCGCAAAGTCAGTGTTGTGGTCGACGGCAGCGGCGGCGACAACGGGCGGGCCCAAGCCTGCACCGAGCGCTCCGGGGTCACGTGGAAGACCCCCAAAAAGTTACCGTGTTGTCACGGTACAGTAGTAAGTAGTAATACCCGCGCCGCACAGAACACTCCCTACTACCACTCGTAGTGCCCTTGCAGTCACGCACCATCACCCCCTTTCACTCACTTAAGGCTGAAAGTACTTAATGAGTGGCATGTGCCACCAGGTTGTCGCTGTTTTTGTCTTGTGGCAGGTCGCCTAGCGCATTGTGTCCGTGTCTGGAGACAGTGACATTGTGGACTGTTTTGGCTTAAGCCAGAGCCATAACTATAAGTATGGAACACGCTTTTTTCGAACGTGCAAACCCTCTGTGTCCCTGCCTCATTCCCTTTGATTACAGATAAGAGCCCCTCCGAGTCCAATATATGTCTACCATCTCTCATACTACAATCAAAAAATCTGATCACCCCCGCCGCATTTCGTTGCGGGCGCCGCCCGCTCCCAATCCAGTAAATGCCCTTTTAACACCAAGTCCTCATCAATCTAAAGCCTACCCCCTACCTACACAGCGTCCCGTCCTGACGATCCCGCCCGGACGCGCCGCGGATTGGCACCAGAACGTCGGGACGTGGGAGACCCTCCCGCCGCCGAAACGCGCCTCCTGCAGTCATGGTCGTGGCCCGGCCCAGCCAATCTGGGAGCTCCGCCTGAATCCCGACTACGGCACCCTCCCTGGCATTCCGCTACTCGAGGCTCTTCATGGCATTGGCGTCGTTGGCGCGCAAGTGCCCATCTACTCTGACCGCATCGTAAAGCTCAACATCTACGTGCGTGCTCATCCACTCATTGTCCCACTGGCATTGCGCTTATGGCGCGTTGTTTGTCTCGTTTCTGTGCTGCTTTTCAGTGGCCGCAGATAGGCGGTGTTGATTACGAAGAGTGGTTCGACAGCGTCGATATTGCGTCTGCGCCGCTCGGAGAAGTTGCCTGTGTCATCGCCGAGCTGTACCGCGGCCTCTTCGAGGTATGCGAATCCCCTTCTTGTCTTCTGACGCATGCTATGACTCAAGCGCCGCTGCGGACGTGTAGCGAGTCGGACCGAAAATACAAGCGTCCAGTCCAAAGTGGCAGATCCGACCCCGTGACGACGCCAGAGGAATCTGTTTTGGCCAGTTGCGTCTCACCCAACTGTACTCCTACGACGGCACGCGAATTTACCCCGAGATCGTGGTGGTTACCCCGCGTTGAATACGTTGAATAAAGTGGCCTCCGGCGGCTCGGGCCCTTCCAACGGGCGATTGTTGTTGCTTCATCCATCTTCTGCTTACTCCACCTTTCTATGTTCTTCACTTTGCCAAGCCCTTCATTCTATGCCAAACCGACCCATGATACATATGCCTCTTATTTTTATGTCTATGTAACTCTTACTTATGAAATCACTTTCACTGCTTGACTGAACATCCACTTACGTCCCACTTCACCCCTCGGCACCACGACCTCTCGCTCCGGCTTGTGCGCCTCCGGACCCAACTTGCCTGGTCACTCCGCGACATGGCACAGACCCTTTGTCAGACTTCGCGTTTCCTTTGCCTGCCTTCTGCGTCCGCATTGACAACCTCATTTCGCTCTCTTGGCCTCTTCACACTTCTAATACTGACCGGCACAAGGCAGACATTGATGCGTTGCACCACGAAAGATGCCCCGGCGCCGAGCATCATACTCAAATCGCACACTCGTTCACGAAACTCCGGCACCGAGCACGTTTGCGCCTTCGGTTTCCTGCACCAAACGCCTCCAATTTCTCTTTTTTTTTTTTTTTGGAAAGGAGAGTACCAATCCCGGCCGACGGGGCTCAGGACATCGGGGTCTCTCTTTCTTGCTGTACCTGGTTGCCCATATGGTCTCTAGCTATATCCCGTGCGCCCCTAAACGTAACTTGTCCTAGGCAGTTTCAGAGACGGACAGGCGGAACGAACATGTAATGAATCAAAAAGAAGAAAAAAGGACGAGCGTCAAGAGCATCGTAGCAAAGCGTCAAAGCGTCCTTGCTCGGCGTACAGTATATGTCCTTTCCCGTCTTTGATATGTAAGAGACAATTTCTTGCTGAGGAGAGCCTCGGAACTGTAAGCAGGGTCGATATATTAGCATGTTTAGACCCCTTCTCGCCGCCTTCAAAATCCTGTATTCGCCTGAGATGGACCTTTCAAAACAAGTTTCCGAGCAATGGTTACTCGGACATTTCCTTTAATAGGATGCTAAAATACTGCATAAGTAACCTAATGCCCAATGCCAGAGGCAAGGAAGTAGTGAATTTATTAAGTAGTTGCACGAGCACGGCATGCTGTCGAAATTGATGTGCAAGACCATGACCGCCTTGCACCTTGTCGCAGGCGAGGCGCTTGGAGGATATCATGATTTCAAATAATCGAAGGTTTCGGTTCCTAGGCTCTTACTCTTCACTTTTTTTTTTGATCCATTTTTATTACTGGGATACATGTCCGAGACGAGACACAGACCGGTCGTAGCTACGAGCACTACAGTTATGAAACACATTTGTTGGAATCCCAGTCGGTGCCACCCGGATAACTCCGACCTCGGAGATCCCCGACGTGGACTCACGAGCGAGTAGATTACAAATCTGTTGTAAAACAACAAAAACAGAAAGGGGTAGCGCGTCTTCATCTAGGACGCTCATCCCCAGTGAGAATTCTGGTGAAGGAAAAGGAACGATAGTGGTTGAAAATGGATCAATCAGTCGGAGAATGAAGAATATAGAACTATTTTGATTCAATTTGGAAATCCGTTCGAAAATGTTCACTCGAAATCAAACTGAACTGCTCTCAGCATGCTCATCAAGACACTCGTGCTGCTGCTGGTATCCCATCTGAGTCCTGCAATCCGGATTTGTTCTAAGTCGATCCATTGGCCCACATACAACACTTCCAACTGTTTCGACTTCCAACTGCTGGTGTTGTCGACACCAGACACTGCCATTAGTGCAACCACTGTCACATGTTCTGGAATACCTGGCTCTCTTTCACCACAACGGCCACCTGCCAGTGCCACACAACTCCCCCATTCCCCTAACCCTCTCGTGTTATATGTGCATATATTCGGAACACCTTACCCTTAGCATACAGTACTGACAGTGCTAACAATCAGAGTCGCCAAGAACACAAGCAAGAAGGATGCATCTGGGAACATCGGCGGAGACTGTAAAGTGAGTCATGACTTGCCATTTCTGCATATATTATTCACAGTATCACCTCAACTACAGGAAACTGTTTGCCATTGACTAACTCACAGAGAACACGGTGATGTGCGAGACATTCACAAAGGTGTAGAGGGAACTAGACGACACCACCTGTGTAACGCCACCACTGGCGTCAGTCCGACTTGGACTTCGAAAGGGCGTTTACGACTTAGCGAAATGTTCCTTGAGGTTCACGTGACCTGATCACGAGATACACGGCGCTTGTTTGGCACGTGATCTTCACTGTACACTAGGGCCGACTGTACCACTAGGTATTCTGGTCGATAAGCACGACTTGCACGGAGAGGCAAGCGAATCACGTGGGGATGAGACGAGGAAGAAGTGGTGATTGAAGAAGACCAAGATGGCGAATCTTGGTCTTATTGAGCCACTATTTATACATGTACGAGGTGGCTTTAAAGCTCCTCCCGAATCCGTACGACGAATAGCGTATGTAGCTCGAACCCTACTACCGCTATCCTAGTGTTGACTCATGCCTTAGTGGCATGTGATTATGGCTCCTCGCTGACTGATACTACTAGTCCATGACATATTACTGCTTACTCACGAGGTCATAGTTGTAGGTAAGAGTCCGTTCCACGCGTACCGTGACACCACCCCCTTTTCAGCTGCGACGACCACGGCGCCAAGTGGGACCGATCCCTCCGACCCAGGCCTCCTGCCTCTCCATAATCCTGTCCAATACGTTCGCCATCTCCAGTCTGAACTTACACCGAGCTAGCTCCAACTGTACCCCACCTAGCGCCTGGGCGAGGGCGTGGAGGCGCTGCTCCATCCTGTCATGGACGCGTATATTATTTTCCTTATTTTTCTGTATTTTTACGGATTTATTTAAGGAAGATAAGAAGGGCCAAAGTACGAGATATCGTCAGCCACATGTTGCCACCATGTGCACCTATAAGCACGTGACCCTGGGACAGTTGCACCCTTAACGGGACAACCAACCCGGTCACATTCCATTTACATACGGACTCTCAGATTGGTAGATAAGGACGGAACATTCTAGATAGTTCTAGACCTCGCTTAGTAGTTTACGCTTACTCGCTGTATTAGGTTTTACTCAGCAAGATAAGGCATCGCGTCAGCGCTATGACAAGTGCATCAGTCAGCACAATAGATAGCGCTATTATTAGACACGACGTGTCAGCTCCTGAGTCATGGAGTCTTACTATACACTTAGTAACATGTTGATAAGTGACCTGTGCGCAATCTAGCGGCTCAATGGACACGCAGATAACGGACTGCTTTAGATTAGAGGACTTGTAGATTAGATTATTTTTGATCTTTACAATCTCGGACTTCTTGTATTTGTCACGAACCTGTAAAACTTGGGTCGTGACTCGAGCATCTAAGACCGGTCCACGCTGGCCCGGTCTTATGTAATCAATTTCCTAAAGGGGAAATCCGAAGTCGGAGTTCCAAATTCGTACTCCGACGGTCACGTGATTATCCTATGTTTATCAAGTCACCTGACGACTGAAAGTTGTACCACTCTTTGGATTAATCCTATTGGACTGCGGAGCAGTCACGCCACTATGGCGCAATCTTGCGCAATCGACTGCGGAGCAGTCGTACGATACCTACGATTATTCTGATTGGTTGTTATACTTAGAACCCTTCCAGAACCTTCCATTGCGCAGCACCTGTGGGAAGGAGTAAGCCTCCCCTAAAGTACGCACAGACCATGTACCCAGGTATATAAGCTAGAGCAATAGAACGGACAGTCCCTCAGACTGTCCACTTGTGACTCCCACTTGGATAACCCCCTAGTGCCTTTCTTCGCTATTAACCATAGCTTGGATTCGCGATCTCATCGTTATCCTCGTTCTAGCCAAGTTCCTCCAAGTTTTCCCTGCCTTCTTCATCGTTCCTCGTGCTCCTCGTCAGCCAAGTGTCCTGCACGAGCACTCTGAGTGAGTGTTCATCACACTTGGACAGTCTCATCATCTGACCTGGACGCTCCTTGATAGTGTCTGATTTCGGTGACGATTTCGGCCACTGGGACGGTGATTCCAGTTCCTTTTATACCTCGTGGGAGCCCCAGTATAGCGGCCCCCCTCGTCGTCGTCTTCCCCCTTCCTCTCCTCTCACGTTCCCCTTGTCTCCGGTGGGCCTAAACACCCCCCTTCCCATCCAAGTCAAGCAAGTCGCTCAACCCCAAGGCCCGGCTGCTTTTACAGCGCCCTCTTCCCCTGTCCCCAGTCGCCCCCCATCACCTCGCCCTGCTACCCCCCTCTCCTACGCAGAGGCCTCCCCCGGTGTCGAGTACATTCTACTTGACGAAGATTACACTCCCGTCTCCGGTGCCCCGTCCCCGTCACTCGCTCTGCGTCCCTGGACTTTGACATCCGGACCCAAGTAGCCGTTCGATCCGGCGCCCCCCTCGTCCCTCACTCCCCGTCCCCGGAACTCGTGTACCCTGACCCGGTACAAGTTTTTCAGTCCCCCTTGCTCGGGCCATTGTCGCCCCTCTCCGATCTCCCCTCCCTGTCAGTTCGTCTTGTCTCGCCTCGCCCACGGTCCACGTCCCTGCCCCCTCGCCTCGCCACCCCAGACTCACCTATCAACTACAATCGTGTAGCTGAAGGCGTCCCCTGCATCGACACCCCCGACCAGGACCTCCCCGACGAAAATCAGGAAAATATTCCCCCTCCTGCTCCCCTGATTCGCCCCCCGTCTTGCATAAACGTCACCACCGGCCCCCACCCTCACCAGTTCATAAACGTTCAGACCCCCCAAGGAGAAGAGTGGCGTCCCATCACAGAGTTTTACCAAAACTCTCTCACCCAGATTCCATCTACTGACCACCTTCTCACGTACCCCCCGAACTTCCCTGGTGTCACTCCTTTCCGGTTCCGATCCCCACACTACATCACCTTCTACCCACGTCACCGTCCCTTGGCTATCGCCCTAGGTATTCCCCCTCTGTACGCTTGCTCCCAGGCTGTCATCGACCTCCCCAGTCAAGACCTTCCCCTTGGATCTATCAAATACAACTTCAGGGAAGGAATTCGTCGGGCTCTTGCCCCCCTCAACCAGGTCATCAGACAAGCGTACGTCGGCACCTTAGTCACCCTCGAACTCCAAGACTTCTTGGACGGAAGGATCATTTCTACATACGGGTATCTTGCTTTTTGGGAGGATCGTATTTTCGTTATAGACCAGGGATATCACTTCGAAGACGCAGTTAGGACTAGCCCCCCTCTCCTTGCCTACTGCTTTACACCGCGTATACCAGCTGACCCCTTCCTGTTCATTTCTACCTACCCAGACCAACAGGAACTATAACCACTTACTATACTAGTAAGTGTTGTAGTTAGTTGGGTAATTGGTACGAAATAAAAGGGGTTTAGTGTCCTATCGTTTCCCGACCCAAATCTCTGAACAAGAGCAAGTAAGACGCTCTCAAGCACTCTTTGAAACCCACAGAGAACGACAACTTCAGTTGTACTATCCCCCAAGCACTCTTTACAATCTCGCCCACTCAAACACCATCGAAGTTTGGAGTGACAACACTCAAATACTCAAGAAATTAGAAGAAATCCTCCCCTTCGGAAGAACACTCAAGTTATCCCAGTTTCAAGACTTCATTTCGGGCAGCCTAGCACGACTTGCCGACCTAGCCCAAGAGCAGCTTCTCTACTGGCACTTAGCGAAGACTTGCGATATCCACGGCGCTCCTGTCGAATCCCTTCTTCTTTGGTATAAAGAAGATTACTTTTGGTTCGTCCACCTCACCCCCCCAAGAAGACAGGACCTCATTCAAAATCTCCTACGCGGAGAACGACACTATTTCCTCGAATGCTTCCGGTTGGACTACGAACAAGTCCAAATATCTTTCCAAGAAATCCGCATCGAGACTACCCCCTTTGGATCACAGCCAGTAATCACCGAAGGAAGAGAATACACCCTTAAGTGGGATCACGTGTGGGAAACAACCCTAGAAAACCCGGACCGCGACATAGTCAATCCACAAATTTTCCACCAGCCACCAGCCACTCCAGACGACCCCGAATTTGTGGCCCGCCTAGAAATCGACGAAGAACAAAACGACGACAGCTTCCTGCCACCTAGCAGCCCCCCAAGTCCTACTACACCTTCTGACTCTCTAGACGGTTGGGGAGAACCTTCCAACCAGTGGGTCAGTAATTCAGTTTGTTGGTGTAGTAAAGAAGTTTGCGACTGCGGTTATCGTCCCGATACCCCACCTACTCCACCTAGTGTAGTATTGTGGGCTCCTGGCCAAGCGTACCTACCTTCTAGAGAAAGAATATAGAAGGTTTCTTGTTTAAATCACCCTGGCAGAAAGCGCACTCGATTGGGCTATCACCCTGGCATCTCAACAAGTATCTCAACGTCACAGAAACCGAAGACAACGAAACCAGTTTATAAGAAGGGATACGCCTATTCCCTCTCCAGAAGAACACCCCCCAGTAATCCCTAATAGAGACATTAGGAGAGTAAACCAAGCAACAAGTACACGTCCAAGTAACCCAGTTCAAGCGACCCCCACGTACCCAAGTTATCACGAGCTTCCCCCAGTCGTTCGTCAACCCTCCACTAGTAGTGAAGAAGGACAATTCCTAGCAACCCAACCCACGTATTACCACCTCCCAGAAGTACCCTTCATATCAAGAACACTACCCACGAGAAACCCCAGAGAATTACAGACCTTCAAGCAGCACTGTCAACTCATATTCCAGAGACATGGAGTTCCCCTAAACCTCCAGCACACAGTCAACAACATCCGTGACATCACCACAGACCCAGTAGGGTTCCAAGGACTCTTGTGGAGATCTAGTGTCTTAATATCGCATTACGGGATATTTGAAGAATACTGTTGGATTCGATCTAGCTAATGACCAAGTGCAACTCACGGGATAACACTACAACCAGGGTATAAAATCTTTTACGCCTGGGACTCAGACGGTTGGACCGTATCAAGACTACAAAGACGCTCTAGTGAATGAGCAATCAACCAGGCCAAAACACTAGAGATCTTACCCCTGAAGAACTAGCAAGAGTCTCCATCTACTTCAAGAACCCCTTCTTCTCCCTTGACGATAATCTAATCCACGTTATCTGGAACACAGAAGAACTCACGAGCCCAAACGGGAAGTTCCCGTGGAAATTCTTTGGGACAGACGACACTGTCAGCAAAGACGATTTTGAAGACGCTTACCCAGGATATAGCAAATTTGACAAAGGATCGTACGATCACCACAATCTCACAGCCAAGTACAACAGAAAGGAAGTCCGTTGGTCGACCAAACGAGAACTTTGGGTCTACAAGAACAACAGAAGAGTAGTCTTCCCAGACTCTGACCAAGAAGGATCAGACTTATCTCCGCCGCCAAGTACAGACCAAGAGAATTCAGAGACAGAACAAGCAGAAGTATCTGGCCTCTTAGACAAAACCACCAAGACAGTCGCCTCAGTACTAGCTAGTTTATCAGGAACACACACCCCCCAGTCACCATCAGCAGGAAAGCTACCAGGCGCACTCCCAAGTACCCCAGGACCATCCAGTCAACCAAGTTATCCACTGTTCACGCCAAGACAACCAAAGCTTTTTGGTACCAAGAGTCAATCCCCTTCTCCACCACCGACACCCCCAGTAACAAGCACCATGGCTTCAGGAGGAGGCGCCAAGTTATTAGGAACACCCCCAGAGCCATTCGATGGCAAACAAGACAAGGCAGAAGCCTTTTGGAGTAGTGTCGAAAACTACTACTATCTCAATGAATCCACGTACACCAACGAAGGCAAGCGCGTATCGGCTGCCTTAACGCACTTCAAGATTGGTACCCCAGCAGGAGATTGGGCCCAAGATCAGCAGACCAAAGCCCTCACAGCCACGCCCATAGACTTTGGCACCTGGAACGATTTCAGAGACGCGTTCAAGAAACACTTCATTCCGTCACACACCAAGTTAGAATCAACCAACCTCATGTACTCCTGTCGTATGGGAAATCGACCCTTCAATGATTGGTACCAAGAATGGTCCACGTACACGTCCAGATCAGGTGCAAACGAAGAAACCAAGATGTTCGCCTTTAGAAAGGCACTCCCTGCAGCTCTACACCAGAAGATTATTGGTGTATCACCACAGCCCACAACCCTAGACAAATTGGTCGAACTAGCAAGAGAATTCGACCGCGTATGGTGTCTCTACAGTAACCCAGCATTCACAGGACAAAGACTTCAAGGGCCAAGAAATAGGGCCATGTACGCCGAAGAAGACGGTGCTCACGTCAACGCCACCACAGCCATGAGTATAAGACCTCAGCAAGCAGGCAGAATAACCAAGGAAGAAAAAGATCGACGCTTCAAGGAGAAGCTCTGTTTTTATTGCGGAAAGCCGAACCACCGAGCCAAGGACTGCCGGACCAGGAATAGCTCCCAATGACAAGGACAAGGGAATGGAAGACCCAGTAATCAGCGGTCAGACTTTAGGGCATGCGCGACCCTAACTCAAGAAGAATCCTACGAGGATCCCCCCAAAGATCACCCTGCCCAGATAGCGGCAATGTATCACAGTCCCCCAGCACACATCACGATTCCACGCCCTCAATCAGCCCCCCTTCCAGAGGATTTTTGAACTACCCTACTGAAGCACTGTCAGTTAGGGCTTTACGAGTGGCCAACCATAGTTTTACCCAAGGATACTCATTACTAGAGACGTTAGATTCTGAGCCTGTACCCGGTGATACGATACGGAATAGACGATCACCCTCAATTACGCTCAGAATCACTCTAGTAGGCAAGAAAACCGGTCGAGAAATCAGTGCACGGGCTTTACTAGACAGCGGCGCAGAAGGAATCATCATAGATCAAGACTTTGCCAAGAGGAATAACCTAACTCTCAGAACCCTAGTTAACCCACTTCCAGTACGGAATGTGGATGGAACATTGAACAAACAAGGATCAGTTCGATATACTACGATCCAGACAATCCGGATAAAGACTTCCGATGGAGAATACCACGACGAATGTGTTGAACTCTACGTAACCATGCTAGGCGACCACGATATTATTCTAGGAACAGACTGGCTCAAAGCACACAACCCAGAAGTTAACTGGGCCACACCACAACTCGCCTTCACAAGATGCCCCAAGACCTGCACACTATCCACCAAGTCCCTAGTTATTACAGCCAAGAAGCCGCAGACGCGAGCAACCACGATCAATGTTTTACAAACCACGGAAGAGTACCAAGTCGCAGGTGAACCTGCCTTTAGTCAAGAAGCCATGGAGCCGTTCCTGTACCTACACCAAGAAACCAAGGAAGAAGATATACTCATTAGAGCCAAGACCACCACGAGCACAGAAATTGCAGCTAGAACAGCACCCAAGACATCCACAGAACACATCCCAGCCCAGTTTTCACAGTACGCTAAGGTATTTAGCGAGACAGCCTCCCAAAGACTACCACAGCACCAGCCATGGGACCATGCCATAGAATTGAAACCCGGAGCCACCATGAAGAATTGCTCCATCTATCGTCTTACGCCCAAAGAATCAGAAGCATTGAAGATTTATATCACGGATCACCTACAAAGGGGATATATTCGCCCTTCCAAGTCACCCATGGCCAGCCCCTTCTTCTTTATAGATAAGAAAGACGGCAAGTTACGCCCAGTACAAGATTATCGAGCATTAAACGATATTACGATCAAGAACGCCGCCCCATTGCCATTAATCCCCGAGCTCATTGATAAACTACGCGGCGCAAGATGGTTCACCAAGTTAGATATCCGGTGGGGCTACAACAATATAAGAGTCCGCAAAGGCGACGAGTACAAAGCTGCTTTCAAGACACCCCTCGGACTATATGAACCCACAGTCATGACATTCGGCCTCTGCAACGCCCCTGCCACGTTTCAAACATTCATGAACACCATCTTCGAAGACCTGATAGATGAAGGACACGTTGTCGTCTATCTCGATGATATCCTGATATTTGCAGAGGACCTCCCCACGTTAACCAGGCTCACCCACGAAGTACTATCACGCCTAGCAAAATACGACCTCTACTTGAAACCAGAGAAATGCTCTTTTGCCCAGACATCCATAGAATACCTCGGACTCGTTATATCCGAAGGACAAATTGCCATGGACCCAGCCAAGGTGGCAGGAATAAGAGACTGGCCACCTCCTAAGACGGTCAAACAAGTTCAAGCCTTCCTAGGATTTTGCAACTTTTATCGACGCTTCATCAAGGACTTCTCTACCATTGCACGCCCCTTGTTCGACTTAACCAAGAAAGAAGTACCCTTCCTATGGACCCCAGAAGCATCCACAGCCTTTCAAACACTCATCACAGCTTTCACCACTGCACCTGTCCTTGCCCTACCAGACCACGAGAAGCCTTTCCGCTTAATCACAGACGCTAGTGACTTTGCCACTGGCGCCATCTTAGAACAACCCGATGCACTCAACCATTGGCACCCCATCGCGTACCACTCCAAGTCTCTACAGCCTGCCGAACGGAACTATGAAATCCATGATAAAGAACTCCTTGCTATCATCCGCGCCCTGGAAATTTTTCGCCACTACCTTGAAGGACGCGAAGACACCCTCGAAATTTGGTCGGACCATGGAAATTTGGTCTATTTCTCCACAAAACAGAAACTTACGCGGCACCAAGCACGATGGGCCCTCTTCCTCTCGCGTTTCAAGTTCACCATTGTCCACAAACCCGGTACCCAAAATAAGTCGGATGCCCTGTCCAGGCGTCCAGACCTTAAAGAGGGGATAGCTCACGAAGAAAATGATCGTGTACTTTTGGATACCAAATTTTTCGCAATCCACGCAGTCCGACCCACAACAATCACAGTCCAAGGGAACACCACGTTACGACAACAAATCAAGAGCACTCAAGAATACGACAAAGAAGTTAGCCTTGCCTTAGAAACCCTTCTAAAGAATGGCCCTAGATCCCTCACAAAGGGCTTAGAAGATTGGAACTTAGAAGATGGAATCATCCTGTACAAAGGACAAGTATACGTCCCCAAAAATGAAGATCTCCGAAGAGAAATAGTCAAGCAATACCATGACCATCTTGCCACAGGACACCCTGGAAGATGGAAGACCTATGAACTAATTTCACGAGAATTCTGGTGGCCAGGCATGTCCACCTTTGTCAAGAGTTATGTGGACGGATGTGCCACTTGCCAAGCAACAAAAGTTAAACCAAGAAACCAAGTACCCCTGCAACCAAATCAAGTCCCTAACGAAATTTGGGAAATAATCACCATGGACTTCATCACGGACCTCCCCACATCACAAGGATACGATTCACTATTCGTCGTAGTGGATCGTCTCAGTAAAGCAACGATAATTGCTCCATGTAACAAGACCATCACTGCCGAAGAAACATCCAAGTTATACCTAGAACAAGTCTGGAGACGAACAGGTCTGCCACACCAAGTTATATCCGATAGAGGACCACAATTTGCTTCCAAAGTAATGCAAGAAGTTTGGAGCAAACTAGGTGTCAAGTCAACCATGTCTACAGCATTCCATCCACAAACAGATGGAGAAACAGAACGCGTCAACCAGGAACTAGAACAATACCTACGCGTCTTTTGTAATTTCCAAGTCGACAACTGGGTAGAACTAATACCCTTCATGGAATTCGCGCACAATGCAAGACAACACAGCGCCACAGGAAAATCACCCTTCGAGATCTGGTACGGCTACAAACCAGAATTCATTCCACCAGTCAACTTTGCGTCCAAAATACCCACAGTAGAAGAACGCCTTCATTCCCTAGAACAAATTCGCATTGAAGTATCCGCTGCACTAAAGGTAGCAGCCGAAGTCATGAAAAATACCCATGTATCCACAGCCACCTACGTACCCCAACCAGGCGACCAAGTTTGGTTAGAAGGAACCAATATCCACACCACGCACCCCAAGGCCAAACTAGCCCCTAGACGACATGGACCATTCAAAGTCATATCCGCGTGGGGAGTTAATTGCAAACTCCAGTTACCCAAAGCCTGGAAGATCCATCCAGTGTTCCACATATCCCTTGTATCCCCCTACAACGAAACCACAGCCCATGGACCCAATTTCACCAGACCACCCCCAGAAATAGTCCAAGGAGAGGACGAGCACTATGAAGTAGAAACGGTCCTCCAATCAAGGCTCTCTCCAAACAAGAGAGGCATACAGTACCTAGTGAAGTGGAAAGGATACCCTTCTTCAGAAAACTCCTGGCTCCCAGCCTCACAAATGAAACACACCCAGGACCTTGTTCGACAATTTCACCACAAGAATCCACGAGCACCCAAACTCAGAACCTTGATGGTTGCTGAACGGCGCAGCAACCCCTTAAAGAGGGGATACTGTCACAAACCTGTAAAACCTGGGTCATGACTCGAGCGTCTAAGACCGGTCCGCGCCGGCCCGGTCTTATGTAATCAATTTCCTAAAGGGGAAATCCGAAGTCGGAGTTCCAAATTCGTACTCCGACGGTCACGTGACCGGTCACGTGATTATCCTATGTTTATCAAGTCACCTGACGACTGAAAGTTGTACCACTCTTTGGATTAATCCTATTGGACTGCGGAGCAGTCATGCCACTATGGCGCAATCTTGCGCAATCGACTGCGGAGCAGTCGTACGATACCTACGATTATTCTGATTGGTTGTTATACTTAGAACCCTTCCAGAACCTTCCATTGCGCAGCACCTGTGGGAAGGAGTAAGCCTCCCCTAAAGTACGCACAGACCATGTACCCAGGTATATAAGCTAGAGCAATAGAACGGACAGTCCCTCAGACTGTCCACTTGTGACTCCCACTTGGATAACCCCCTAGTGCCTTTCTTCGCTATTAACCATAGCTTGGATTCGCGATCTCATCGTTATCCTCGTTCTAGCCAAGTTCCTCCAAGTTTTCCCTGCCTTCTTCATCGTTCCTCGCGCTCCTCGTCAGCCAAGTGTCCTGCACGAGCACTCTGAGTGAGTGTTCATCACAGTATTCTCTTATCTATGACATCACACATGTACATGACATCATGGACCACTCTGGATTGCCCTTGTACTACGTCTATGTACTTTTTCCTTTGTTCTTATCTTTATTGTGATGTCACTATGATATCATAGTCTGGACTCTTCTTGTTCTTTACGCCTTGTTCTCCTATTAGTCCACTCCTTTGTCCGTGTACAGAACAATGCGCCTTGTATTTACTGTGACCTGCTGTTACCAGCGTCACTCTCTGTAGCAGTATAAGTAGAGTACTTTGTACGCTCCTGGTCCACATCAGTTCTCATCTGTTGTGTGCCAGGTATGTCTCCACTTCTCCAAATGTAACATCAGTTCTCATCTGTTGTGTGCCAGACCACATCTGCTTCACTTGCCAAGATCTTACTCTGTTGCTGCTTCAAGCCTACTTGCATATCTCACCACAGTCTTCCCAGTCCACTGTGAGTATGCCCTTCATGTATGCTGTTCATCAGGTTATGGGCCCTGGTGCCCTAGCCACTCCACTTGGCTGGTCACTGTGTTCTTAGGATCACACACCAGGCTAAGGTCTGTCTGGGGCCTCACCAGCCTTGCCCAAAGCAGTAGACACTGGGGCGCCAGTGGTCTCTGCTGAGGAACCTCCTGTTGCATACTGCCCAGTAGTCCTACTTTCATCCCTACTGTTTTCCTAGCCCCTGCGCTATGCGCAAGGAGATTGGATCTGGTAGCCCCTTAATACATATCCAGGTGTGCATGGCCCACTGGGCTGTGTATTGTGGAGCTTAGTGCCAGCTGTCTCTGGTGCTCCACACTGGGCGCAGGATCTCCTCACCATGGAGTGTAAAACCTGGTTCAGACTCTGGGGGGTGTTCACCACTATGGTGTTCTGCAACCAGATACCTGCCTTGTAGCGGCAATGGGAAAGGATTCAGTAAAGCCACTTGTGGCGATGAGGCAACCAACTGTTGGAGTTCAGCCGCACACGCTGAGTAAGCGTCGGGCAACTCCGAGCTAGCTGGGGTCGGAAACGACCAAGTCGAGCACAGCTGCCTATACCTCTATAGACTTAGCGTATAAATTTTTCGTTTGTTGAACTTATATACCCCGTAGTCACAGTAGCGACACCTCAGTCTTTTCTCCCGAAGACTGAGGTCAGTACTTTACTTCACTTCCCGTTCGTTACCTTTACTCATTGTATCTTAGTCGCACTTTCCCGCGCCTCTAACAGGTAGCTACACTAATATCATAGTCTTTTCTCCCGAAGACTGAGTCGCACTTTCCCGCGCCTCTAACACCAACAGGCCGAGGAGGCTGAGGTAGACAGCCTTGGGCTCTGAAAGCATTCATTCCATATCCCCCTGACGCAAACTAGTGAGCCGTGTCCTAGACACATCCTGGCTGGCAGCTGGCTCCTAGTATGGCAAAGGGATCTTCCGTCCTGGGCCTAGCCCTTGTATCACTGGCATACCACAGGAGGCAGGACGTGTTAGCGTTCTGGCCTTACAGATTCACAGACAGGAGTGGTATCCCCATCATATGTTGCAAACTGTTAGAAGCACTATCGCTGACTGCTCCTCGGCGACAGATAAACCATCCCAATGTCTGCTCACACCTCTCGCTCCGCCTCGCCCACTGGTGTTGCCACCACCACTGCGGCTGCAGGTGCCACGGCAGGTGCCTCAACCGGCCTGCCCCCTATCACTTCTGGGTCCACACCCTCCATGTGCCTGTCCAATGCGTATGGCACAACCTTCGGCATGCCTGCGGGCATTCGCCTCGATCAATTCGACGGGACACACTGGAATGAGTGGTCTGGAACGCTGGAGGCAATCCTCACCCTTCATGAGGCTGAGGATGTGTTTACACACCATGCCCCGCCAACCGGAGTCACGGCCGACGAATGGGACTCTATCCAACGTCAGTCCAAGGCGTACCTTCGCCTATACCTCAAACCAGACGTGTACTCCCTTGTCGCTGATCCCTATGCCTACCCCACCTTCGCTGCAAAGTGGGACAAGCTAAAGGATGTGTATGCTGGTGCTTCGGGCAGCACCACCATCTTTAACTTGTGGATCCAGCTAACACAAGCCCGCCTCGATGACTCCGCACCTATGGCCTCCCAATTGGCCAAGCTCAATGAGCTGCGGGTCGGCCTTTCCAACGCACAGATGGGTGTCACTGATGTCCAATTCTGTCTCATTCTTCTCCATGCCCTGCCAGCCTCCTATGAGGTTCTGGCATCTACCATCCTCGCCAGTGGCGCACCCTCCAAACTCAAGCACGCTGAAATAATTGCGCGCATCGTTTCGGAAGAGGCGCGCCGTTCTGGGCCCTCTGGTTCCTCGCTCAATAAGGCTGCCCCTATTAAGCCTAGTGGTGGTGCCCGTAAGAAGAAGGATCACTCTCAGCTTACGTGCCACTACTGTAACAAGAAGGGGCATATCAAGCCTGACTGCAGGCAGAGGAAGAAGGATGAAGCTGCGGGGAAGTTGAAGGACACTGGCAACAAGGCTGCCAACTCTCATGTACTCGTACCTACCACCGCCTCCATTAAGGAGGTCAGTGATGAACCGGCCATTGATTGGGCCGCCAATACAGTTGGAGTTGCCTTGTATGCTGCCTCGCGTGTGCGTTGGATGATGGACAGTGGTGCAACACACCACATCACACCACATCGGTCTGACTTCAAGGACTATACCCCATGTCAAGGCAGTGTGCGCCTAGGGGATAAATCCACAATCGACCAAGTTGGTGTAGGCTCCGTCGTCTTCACTACGAGCCAGGGCATTCCAATCACCCTAAGCAATGTGCTACACCTACCACAGGTGAAAACACGCTTCTTATCAACGCGTGCACTAGCACAAAAGGGTGCGGAAGTGGCCTTCGACAGTGGCTCATTTAAAATATCTGTCAATAAAAGTTGTGTAGCTATTGGCTACTTGGAGGACAACCTATACTGGTTGGACGCTTCAAGCATTGGCCTAAATGCTCACGTCAAAAGTGCTGCCACCACTCTTGATATCTGGCATCAGCGCATGGGACACATCTCCTCTGCTGCTCTCAAGTCGTACGGTCCCTCTGCCACTACTGGCATGGACATTGACAGCTCTACCACGCACACTGGTGTGTGTCGTGGGTGCGAGTTAGGCAAATCCACTCGCCGACCCTTCTCTGCGTCCTCCACCAAAAGGACAACTCGTATATTTGAGATTGTGCACAGTGACCTAGCCGGTCCTATGCAAACTCAATCCCTGCAAGGCTCTGCATACACTGCCACCTTCATAGACGACCACTCTAAGTTTGCAGTGGTGTACTTCATTAAGTCGAAGGATCAGTTTGTGAAAGCGCTGCAGATGTATTTGGCCTGGGGTGAAACCCAGACGTCCCATAAACTGCGCGCACTCCACTCTGACCATGGCGGCGAGTACATGGCTAGCCAAGTGCAGGAAATTCTCAAGCAGAGAGGGATAGAGCATCACCTTACGATGCCAGGTTCACCACAGTCGAACGGGAAAGCCGAGCAGTTTAACCGCACCATTACGGACAAGGCAATGGCCATGCTACACACAGCTGGCATGTCTAAAGGCTTCTGGGAGCATGCCATGAGCACTGCGGTACACATCTATAACCGCTCTCCCACCCGTACGCTCAAGTGGCGCACACCTCATGAGCTCTGGTACTCTGGCAAGGTACCAGATGTCTCACATTTACGCGTCTTTGGATGCAAGGGGTACATGCACGTACCCGCTGATAAGCGTCGCAAATTAGATGCGAAGGCCATTGAGGTCACGCTTATTGGGTTTGAGCCCGAATCTAAGGGCTATAAGCTCTGGGACCGCCAAACCCGCTCTGTCCGTTTGTCCAGGGATGTGACATTCGACGAGAGTAGCTTCCCGTCCCTCCAGGGTGTTGAGCCACACCCACAACCTTCTCAAGTGGCCTCACAACCACTACCTCCACCAGTGATTGCCATACCTAGCACGTCGGCGTTACCACCACAGCGAGCACCCTCCCCTGCACACTCAGACAGTAGTGAGGAGGAGGATGTTGAAGACATTCTAGACCCTAAACAAGAGCGTCCCCACACGCCACCACCACCTGCACCACCCACTCTTCCCGTAACTCCTAAGCGTGAGCAGCCCACTCCCACCTCGCCACTGCCGCGTCAAAGCGCAACGCGCATTATGCGCCATGTCCCTCCTCCCTCACCAGACACTAATATGCCTGGAGGTTTTGAGGACCGTGCACAGCGAAGTCAGCTGTTGCGCGAGATGGACAATGCACCTAGACGCTCTGCCCGTGCGCCTGTGCCCAATCCCCGCTATTTCTCAGCGGATAATGTGGCCATGCGTGGCAGACGGTTGGGATATGCGGAACTGTTAGCTGCAGCTTACATAGGAAGAGATCCTGCATCTTATGCAGAGGCCATGCGGTCTGTGGATGCAGATGAGTGGACTAAGGCGTGTCAGTATGAGATGGACGCACTTGCCCATAACGGCACATGGGAGTTAGTAGATCTCCCGCCTAATCGTAAGGCAGTAAAATCCAAATGGGTCTTCAAGCTCAAGGCGGATGGCCGCTACAGAGCTCGCTTGGTGGCTAAGGGTGTAACGTCTACCACGGACGTTTGCCTGACTTAGGCCTCTTGTCTAGTGGCGATCCGTACAAGTCGGTAGTTGCGGTTGGCGAAGGTACTTGCGTAGAAGGCTGGATGTGGTTGAAGGCTTTCGTCTCGCCCGAAGTATGCGTGGAGGTCTTCGAGTTGCGGCACTCCTGCTGGGATGTGGTCGATATATTGAGCGTTGGCCCACGTAGTGCTATCGATGATGAAGAAGGTGTGGTAGGGGGACGCTACTCGGTCGTTGCGGTACAAGAAGACTTGATATGCTGCGATGTCGGCGGGATATTCCACTGATCCACGAAGGGACAGTCAACGGACAAGTCACGGGGATCCCTGGTCTAAAGGGATATGCCGGACACTCACTTAAGAGGGGGAGATCCTCTTAGCAGAGACGAGTAGATGATGGTGGTATTTGAAGAAGACCAAGATGTCGTTCTTGGTCTTCGCACTAGTCTACTTATACAGTTACGCGCGGGCTTTGAAGCGCCGCTTGAATACTAACTAGCCAATAGCGTAAGTACCGTGAACCCTAGTACAGCTATCCTAGTTATGAGTCACTACGAGTCATCCGAGATCCGATCCGTTTATCGTACAATCACATGTGCCGGAGCTTACCTGGCTGACTGATCTACAAGTCCATGACGATATTCTGCTGACGGCGATGTCATAGTCGACGCGTCAGTGTCCACTTCCTGGCCCGAGGCGCCGATCAATCCGAACCGTAACATCACCCCCTTCTTATGGTCGAGCCCCAGCTCGACCCCGCTGTGCCGCCGCCTCCCTCTGCGCTGCAACCTGCTGCCCTGCTTCCAGCCCGGGGCGGTAAGAGTCTCGCTCCGCCTCGATACGCGTGATCGCGTTGGCTCGTTGGAGGCGAAGCACGCACTCGCGTCTTACTCTGGCGACCTTGTCCAATTCCTCCGTCAGCCGTGCCAACTCCGACTCCTTCGCTTCCACCCCCGCCTGGGCGCAGCGATAGCGGTGGACCTCCGCTGTCAATGTGAGATCCTTCATGCCCGTGAGGGCGCGGTCTACCGACTCCCGCATGATACTGCGCTGATCTAAGAAGATCAGGTCGTCGTCGCAGTATGCGGTGTCTCGGGGGTAGTCGTAGTTGGGAGCGGCGTGCACCGGCTTGCCGTATTGCTGGTCGCTGCCTCTCCTGTAGGCGAGGACGAAGGGGTCCGCCGTGAGGATGAGCTGCGTATACCGAGCTGGGTGCAGCCGGTCCTGAGCATCGCGGATCTGGAAAGGGATATAATGTACTCCCCTGTTGAATTGGAACCCGAGGGGTGGAGGAGT
This sequence comes from Lactarius akahatsu, assembly GCA_021524915.1. NCBI lineage: Eukaryota > Fungi > Basidiomycota > Agaricomycetes > Russulales > Russulaceae > Lactarius > Lactarius akahatsu. Next base: position 163,484 of record JAKELL010000047.1, read on the forward strand.
CTCCACTTGGCGTCGGGAAACCGGGCTGTGTTCTTCCGCACGGTAGATGCGGACCTTGGGTCGAGCAGCTTTCGGCATACGTATTGGTTCCCCGTCCGTGGTGCATAACGGAGGGGTTTCGTTGTGCGTGGTGGTGAGGTGGTTGCCGTAAGTGAGGTGTTGGTGTAGAGGGCAATGTTCCTCTGATAGGTACCGGTCGAAGTCCCGGTCCTCTTGAATCGGAGTCTCGTCCGTATCGGGTTCTGCGGACGTTGACATGTGTGTCGGCAAAGGATCTCTTGAACCAACTCTTGTAGAGGTTGGTGAAGGAAGGAGGGATGGTACGGGGGTAGGTGGACGACTGTCTCCGTTGTGAATGGACTGGGGAAGCGACAGGGGTGATGATGGCGCGTTCTGAATGATGAGGGTAGGTTGTACTGAGATTGGGAGTAGGTCGTCGAGGACATAGTGTACTTGGACTGGGGATGAGGACATGAGTGTATGGGAGAGTGGGTGAAGGAGATGGGGACGTCTCTTGGGATTTCCCTGCGCTTATATGTACTTCTCTGGCGGGGTTTGAACGTTTGAATTCCCGAATTGCTTTGTCAGCGAATACGTCATCCTTGGAGACCCACTGGTTGTCCGAGTCCGGGTATCCGCGCCACTTGACCAAATATTGTAATTTCCTTGTCCTGCCGAATCGCCGGGAGTCTAGAATCTTCTCGACCTTGTATTCTTCTTCTCCATCGATTAGATCCGGTGGTGGGCACTGATAGTTTGGTCCGTGTGTGGGAGTTTCTTTGTACGGAGTAAGGAGGTCCGTGTGAAATACTGGGTGAATGCTCCACTGCGTGGGAAGTTCTAGGCGGTAGTTGACTGCGGACATCACCTGGATGATCTGGAAGGGGCCATGTCTTCGGGGCGCGAGTTTTGCCGTTGGTTGGTTGGTACGTAGGTGGCGCCCCTCGAGCCACACGAGGTCCCCAATTTGGTATTTTGGGGTGTCTCTGTGTTTGATCCATCCTTGCTGCGCTTTGATCATCAGTTCCTGGGCGCGTGTTCTAGCCTCCTTGAATTGCTGCGCTCGTAGCGCCACTTGTGGGATAGGGGATGGTCGATCGATCCAATCAGCGCGCGGGTTATACCCCATAAGGACGTTGAACGGGGATTCCTTGGTGGACTTGTTGGGCCAGTTGTTATGCGTGAATTCCGCCATTGGTAGGTATTGTGTCCAGTCGTCCTGTCGTTCGTTGACCCAGAATCTTAGATATTGTTCTAGCCACTGGTTGGTTCGTTCCGATTGGCCGTCAGTTCTGGGGTGGTATGCGGTGGAGATGTTTTGTTCTATGCCGAGTATTCGGCACAGTTCGCGGATGAACTTTGACGCGAATCTGGGGTCTCGATCGCTGATGATGCGCGCTGGCAGTCCGAACCTGGGAAAAACATGTGTCACGTACAGGGCCGCTGTTCCTTCCACGCTTATTTCTTCTAGGCACGGGATGAATACTGCCGCTTTGGAGCAGTCGTGGTCTGTTACTGTCAGTATGGAGTCACAGCTGTTCGATTGGGGTAATTTGGTGATGAAATCTAGGGCTATGACTTCGAATGGGGTTGCTTCCGGTTTCGGGAATATCGGTTGCAGAGGTGCGCGTGTTGGTCTGTTATTGACTTTGATTCGTTGACAGTCGGCGCATCCTTTAACATAATCCTGTGCTTCTTGCCGGAGTCCTGGCCACCAATAGTATCTTTCGATTAGTTTGATGGTTCGGTTGATTCCCGGGTGTCCATATGCGAGGGTGTCGTGGTGGGCTTGTATAATACGCCTTCGTTCGTGGGTGTCGCCTGTGACCACCCTTCGCCCCTCCTTATACCAGGTGCCCTCGATGCGTTTGAGTTTGTGCGGGTCTATCCACTTCGTGACGGTATCGTTGTCCTGGGTGTATACTGGGTACGTGGGCTGCATTTCTTCCACTGGGATTGTTGCGCTCATGTGTGTTGGGTTGTCCGTTGTGTCGATTGTTGCAGCTCTGACGAATATGTGGTCCGGGAGTACTGTGACTTGTTCGTTGTCGTGGTCTCCTTGATCATAGTCGGGTCTCCTTGATAGGGCGTCTGCTCTCCCATTCGCCGTTCCCTTGATGTGGTGAATCTCTATATCATACTCAGAGAGTTCCAGCACTTCCCTTGCTACCCGTCTGCTTATTTTTTGTGGGGACCTCCAGTATTGCAGGTTCATGTGGTCGGAGAATACTTTGATCTTGTGGGGTGACCCGGCAAGGTATGGTCTCCAGTTCCTCAGTGCCTTGACGATGGCTAACAGCTCCAGGTCATAGATGTCGTAGTTCCTTTCTGCTGCATTGAGGGTGTTGGAGTAGTAGGCGATTGGGTGTCGTTTGTTGTCTTTATCACGTTGAAGTAATACTGCTCCTACTGCGTACCCCGAGGCGTCGACTTCTAGTTCGAACGGTTTGTCCAATTCCGGATGTTTGAGCACCGGTTCTTCCGTTACCAGGGTCTTGAGTTTGTCGAACGCTGTCTGCTGTTCTGTTCCCCATTGCCATTCCGCGTCTTTGCGTGTAAGTTTGTTGAGCGGTCGTGCGTGTGTGGCAAAACCTTGAATGAAAGCGCGGTAGAAGTTGCAAAATCCTAGGAATGATCGCACCTGTTTGACGTTTTTTGGGGATTGGCCATTCGCGGATTCCAGAGACTTTGACCGGGTCCATGCGAATCACCCCCTTCTTAATGATTACCCCCAGGTAATCGAGGGTGTCCGAGTGGAATACGGCATTTTTCCAGTTTGAGGTATAGGTCGTTCTGCTCTAGTAGGTCCAAAATGTCGTGGATGGCTTCCGTGTGCGCTTCCCTTGTCGTGGCTGTTGCTATTCCGATGTCGTCCATGTACACGCGGATGATAGTTCCCTTCTTCTCGTGGTGTTCAATGAGAGGGGCGAAGATCCAGTTCATCATTGCTTGGAAGGTTGCCGGTGCGTTTGTCATTCCGAAGTACATTACCAGTGGTTCAAAGAATCCCCATTTAGTCTTGAAGGCCGCTTTGTGTTCGTCACCAGGCTTGATTCTGATGTTGGTGTACCCCCATCGGACGTCGAACTTTGAGAATATCCATCCTCCGCTGAGATCTGCGATTAGTTGTGGTATAAGTGGCAATGGGTATTGGTTGCGTATGGTCCAAGCGTTGAGTTCCCTGTAATCCTGTACCGGCCGTAGCTTTCCGTCCTTCTTTTTGACGAAGAAGAAAGGGGCTGCGTACTGTGATTTAGACGGTCGAATGTATCCTTTGGCCAGTTGTTCATCTAGGAACTCTTCCAGTGCTTTATCCTCCGCTTGGTTCAGCGGGTAGATTTTGCAATTGATGTGGTCTGGGACGTTTGGTTTGAGGTCGATGGCGTGATCCCATGGTCTGGATGGTGGGAATCGATGGGATTCCTCTTCGCTGAATACCTTTGCATGCCTCTTGTATTCTTCGGGGAGTTCCTGTTTTTCTGTTGTTTCGTGTGCCGCGATTGCCAGGTCGGTTGCCGTTGTTCGTAGGTGTACCGGAGTTGATTCCTCCTCCAGTTCTTCGAATGCCTTCATTCGTTCGTCTTCTTGTATTTTTGTGATGGCTCTTCGCAGTTCTGCTCGCACTGCTGCTTGGGTGGTTTGTTGGGATTGATGGTTCGTATGATGATGGGGATATTGTTTGGTATCCATAGGTGGCGGTGGCCCATTGGATCCGTGGTTGGAATGTCGCTAGCCAGGGATAATCCGAGGATGATATCTTCTCCTCCTACAGTTGGTGATTAGGAACTGGATGGTTTTGAGTTTTCCATCAGTTTGTATGTTTAGATTGACGTAAGTGGGTGATTTTTCCCCCTTTGTTGTGTGTTCCGTCGATATTCCATATGTTGCGTGGGTTAGGTAGTTCTTTAGGTCCCTAGCTGCATTCCTTCTGGACGAAAGTCTGGGATGTATGAAGTTGTGGGTGGCTCCGGAGTCCACCAGTGCTTTCTTGTCGGCCATGAAGTAACTCGTGCGAATCGAAACTGGGACGTGCATAGATCGATAGTGCGTGATAAACATGTGAGTTACAATTTAAAGCCCTCACCCAGGCCGTTGGGTTCAGGCGTTCGGAAAATCCTGCCTCCCCATCATTTCCCTCATAAACATTCCCTCTTGTTCCTCCGGTAGTGCTACGACTTGGGTCAGCAGGTCGCCTACTTGGGAGGTGGCGGTGCCTCTGTTGCCTTGGACTGATTCGTCCAGGTCGATGAGAGGTTCTTCTGCTACGCTCTGCGGTGCGTGGGAACTTCTTCGATGTATGCGCTTCTTCCTCGCGCCCTTCGTGGCTGGTTGCAATCTCGTGAGAAGTGTCCCTTCTGGTTACAGTTGTAGCAGGTTACATCCCTTATATTCAGGACTCCGCGTCCTCCTCCCCTGCGTTGCGTGAATCCGCCTCTTGGTGGAAATGGAGGTCTTCCTCCTGGGGCCCAGTCTCTTGGATCATCTGGGTGGTTTCTGTTGATGTCGCCGATTTCCGCGACTCTTGCCCTGATTCTTCCGGGGTGGTATCCATTGCGTCTGGGTGGTTGCGGTATTGCTGCCACCCTTGTTGATTTCCTTGTCGTTGCGGGGGTTGGAACCAGAGTGGTGGATTTGGGCGCGGTCGTTGTATGTTCTGTGGCTGTCTTCCAAAGCCGGTTTCCCTGGCTTTTATGTGGAGATATCTCTTTTGTTGTTCAATGAGCGCGCTTTTCCATTGGGAGTAGCTGCGCGGGTTGTGGAATTGATAGGCGTTTTGGTATAGTTTGAGGGGAACGCCTCTGGTGAACTTATCAAGGACTAGTGGTTCGTCCAACCGGTAGTCAGCCTGTCGGACCAGCTTTTCGAATTTAGTGACGTAGCTGTCAATGTCCTCGTTCATCATTTTGAACCCTTTGTCGAGTTCTACTCTTGCGCGGTCCTTCTCTAGGTTGTCGCGGAATTGTCCTTTGAACGCGAGTTCTACTCCTGCCCAGAGCCACGGGTCGTTTCTGTTGGTTTGGGCATCGAGCCATTTGGCTGTTTCTGTTGCCCATTCGTCGACAAGTGGTCCTTGGATATAAGTGAGGAACATCATCGCCTTGATGTAAGGGATTTTGAGGCTTTTATTGGCGGCGTTGACTCCTGCGAATCGGTTCCATTGGGCGAGGAAAGCTTCTGCTTCATCACGGTTTCCGGTGAAGATTTTGGGCTCCTTCCCGATGAATTTGTCGGTATCGGGCATTGCAAATGCTGGTATGCTCGGTTGGTCGTCTTGTGGGTTGTCGTCTGGGTCGCCTCCAGGTGGTGCTCCTCCTCCTCCTCCTCCTCCGGGTGGTCCTCCGGGGAGTGGCTGGTATTCCCTGGGTTCTTTGCCTAGTAGGGCTGTTCGGGCTGCGGCCATGGTTGGAATGGTTATGGACATGTCAGTGGGAATCAACTCAGCGATTTGTTTTAGCTGTTCCTCTTCTTGTTCGTCTTTGATGACGATGTCTTCTGGGTTGCTTTTGATCGATGGTGATGGTGCGGGTGTCTTGGGTGTTGGGGATCTGAGGGGTTCTTCGTCCTCTCCGTCAATTATTCCCCACTGGTCTCTGGTAACGACTTCTGATTGTTGGATGTCTAGATTGAGGATTGAGCTTGCTGGTCTGGTTACTTGAAGTTTCTCCCTTCCGGCGTCCCAACGAACTTCTACCCAACAGTGGTTGTCGAAGTTGAATTCTACCGGGATGAGTTGCGAGTTATTCTGTCGATCGAAATAGTAGGTGACGTAGCCTGGTGTCTCTGCGTCGTCTTTCCAAAATGCGGATCCCAGGTATCTCTTTGGGACGTTGCGGTCTCCTCTTCTGTCGATGTAGTAGGGCCTGAACGGGACCCAAAGATCTTTGGTTGTAGGATTGGCCACGGTGGGATCTTGGTCTTAATGTAACGTCTACCACGGACGTTTGCCTGACTTAGGCCTCTTGTCTAGTGGCGATCCGTACAAGTCGGTAGTTGCGGTTGGCGAAGGTACTTGCATAGAAGGCTGGATGTGGTTGAAGGCTTTCGTCTCGCCCGAAGTATGCGTGGAGGTCTTCGAGTTGCGGCACTCCTGCTGGGATGTGGTCGATATATTGAGCGTTGGCCCACGTAGTGCTATCGATGATGAAGAAGGTGTGGTAGGGGGACGCTACTCGGTCGTTGCGGTACAAGAAGACTTGATATGCTGCGATGTCGGCGGGATATTCCACTGATCCACGAAGGGACAGTCAACGGACAAGTCACGGGGATCCCTGGTCTAAAGGGATATGCCGGACACTCACTTAAGAGGGGGAGATCCTCTTAGCAGAGACGAGTAGATGATGGTGGTATTTGAAGAAGACCAAGATGTCGTTCTTGGTCTTCGCACTAGTCTACTTATACAGTTACGTGCGGGCTTTGAAGCGCCGCTTGAATACTAACTAGCCAATAGCGTAAGTACCGTGAACCCTAGTACAGCTATCCTAGTTATGAGTCACTACGAGTCATCCGAGATCCGATCCGTTTATCGTACAATCACATGTGCCGGAGCTTACCCGGCTGACTGATCTACAAGTCCATGACGATATTCTGCTGACGGCGATGTCATAGTCGACGCGTCAGTGTCCACTTCCCGGCCCGAGGCGCCGATCAATCCGAACCGTAACAAAGGGGTTTACGCAAATCCCTGGCATTGATTTTGATGAAACCTTCTCTCCCATCGCACGATTCGAGTCGCTGAGATTACTTCTAGCATTGGCCGCGCTGGAGGACTGGCACATCCATCAGATGGATGTCAAGTCTGCGTTCCTCAATGGCGTGCTTGACGAGGAGATTTACATGGAGCAACCACAAGGGTTCATCACCACTGGTGCAGAGACGAAGGTGTGTCGCCTAGTCAAGGCGATATATGGTCTCAAACAAGCCTCCCGTGCATGGAACTTGCAATTCCATGGAGTGTTACTTGCACTCGGCTTCAAGCGGACGTTTGCCGATGCCGGCGTATATGTGTTGCCTCAACGAGAGGGGGATGATCCACTCTTCGTTATCGTTTACGTTGACGACATCACTATATTGGGTGCCTCGCTGGAGAAGATTAAGCGTTTGAAGTCAGATCTTTCTGAACGCTATGAGATGACAGATCTTGGGGAGATAGAGTCCTATCTTGGTATGCGCATTGTGCGCGACCGCTTCCTCAGACACATCGAAATAGATCAGTCTGGCTATGTCAAGGATGTCCTTGAACGCTTTGGCATGTCTGATGCCACTCCACACTCCACACCCTTGCCCGCTGGTGCTGACGAGCACCTTCATAAATATACGGGTCAGGCTACTGCCTCTGACATTACGCACTACCAGTCACTCATTGGTAGTCTGCTGTACGTTCAGATTGGTACTAGACCAGACATTTCCTTCGCTGTGTCACGTCTGGCGCAGTATGCAGCGAATCCTTCACCACAACATCTGCGGCTTGCGCAATACGTTCTGGCTTACCTAGTAGGCACTGTGGACATGCGGATAGTCTACGATGGCGCCAGTGGAGACGGCCTTCATGGCTACTCTGATTCTTCCCTGGGTGACCAGGTTGACAACAGACACTCCACTTCGGGTTATGTGTTCCTTTTAGCCAATGGTGCAATAAGCTGGTCTTCGTGAAAGCAAAAGACAGTGGCCCAAAACACTACAGAGGCGGAATACATGGCCATGACCGATGCGGCCAACCAAGCCGCTTGGTATCAGAGCTTCCTTGCGGAACTCGGGTACAAGGTCGACGACCCCATCCCACTGCATGGTGACAACAAGGGTGCCATTGACTTGGCCTTGAACCCTGTCACTGGGAGGCGATCAAAGCACATTGCCATTAGGCATCATGTCATAAGGGAGTACATCGAAAAGGGGACCATCACCCTTATTAGAACCCCTACTGCGGAAATGGTTGTGGACGGCTTCACCAAGTCGCTTGCGCGTGTCCTGCTGCAGCAACACAATGTTGACATGGGCTTGTGCTAGTCCCAGATTGCTGATCACGGGGAGATGTTGATAAGTGACCTGTGCGCAATCTAGCGGCTCAATGGACACGCAGATAACGGACTGCTTTAGATTAGAGGACTTGTAGATTAGATTATTTTTGATCTTTACAATCTCGGACTTCTTGTATTCTCTTATCTATGACATCACACATGTACATGACATCATGGACCACTCTGGATTGCCCTTGTACTACGTCTATGTACTTTTTCCTTTGTTCTTATCTTTATTGTGATGTCACTATGATATCATAGTCTGGACTCTTCTTGTTCTTTACGCCTTGTTCTCCTATTAGTCCACTCCTTTGTCCGTGTACAGAACAATGCGCCTTGTATTTACTGTGACCTGCTGTTACCAGCGTCACTCTCTGTAGCAGTATAAGTAGAGTACTTTGTACGCTCCTGGTCCACATCAGTTCTCATCTGTTGTGTGCCAGGTATGTCTCCACTTCTCCAAATGTAACATCAGTTCTCATCTGTTGTGTGCCAGACCACATCTGCTTCACTTGCCAAGATCTTACTCTGTTGCTGCTTCAAGCCTACTTGCATATCTCACCACAGTCTTCCCAGTCCACTGTGAGTATGCCCTTCATGTATGCTGTTCATCATAACAGTGTTCAGACTCAATTCAAGCTCAGCCACAGTAGCGTATATAAACTCTCCTGTAGCGTCCTGAGTGGAACCAACTTGTCCTCTTGGTTCTCCACTCAGGTGCGCATTCCTTTGTATTCCTTACACCTTACCAATCTAACTTGTCCTCTTGGTTCTCCACTCAGCGTACCACGGCGTGACCTTGACATCTTGAGTTCTTGCATAAAGACTCTGAGTTGATTGTCCCTCCGCCGTGACTGTGCGTTAGCGCGTGATTTATCTCCACGCCAGGCTTGGGTGTGCTCACCTGACAGTTCACTTTATTTCTAGTTCACACTTGAGCTTGACGTAGCGAGGTGTCATACCGCTACACATCCTTTCCGCTTCGTGCTTGTAGGCTCGGAAACGGGTTACCTCCGCCTTCAACCCTACGTCCTTCAACTCGTTGATGGCGCGGTCAGTCCGGTGTTGGTTGCTGTGCCCTCCTACAAGGGCGTATAGATCTTCGGGGGCGTAGTGGGGCTTACCGATCTCTCTGACCTGGGGTTCAGCGTAGAGGGGGCGACTGTAGACTTTGTCGCTATCGTCCACAAGCCCCAGGACGATGGGGTCGGGTCCGGCGATGACTTGGATGAAGGTGGCTTGGCACGTCACCCCTTGTGTGTTGGTGAAGGGGTAGTGGACGAAGTCATCCCCCCGATTGTGTTTGTATCCGTAAGGTGCGGTGCGCGCCGACCCTCCTAAGTACCGGAGGCGGACCGCGGGCAGGGTGGAGTCTTCGGTGTCGACTATTACTCCACCACGGTATATGGGGCGGCCCGTGGAGTCACAGGCGTACGGGGTTTCGCGGGGGTCGTCAGAGTCGGTGGCCGTGATGAGATAAGGCTGCTCAACTGGGTACCATTCCTTCAGTGTCCCTTCTACTGCCTCGTACACTGCTCTTTCAGCGTCTCTGTGTGTTGGCGCTGTCGGTGATAGATGATGGCCCTCCGGGCTGCGGCCACTGCCAGCTGTCGACGCTTCCAGTCCTCCGCTGGCTCCCTCCAGTCCCGTATCTTCATCCACTCTTGCCACCTCAGCGTCGCGGGCGTCTTCTTCCTGCTTGCTTTCGATTTGAGGGGGGTCAGGTCGAAGTGGGGGACTCGCAAAGAGTCCGACAGCTGTACGAAGCCGAGTAATTTCGGCCTCGGTGTATGGTGCGGTGTTGAGGCGGTCACCGTTGTGGTTGATGAGCCAGTATGTGGCGGGTTGGTCGGGTTCTTCGATGTCGAAGATGGATTGGGCATTGGCGAGGGCGGTGCGGAGTTCTTCGTGGGTGAGGCTGTCGACGAGACGGGCAGCGAGTGTGATGAACACTCACTCAGAGTGTTCTTGCAAGACACTTGGCTGACGAGGAACGCGAGGGACGAGGAAGACGGCAGGGAAAACTTGATATAACTTGGCTAGAACGAGGATAACTATGAGGTTGCGAATCCAAGCTATGGTGATAGCGAAGAAAGGCACAAGGGAGTTATCCAGGTGGGAGTCACAAGTGGACAGTCTGAGGGACTGTCCGTTCTATTGCTCTAGCTTATATACCTGGGTACATGGTCTGTGCGTACTTTAGGGGAGGCTTACTACTTCCCACAGGTGCTGCGCAATGGAAGGTTCTGGAAGAGTTCTAAGTATATCAACCAATCAGAATAATCGTAGGTATCGTACGACTGCTCCGCAGTCGATTGCGCAAGATTGCGTCATAGTGGTGTGACTGCTCCGCAGTCCAATAGGATTAATCCAAAGAGTGGTACGACTTTCAGTCGTCAGGTGACTTGATAAACATAGGATAATCACGTGACCGGTCACGTGACCGTCGGAGTACGAATTTGGAACTCCGACTTCGGATTTCCCTTTTAGGAAATTGATTACATAAGACCGGGCCGGCGCGGACCGGTCTTAGACGCTCGAGTCACGACCCAAGTTTTACAGGTTCGTGACAGCGAGAGGGGTGGTAGAAGCGGAAGTGGGAATAGACATTTGGAACGGAGTGAGGAATCCAGCGTGGGGAGATGGTGTTTCGGTCGTGGTTTGTCCCCTTCTTATAACTGTCCTTCTTGCTTTCGTACTCCGTTTGTACTCCGCTAGGGCTTCGTCAGCGAATACGTCATTTTCACTGACCCACTGATTCTCCGAGTCTGGGTATCCCTTCCATTTCACGAGGTATTGGAGTTTCTTGTTCCGGCCGAAGCGCCTCGAGTCTAGAATTCGCTCCACCTCGTACTCCTCTTCTCCGTCTATTAGGTCTGGTGGTGGGCGTTGGAAGTTTTCCCCATGCATAGGCGTTTCTCAATAGGGTGTGAGTAAATCGATATGAAATACGGGGTGAATACTCCACTGCGTGGGAAGTTGGAGTTGGTAGTTGACTGGTGATAGGACTCGTGTGATTCGGAATGGGCCGTGCCGTCGTGCCGCAAGCTTGGCTGTCGGTTGATTGGTTCGGAGGTGCTTCCCTTCTAGCCATACCTGGTCTCCTATTTGATATTTGGGTGTGTTACGGTGTTTGATCCATAGAGATTGTGCCTTTTGGATAAGGTTCTGGGCTTCTTTTCGTGCGTCTCGGAACTGTTGGAGTCTTGTGAGAACTTGTGGGATGGGTGATGGCTTATCGATCCAATCAGCGCGAGGGTCATATCCCATTAGAAGCGAGAACGGGGACTTCCTTGTGGCTTCATGTGGCCAGTTGTTGTGCGCGAATTCTGCCATAGGTAGGAATTGCGCCCAGTTATCTTGACGCTCGTTGGTCCAGAACCGCAGGTATTGTTCGAGCCACTGATTGGTGCGTTCTGATTGTCTGTCTGTTCGGGGGTGATACGCCGTGGAAATGTTCTGATAGATGCCTAGGATCCGGCACAACTCTCGCGTGAATTTTGACGCGAAGCGTGGGTCACGATCGCTAATGATCTTTGCCGGTAATCCGAATCTCCGAAATACGTGGGTTACGTACAAAGCTGCCGTTTCTTCTGCCGTTATCTCCTCGTTGCAGGGGATGAAGATCGATGCTTTGGTGCAGTCGTGATCGGTTACGGTGAGGATGGAGTCATGTCCCTGTGATTCTGGCAGTTTAGTGATAAAGTCGAGCGCTATAGTTTCGAATGGCTTAGCGTCGGTCTTTGGCGTGATGGGTGCTAGTGGGGCTTTCGTCGGGCGGTTATTGACTTTGTGTCTTTGGCATTCCGCACATCCTTGAACGTATTCGGTTATATGTTTCACCATATTTGGCCACCAGTAGTTCCGTTCGATGATCCTTGTTGTTCGTTTGATTCCTGGATGGCCGTAGACTGGGGGGTTGTGGTGATTGGCGATGATAGTGCGAATCTCGTCCGGTTTTCTGGTGATTACTCGTGCTCCTTGGCGGTACCAGGTTCCTTTGATTTTCTTGAGCTTGTGCGGATCTACCCAAGGGTGTATGGTGTCTTCATTTTGATCGTGTGTTTCTGGGGTTTGCGTGGTGAGTGTGATGAACACTCACTCAGAGTGTTCCTGCAATACACTTGGCTGACGAGGAGCGCGGGGAACGACGAAGACGTTAGGGAAAACTTGGTAAAACTTGGCAAGAACAAGGATAACAAGGAGATTGCGAATCCAAGCTATGGTAATAGCGAAGAAAGGCACTAGAGGGTTATCCAAGTGGGAGTCACAAGTGGACAGTCTGAGGGACTGTCCGTTCTATTGCTCTAGCTTATATACCTGGGTACATGGTCTGTGCGTACTTTAGGGGAGGCTTACTCCTTCCCACAGGTGCTGCGCAATGGAAGGTTCTGGAAGGGTTCTAAGTATAACAACCAATCAGAATAATCGTAGGTATCGTACGACTGCTCCGCAGTCGATTGCGCAAGATTGCGCCATAGTGGCGTGACTGCTCCGCAGTCCAATAGGATTAATACAAAGAGTGGTACGACTTTCAGTCGTCAGGTGACTTGATAAACATAGGATAATCACGTGACCGGTCACGTGACCGTCGGAGTACGAATTTGGAACTCCGACTTCGGATTTCCCCTTTAGGAAATTGATTACATAAGACCGGGCTGGCGCGGACCGGTCTTAGACGCTCGAGTCACAACCCAAGTTTACAGGTTCGTGACAGTGAGGGTTCGCACGAACACCTTTTCCGGTAGTACTGTGACTCCTTGATTGTCTCTTTCGCCTCGGTCGTAGTCGGGTCTTCGTGAAAGCGCGTCTGCGTGGCCGTTGTTCGTTCCTTTGATGTGATGGATCTCGAAGTTGTATTCCATGAGTTCTAGGACTTCTCGAGCTACGCGGCGACTTATCTTCTGTGGTGACTTCCAGTGTGTGAGGTTGAGGTGGTCGGAGAAGATTTTGATTTTGTGTGGTGACCCTGCTAGGAAGTGCCTCCAGTGTCTTAGCGCTTTGACAATGGCCAGGAGTTCCAGATCGTAGATGTCGTAGTTGCGTTCTGCTTCGTTTAGGGTGGTCAAGAAGTATCCGATGGGGTGGCGTTTCCCGTCTTGTTTCTTCTGGAGGAGAACTGCGCCTACCACGTATCCGGACGCGTCCACTTCGAGTTCGAATTGATCCATTAGTGTGGGATGGGCTAGTACTGGTTCGCTGGTGACTAGGTCTTTGAGGGTTTGGAACACCTTTTCCTCGTCTTTACTCCATGTCCATTTGGTGTCCTTGCGTGTAAGTTTGTTGAGGGCTTGTGCGTGTGTGGCGAAACCGCGAATGAAGAGGCGGTAAAAATTGCAAAAGCCCAAAAAGGATCGTACGTCGCGTACCTTCGTGGGTGTGGGCCAGTCGCGTATGCCTGCAATTTTTACGGGATCCATGCGAATCACCCCCTTTTCAAGGATTACCCCCAGGTAATCCATTCGCGGTTGGTGAAATGTGCATTTGGACGGTTTGAAATAGAGGTCGTGGTCCATTGCGACTTGGAGTACTGCGCATACTGCGTCTATATGTGCTTGGAGTCCGACGTTCTCTAGTGTTGCTATTCCGATGTCGTCCATGTATACGCGGATGACCGTACCCATTGCTGCAAAGACGCGGATTGTGTCGCCTAGTACGTCGTTCATCATGTTTTGGAATGTCGCCGGTGAGTTCGTGAGTCCGAAGTACATGACTAGCGGTTCGAATAGTCCGTATTTTGTCTTGAACGCTGCTTTGTGTTCGTCCCCTTCTTTGATGCGTACGTTGTTGTATCCCCAGCGGATGTCCAATTTGGTGAAGATGCATCCGTTTCCAAGGTCGTTTATGAGTTCCGACATAAGGGGTAGCGGGTATTGGTTGCGCACCGTGCAGGCATTAATATGCCTGTAGTCCTGTACTGGTCTTAGTTTTCCGTCTTTCTTTTTGATGAAGAAGAATGATGAGGCGTAGGGGGATTTCGAAGGTCGGATGTATCCTAGCTTAAGTTGTTTGTCTATCCATTCGCGTAGTTGACCGTCTTCGTCTTGTGACATGGGGTAGACTTTACAGTCGATGCTGGGGGGTGTGCCGGGTTTAAAGTCGATTGCGTGGTCCCATGGTCATGAGGGTGGAAATCGGTGGGACGCTTCTTCGCTGAAGATCTTTGCGAATCGTCAGTATGGTTCGGGAATGGTTGTGACAGCGGTGCTTTGGTTAGCGGCAATGGCTAGTTCGGTGGCTGTGGTACGTATCTGGCATTCCTCTTCGAGTTCTTGAACGATTCCTTCTTTCTCCTCTTTGGTTATGGCACCGGCGATGGTGGTTTGTGTCTCCGTGGGGTTAATTGATCGGAGCACTATGGGGAGGGTGTCTTCGTGGATCGTGGCGTGTGCCCAACTAATGGTAGGTTCGTAAGTGGCTAGCCAGGGGTATCCGAGGACGAGATCTTCGTTTCTGATGTCTGTGACTAAGAATCTCATGACCTTGGAGGCGTTGTTGGTTTGGACGTCTAGGTCGATAAAATGTGTAATAGACCCAGCTTTGTTTTCTGTATTGTCTATATTCCAGATTTTTTTTGGTTTCTCGAGGGCTTGTAGCCCGAGGCCCATGCGCTTGGCAAACACCGGTCTTATGAAGTTGTCGGTGGCTCCGGAGTCTACGAGCCCTTTAATGTCGGCCATGGAGTAATTTGTACGAATCGATACTGGAATTCGGAGCGAACGGTAGCGAGTCATGATTACAGAATTACAATTGACTGCCCTCACCCAGGCCGATGGGTTCAGGCGTCCTGAAAACCCTCTTGGGTCCACAGATCTTTGAATACAAGGTCCTTGACCTCGTCACTAGCCCCTTTTAACGTTTCCATCCACTCCTTGGCTTGTTCTTGTGGGGTGGTTTCTGCGCGGCGTCCCGTCGTGGGTTCTTGACAGTAATAGCCGGTGTCTACGCTTCGGCTCGTGCTTGCGTACTGTTGAGTGGGTTGTCTTGGCTTTCTGGGGCGCGTGCATTCTCGTGAGAAGTGACCCGGGTTGTTACAATTGTAACAGATTACTTCCCTCATGTCGCGACGTTGACCTTCGCCTCGGTTTTGCCCCGGTCTTCCTCTTGGTGGAAGTGGGGGTCTTTGGTGATTTCCCCGGTTTGGGTCTCCTACTTCGGCAAGGCGTGCGCGGGTGCGATCTGCTAACGTGTCCATGGCGTCTGGGTCGCGGCGTGGTGGTGGAAACCTGGGTGGTGCCCATTGTGGGTTGTATCCCCGGTTTTGCTGTGGTTTGGGTGGCGGTGGTGTGCGTGGGTTGTTGTTGATCCCTAAGCGGGCGCGTAGGTGTATGTATTGCTTTTGTCTTCGGAGTGCCACTTCTTTCCATTCGTTGAAAGTCTGGGGGTCGTCTAGCTTGTAGATTTTGGTGAAGAGGGTCCTCGGTAGTCCCGCCGTGAATCGGTCCAGTGTTTGGCGATCGTTGAGGCGATAATCAGCCTTCCGTGCCAGTTGTTCGAAGTTTGTGACGTACGAATCTATATCGTCACCGATCATTTTGAATCCTTTTGCTAATGTGGCTTGCGCTTGCTCTTGCTCTAGAACGTTTGAGAATCTATCTGAGAATCCTGCTGTCAACGTGTCCCATAGATAGTGGTCGTAGCGGCTTCTTCCATGGTGGAGTTCGTTGTTAAGCCATTGGAGGAAGCCAAGGGTCCAGTTCGATACTCGGGGTCCCTTGATGAAGCCTAAAAACAGTAGGCATCGCCGATAGACGTTGGTCATGATCAGTGCTTCGGAGTTCTGTCCCCAGTAAATGTGCCATTGCATGAGGAATGACTCATACTCATCTCTATTTCCGTCGAAGATGTTTGGGGTTTCGCCAACTAATTTATCTGCACCGTGGGGTGCTCCCATTGCTCCTGGTACTCCCGGGGCTGGTCCTCCAGTTGGTGGTGGTGGTCCTCCTCCAAATGGGTCTCTGCCTCCTCCTCCTCCGAATTGGGGCTGTTGTCTTCCTGGGGGTCCTTGACCAAAACTGCCCCCCGGTCTTCTGGGTTGTGGGGGGCCTCCTGCACCTGGCAGAGGGTCCGCTACGTCTGGTCCTACCGCCCTAAAGATTGCCGCGTCGTCGGCCGTCATTTGGTGTCCTGTTGTCGGGTCAATGGGGCGTAAGTAGGCTTCAGCCTCTTCGGTGATTCTCCGGGTTTCCTCGATTTCCTCGTTGACTTCGGTTATTGTTGCGGTGGCCATTTCTGCGGGGGGGTGTACTTTGATGTTCTCTGGTTCGTTTATGCGGAGGGACTCAGCTGTCTGTATTACGTCCCCTACTTCGGATTCTTCGTCGTCTGTTTCTTCGTCGTCTCCGCTGGTTTCAGATGGTGCGGGTGTTCTGGGTTCGGATGTGCTGGGTTCTTCCTCTGGTTGTCCGTCTATGCGTCCCCACTCCACGCGTGTGGGTAGGTTTCTTGAATCGATGTCGCAGTTATAATTTCTTCCTGCCAGTCGTACTGCGTCGTAGCGGTTGTCTATGGGATTCCACGTAATCTCAACCCAGCACGAGTGGTCGAAATTGAACTCAACGGGGCAGTATCGGGTTGGGCCCGATGCGAAGTCTACGAAATATCCGGTTTCTCCTCTGTATTCTCTCCAGCGGGCGGCTCCTAAGAATTGTGTTGGTACGTTGCGGTCTCCTCTTCGTTCGAGGGAGTAGGTCTGGAAGTTTCTCCACTGGTCTTGAGTTGTAAACACCACGGTGGGTGGATCTTGGTCTTAATGTAACGCCACCACTGGCGTCAGTCCAACTTGGACTTCGAAAGGGCGTTTACGACTTAGCGAAATGTTCCTTGAGGTTCACGTGACCTGATCACGAGATACACGGCGCTTGTTTGGCACGTGATCTTCACTGTACACTAGGGCCGACTGTACCACTAGGTATTCTGGTCGATAAGCACGACTTGCACGGAGAGGCAAGCGAATCACGTGGGGATGAGATGAGGAAGAAGTGGTGATTGAAGAAGACCAAGATGGCGAATCTTGGTCTTATCGAGCCACTATTTATACATGTACGAGGTGGCTTTAAAGCTCCTCCCGAATCCATACGACGAATAGTGTATGTAGCTCGAACCCTACTACCGCTATCCCAGTGTTGACTCATGCCTTAGTGGCATGTGATTATGGCTCCTCGCTGACTGATACTACTAGTCCATGACATATTACTGCTTACTCACGAGGTCATAGTCGTAGGTAAGAGTCCGTTCCGCACGTACCGTGACAACCTGCAAGGCAAGATGGTGCACTCTCAACTTATAACACTACTCATGTCCTCCACAGGTGTATGAGCAGCGCCGGCGTGATGTGAAGAACGCTTCATTAGGTATGTACACACTTCGGATGGTTTACCACTTGGTCTCATACAACAACTTGAACATTTCTAGCACGCTGCGCACGAGCACACACTTCTGATGTGGAGTACTTGGCCATGGATCATCGGATAGGGAGATGGACGGTACAGTAATGTAAATTGGATCAAAACAACCTGTAAAGTACGATAATCAATTCCCATTCATTATTATCTGTTTTATCATACTTTCGTTCGATCCAATCCGATAAGTATCGTTGCATGAGTGAATGAAAACGGATATGGTCTAAATTTTCGGACTAAATTGAACTGTTTCATTTTTTTTCAATATCGTCCCTTTTCCTTCACCGGAATTCTCACTGGGGCTCATCCCCTGGCTCGCCGCCATTCCGTGTGATCACATCTGCAGTAAAATCCTTCAACATTTGTCCTGAGTAAGGTGGCCCCGAGACGGGAAGCGGAAACGCAGGAAAACACGACCGGGAAATTTCACAGAAGGAGCGGTCTCGATGGCAACTCGTAGTACATATTGTAAGCCGAAGCGATGCGTGTGAGGCACAAAAGTCTGGTTAGAATGTTATCACCCTTTTTTTTTTTGATCAAAATGTCATCACCCTTCCCACCCGAAATTCTCTGTGAGATCGCCCTCCATCTTCCTCTCACAGAGGACGTCATTTCCTTGACCCTCACTAACCATGCTGTACGTGTGGCCCTATCGACTCCGGCTCTCTTCAAGGCACGTCTGTTATCGCAAAAATGGGATATCGACGCATGGCAAGATGAGGACGATAAAGCACAACGCTTGGGGGATTGGAAGCGCTGGATCCGTATTGATCACGTCCATAGCAGGACCTTACAACTTTTTGAAGAAGCATCCGCGGGTGGCCTATCACCTCCGCTGGTGGAGGCACCTTCTGAGTCTCGGCCCCCGAACCCTGACGTTCGCAACGTTCGCGATACGCGGTGCTTCCATCCAATATCATTTCGTGTCGTTTCACACAACTGAGAATTTACTATTTATTTCGCTCCAGTATACACTTTGGAAAGACAGAGGACTGGAGTCGAAGGCTGAGTATTGTCTTTCCGATGCTCATTTCTCATCACCGTAAGTCCCCAACCTTGCGTCCCTCTATTGTTCTGTGTTATGCCGACCTCATTTCCCAATACCTCCAGGTGCAAATAATATTCTGCGTATCACAGAAACAAAGTATTGTGATGCATTTCGGGCCCACTTGATGGTGGTGACAGAAAGTTGCCATCCGCCATTTCAGCAAAGTCGCGAGATTCGTGATCGGTCACTCTCGACCTTCTGTTGGCTGGAACGCGCGTGCTTTGGCTTGGTAGCGTTTGTAATACAATGTAAGTTTAGCCTGCCGTCTCGGCATACCAGTAGAACGTCCGTTGACTAACTCTTGACTTTGGTGGCCGTAGGCAACGCGGACACAATTGAATCGATCTTTGGCAGCGCCTGGGCGACGGATGGATCGCCTGATTTCGTAGCTAACATATTTTCGAGATTCCGATTTGAGGCCATGGCCCTATTCCCCAGGCGAAGGCCCCCACAGACATCGTCGATATCTCCAGGCGCTACTCTGCAGGCTTCCTCATCCAGTTAAAGATGTGCTTGAATCTGCATTTTCAGGCGACGCACGAACCACTCTCACTGTTGCCGCCCTCTCTACCTCCGATGGACCCTGCATCCCAATATGATGAGCCATACGAACTCGGTTCCCCCACTTTCGTGTGGCCGTGGCTGCGAGACGGGCTGGCTGGAACTCCCCTTACAGGGCTTTCATCCGCTTCTGGCCAAAAATGGGTGGGATATTACATTGACGAGGGGATGGATGAGCCGCCGATGTTCTTCGAGTTGTACTTGGCGCCACCCCATGCGGCGGATGCGGGGGGCAATAAGCTGTATTTCCGTGGTGATGGGGCAGATTCTGTGGGCTTTTTCACGCTCGAGGGGTCATCTGACATGCAAACTGGTGTGGTCATTGCGAGAAAGACCTACGTAGGCGCACATTGGTGGGACTGGCGTGGCGTAATAACACCGTTTGGGATGGTAGGGGTGTGGGGTACCGAGGCACAAAACCTCGGGTGGTGGTGGGTGTGGCCACAGGAGTGGTCCGAGAGGAGTCCAGCTCCCCCGACTGTGACAGTAGAGTAACTCGATACGAACTTGAAATTTACCCCGGGCCCCCATCTCGAAATGGCACCGTGATGGTGATGTTAGAGTTGTACCTTAACAATCAACTAGTTGTCTGTTTACATCCTGCTCTTTTTCCCTGGACGCTATTGGGTGTGTTCTAATCTCGACAAACTGAGGGTGTAGAAATAACAAGCTAGTATTCACACATTCGTCGTCGAGGCGCTGCCAGTGAAGCAGGCCATACAGAATCACTTCCAAATTAGGAATGTCGGAATTTTGGTTGAGTGGCGCTCGCCGATCGCTCGGCTCGCTGGCCACACAACCCAATAATGGCTGCACAACCACAATGTGGGATTCCAGTGTCCTTACCTCACGGGCGCTTGTTACAGCTGGGCACTCGTGATGTCAGGAAGCGCAGAGCGCGCGCACCCACAAATCGATCTCCGAGTCACCATCAGTGACCAAACCTTCGTCTGTAGCGAAATGTCGTCAACCCCGCCATCCATGTCCCCTTCTAATTTTCGCCTCATCCTCGATGCATTCGATCACTATGCCAGCCAGGTTGGCATAGACCTCACAAAGAACCCACTCGCCGACGCCCTCCGACGCTGTGACTCTCCCGACGCTGTCCTCGAACTCCTTCAAGGCAAAGCCCATGCATTTAAGGACTATCGAGACGGAGATCGCACACTCATAGACTGGCTTAAACCGGTAGTGTGTCATGGACGCGTATATTATTTTCCCTATTTTTCTGTATTTTTACGGAATTATCTGGTGAAGATATAAAGGGCCGAAGTACGAGATATTGTTAGTCACATGCTGCCATCATGTGCACCTTTGAGCACGTGACCCTGGGATAGTTGCACCCTTAACGGGACAACCTAATCCGGTCACATTTCCATTTACGTACGGACTCACACGATTGGTAGATAAGGAAGGAACCTTCTAGATAGTTCTAGACTTCGCTTAGTAGTTTACGCTTACTCGCTGTATTAGGTTTTACTCAGCAAAGATAAGGCATCGCGTCAGCGCCATGACTAGTGCATCAGTCAGCACAATAGATAGCGCTATTAATAGACACGACGCGTCAGCTCCTGAGTCATGGAGTCTTACTGTACACTTAGTAATAGTGTTTAGACTCAGTTCAAGCTCAGCCACAGTAGCGTATATAAACCCTCCTGTAGCGTCCTGAGTGGAACCAACTTGTCCTCTTGGTTCTCCACTCAGGTGCGCATTCCATTGTACTCCTTACTCCTCACCAATCTAACTTGTCCTCTTGGTTCTCCACTCAGCGTGCCACTGCGTGATCACTGACTGTTCATCCTTGTATAAAGGATCCGAGTTCTAGTCCTCTCCGCATTGACAGCACGCTTTAGCGCGTGATTTATCTCCGCGTTCGGGTTGAGTGTGCTCACCTGACGGTTCACCTTATACCTCACACTTGGACTCAACGTAGCGAGGTGTCATACCGCTACATTAGGACAAGTTCCTTCATACTCTCTTGAGCTCCACGCTCACCAGTTTTATCACTTTCCCTTATAGGTGGTTGACGACCATCAGTCCTTTGTATTACCCACCTCACTCTTTGCCTGGGGACCTCCGCACGCAGAATCTGTGCATTCGTGGTACAACTCTAGTGTCCGTAAAATCGGCATAGATTGTGCTTGCCTTTATTGGGTCTATCTGGTCATCAGTAGACGCCTCTGGGTACTGGCTGCAGAACTGGTCACCACGCCAGATAAGCTGCAGTTAGACGTTGAGCCAGCCAGGCCTAGCCTGCGACAGCTGTACGCGTAGTAACCAGAAAAGTTTGAGAGCGCTTCGGCGTGAAAGGCAGCCAACAGGTCGAGAAGACTGAGGCAGACAGCCTTGTGGCTCTATACATATCCTTACATCATTCCTGAGTTTTCTGTTATCGCCGCAGCCTCGCGCAGTGTGAAACATCACTGTGTATTGGTCTCGCTTGATCAGATCTCTCCTATCATCCTCGAGTTAGCGTTGCGCGCTCGTTGTATCCCGTCGTCTAAATCCACCAACACATATCTCCAAACTGCCTCGCATACTTGCGAACGTCCGCACCCGCCTTCGTCGTCTCTTTAGGAGGAGACAAGCTTCCATCACACCACCCCAGACTACAGCCTCTGCTTCGGCATCGCTGCACGTGCACCCGGACACCCAGTCTGAACAAGACCGGATCCCCTCCCCGGTGTACGCATCACCATCACCTACAGCCTCAGTAAATTCATTCCACTCCGCCCACTCCTCCTCCCAAGCAACACTCGCCCAGTCAGGCGAAAGTTTCATTGACGAAGACGGTGTCAACATCCGCTACCAGGGGTTCCAACTAGAACTACCCCCCTCGTAACCTCGCCGAGCAATACGTGCAGGCAATCTACCACGACCAAGAAATCCGATACGGACTACTAGACCTCTACGGCCTAGAAATCCCTGTTCTCGGAACAAACTTCACAGTCCCGCAGCTGATAGCGTTCGCTGCAGACCTCATCCCTCGTCTCGAATCGCCTCCCAACCCCCTCATCTCCCACGTAAGGGAAGACGAAGAACGTGGCTCCCAAGAAAGGGAAACAGACAGCTCGTCTAGCACAAGCTCAGTATCCCAGCGGAGCTCGCTCGAAATTCGCCCTCCCTCCTCCAACTAAAAGAGAAAAGGAGTTCATATCTCGGATCCAAGACTGGGACGAGATCTCGCCAGACGAACAACTCCTTCTGTTGGAAGAATTCCGTCGGGCACAAGAGGAAGCAGAACGAAAGGAGAGACAAAAGAAATTAGACGAGATGTCACAACCAAGCGGAAGTCCTCCCCGCCGCCGTACCACCTTCACCACTCCCCCCTCCCACAGTCCAGGATTGCCTGGACCTCATCAACCACCTCGGCATCGCCGTCGGTAACCTTGCGCAACAAGTCACAGCCCTGACAGCGCAGGTAGCCTCGGCAACCGCCACTCGCCCCGGAAACGGAAAGAACAAGGAAATAGTGGCCCGCCCCAAAGCTTGGGATGGGAAAGGCTCCTCCTCGGATGCCCGTCATTTCCTTGCCGCCTTCCACAACTGGGCAGGATCATTAGGGGACGCCATGAACACATGGCATGCAGTGGACAGCAAGTGGTACGCAGACGAGCATAGGTGGATCGCTGCCGCCCTCAACCTGATGGAAGGGGACGCCAAAACCTGGGCACTCCCGTACCTGGAGTCCGCCAACCAAGGGACTATTCCCTTTGGAGGAAACTGGTCGGACTTCGTCAAGGAGTTTAACCGCAGGTTCAGCCCCCTAGACGTCCAAGACATAGCTCGAGAGGAGCTGAAGAAAACAAGACAGGGTAAAAAGACGGTTGCTGAATATGCATCCATATTCGAGCAGTACTCTGGACAGACCGGGTGGTCCATCATCGACCTCCGCACCCGTTTCTACGATGGCCTCACAGACGAGATCAAGGATCTCCTCGCCATCACAGACAAGCCCCACAACACATACGACGAGCTCAAGCAGAGCGCGCAAGTCATTGATCAACGACTGCGCCAACGCCAGAGCGAGAAGAAAGGGAAATCTTCATCGTCATCACCACACACCACCTCCAACCCTGACGCCATGCAAGTCGACGCCACGCGTCAGCAAGGCAACAGAGCGAAAGAGGAGATCTTCAAAACACGGGGCGAGTTTCAAGCATGGATGAGAGGAAAATGCTACGGGTGTGGTTCGAAAGAACACACAAAAAGGATGGAAACCATGAGCGCGACGTCTGCAACTGGTGCCAAAGAGCAGGGCACCGAGCAAACGTCTGCCAGAACAAAGAATGGGGAAACCGGCTAAAGCAAAAGCTGCAGCAACAACGGAGTCCCCCAGCCCACCATCGTCGTCTAATACTGCGGCAGCGGCCGCCACAAGCACTTCCCCCGCCCAGACGTCCCAGGCAGACGTGGCGAAGTTGTTGGGAATGTTGGAAAAGCAGCAAGAACAGCTGGATGCGTTCAAAGCGGCTTTTTAGATCAGGGGTCGCGTATAGCTGCGACCGGCCCCTCTACAGTAGATGACTCGGCTTCATGTAGTTGTAATATATGCTTACGCTCTCGCCTCGTTTCGGACTCACCTTCTGTAATTCATACGACTCATGCCTGTAAGTTAGATAGTAGTGTTAGTTCAGCTTCTTGTTTTCCTGATTCTATTACATCTACATCTGCCTCGGAGATGAACAATAGTAGTGTTTCTTTTGCTCCACTTTCTTCAGAAGCAATGCCGCACGTGATGATTTCTGATGCAGCACTGTCTTCTACTATTATTCCCGAAACAAAAGATAAAAAATCACATTTTCATATTTCTGTGTATTTAAAGGGACGTCATCGTACTGTAAAAGTAGCAGCAATGGTAGACTCTGGGGCAACTTCGTTGTTCCTGGACAAAAAGTACGCTGACCGCCACAAAATGTTGCAGGTTCCTCTTGCGAATCCCATCACCCTATACAATATAGATGGGACTCTCAACGAAGCCGGTAGTATCACCCATAAAGTCAGACTCTCTCTGAAAGTCGGCCCTAGTGAAGAAAGTTATGACTTCTTAGTCACTTCACTCGGCCCAGAGAACGTCATCTTGGGACTACCATGGCTTAGGCAAAGGAACCCGCAAATAGACTGGCAGGAAGGCACTATGCGCCTCAATTCAACCGCTGAAAAAGCGCAACCAGAGTTGGAGGTAGAGGTGACGCGCATTATGGCGAACCGGATGGAACGCCGCCGTCTCCTTGCGGAGAAAGTGCTAGACACGGTCCAAGACGAAGTTTTCTGTTTGGCAGGCTTCACCTACTCTCAGCAGATCGCCGAGAAAGCCACCGCCTCCAAACCTAAGAAAACCTTCGAAGAAATGGTACCAAAGCACTACAGAGACTTCGCGAAAGTTTTCTCTGAGGAGGAATCCCAGAGGCTCCCTGAGCATCAACCGTGGGATCATGCTATAGACCTCGAGCCAGATGCCGTTAAACACTGGAGGGTCAAAACGTATCCCATGTCCCCAAGCGAGCAAGTGGAACTCGACAAATTCCTGCAAGAGCACATCTCAAAAGGATACCTGGTCCCATCCAAGTCACCGATGGCCTCACCAGTATTCTTCATTAAGAAAAAGGACGGCAAACTCCGTCTAGTGCAGGACTATCGTCGTCTTAATAAAATCACCATTAAAAACCGATATCCACTACCGCTCGCCGCTGATATCATAAACCGGTTGAAAGGAGCAAAGGTATTCACCAAGTTCGACGTAAGATGGGGGTATCACAACATCCGGATCAAACCCGGAGATGAATGGAAGGGTGCAATAATCACCAATCGCGGACTGTACGAGCCAAAGGTCATGTACTTCGGAATGACCAACAGTCCAGCCACCTTCCAAGCCCTCATGAACGCCGTCTTCGCCGATCTAATCGCAGCAGGAGAGGTTGCAGTATACATGGATGACATCCTCATCTATAGTAACTCCCTGGAGCACCATCGCAAAATTGTACGCGAAGTGCTCAGAAGACTGCAAGAACATGACCTCTACCTCAAACCTGAGAAATGCGACTTTGAAAGGCAGGAAATGGAGTACCTGGGAATGATAATCCGTCCCGGAGAAGTGCAGATGGACCCTGGCAAGGTCGCTGCAGTAAGGGAGTGGCCTACACCCACAACGCTCAGAGAAGTCAGAGCATTTATTGGGTTCGCCAACTTCTATCGTCGATTCATCAAGGATTTCGCGGCTATCGCCCGACCCTTGCATGACCTCACGAAGAAGGACACTCCATGGCAATGGCATTCTGAACAGCAGAAGGCTTTTGACCACTTGAAGGAAAGCTTCGTACGAGAACCCATTCTCAAAGTGTACGACCCACAGCTTCCAACAAGAGTCGAAACCGACGCTTCAGGATTTGCTACTGGCGGTATACTTACTCAAAAGTATCCTGATGGTCTCTGGCACCCCGTTGCGTATCGCTCGCAGTCTATGAGCAAAGAAGAACGCAACTACGAAATCTACGACAGAGAAATGCTCGGCTTAATCCGCGCCTTAGAGGACTGGAGACACTTCCTCGAAGGCATCTCCTTTGAAGTGATCACCGACCATAAGAACATGGAATGGTGGGCAAGCATGAAGGACTTAAACCGTCGACAGGCCCGATGGGCCCTGTATTTAAGTCGCTTCGCCTTCAAAATCACTTACAAAAAGGGAGACTCTATGCAAGCCGATGCATTAAGTAGATTCTCGAAAGACCATATCAGAGACAACGAGGATAACCGCCAGGTTCAGGTTTTACAACCCAAGCATTTCCTCAATGCCGCCCAAGCACACTTCCGCCCAGAAGTGGACTCCCTAGGGAATCGCATAAGACTCGCCTCCATCCGAGAAGCAGAAGTTATAGAGGGTCTCAAAAGTTTACAAAAGACCGCTCCAAAAGCTCTCATGGACGGAGTCGCGATGTGGGAGGAAGATGACGGCCTAGTTTACCACAGGGGGAAACTGTACGTTCCCAATGACCGGACGTTAAGACGAGATGTGGTTAAGTCATGCCACGACTCCATCACCACCGGTCACCCTGGTAAGAACGGCACCATCGAGCTAGTCAGTCGCTACTACTGGTGGCCACGCATGGCAGGCTTCATCAGCTCATACGTAGAAGGATGCGATCGATGCCAACGCTATCGCAAGGATCTACACCCCAAAGCCATAATTCAGCCACAGGAAGTACCTGAGGGACCATGGCAGATAGTCGGAGTCGATCTAATCGGCCCCCTGCCCATGTCACGTGGAAAGGATATGATCCTCAACATAGTGGATCACTATACAAAACAGATCCATCTATTTCCAGTGACGTCCCAAATCACGGCTGATGGGGTAGCATCCATCTACTTCGAGCAAGTCTTCCCTTTGCACGGGATCCCCAAGAAAATCATCAGTGACAGGGGCCCCCAGTTTGCTGCAAGGAGCATGCGGGCACTATATAAGCGACTAGGGATAGACGCAGGTCTTACTACCGCCTATCACCCTCAGGCTAATGGACAGGTAGAGCGCAAAAATCAAGAAGTAGAAGTCTACTTGCGCTTGTTCGTTAGTAAGAGACAGGATGATTGGGCAGACCTGCTCCCTACAGCGGAATTCGTGGTCAATAGTAGACTCAACTCAGCCACGGGGCACACCCCCTTTGAACTACTATATGGCTATACGCCTGACTTCACCATTCCCGCTGGTAGGCCTACCGGTATCCCAACGCTCGATAAGCGTCTACAGCACTTAGTTTCCACAAGAAGGGATGCAGAGGCAGCTCTACGCCTAAGTAAAAGGCGAATGCAAACAGACGTTGAACGAAGACACAAGCCATACGCCTTCAACGTCGGGGATAAAGTCTGGTTGCAAGCGAAGCAAATAAAGATACACCAGCAGTCGTCCAAACTGGGCCCTAAACAGTTAGGCCCATTTGAAGTCACTGAAGTTAAAAGTGACGTCGACTACAAACTTGCACTCCCCCCTGCATTACGGATCCATGATGTATTTCATGTAGACCGCCTCTCCCCTTATAAGGGAAACGAAATCAATGGGCTTATGCCACCTCCACCTGAACCCATCACAGTCGAAGGGGAAGAAGAGTACGAAGTTGACCACATCAGAGACTCGAAACTCTTCGGTCGTACTCTTAAGTACCTAGTTCGCTGGAAGGGCTACGGTGAAGGCGAGGACACTTGGGAGCCAGCTAAGAACCTAGCGCATGCCCCGGACAAAGTCAAGGAGTTCCACTCCTTAAATCCGGGTGCACCTAGAAAAATAGCAGCACTCATCTACGCGTCCTTGCCTTGGCAAGCATCTCATATGTACACAGAGGCCAACGCGGACGTCGACCCTTAAGAAGGGGGGTGATGTCATGGACGCGTATATTATTTTCCCTATTTTTCTGTATTTTTACGGAATTATCTGGTGAAGATATAAAGGGCCGAAGTACGAGATATTGTTAGTCACATGCTGCCATCATGTGCACCTTTGAGCACGTGACCCTGGGATAGTTGCACCCTTAACGGGACAACCTAATCCGGTCACATTTCCATTTACGTACGGACTCACACGATTGGTAGATAAGGAAGGAACCTTCTAGATAGTTCTAGACTTCGCTTAGTAGTTTACGCTTACTCGCTGTATTAGGTTTTACTCAGCAAAGATAAGGCATCGCGTCAGCGCCATGACTAGTGCATCAGTCAGCACAATAGATAGCGCTATTAATAGACACGACGCGTCAGCTCCTGAGTCATGGAGTCTTACTGTACACTTAGTAATAGTGTTTAGACTCAGTTCAAGCTCAGCCACAGTAGCGTATATAAACCCTCCTGTAGCGTCCTGAGTGGAACCAACTTGTCCTCTTGGTTCTCCACTCAGGTGCGCATTCCATTGTACTCCTTACTCCTCACCAATCTAACTTGTCCTCTTGGTTCTCCACTCAGCGTGCCACTGCGTGATCACTGACTGTTCATCCTTGTATAAAGGATCCGAGTTCTAGTCCTCTCCGCATTGACAGCACGCTTTAGCGCGTGATTTATCTCCGCGTTCGGGTTGAGTGTGCTCACCTGACGGTTCACCTTATACCTCACACTTGGACTCAACGTAGCGAGGTGTCATACCGCTACATAGTGCAGGTCGTCCATGGATTTTCTGGTGTTCTCGGAGAGGCCGTCAGTCTGGTGAGTCCAACACGTTAATTCTTGCCATTTGCGTTTTCACTCTTCTGCGACTAGGTGCCGTTCCCACCAGCGAGTGCAGTCCTTGTCAGCGTAGAAGTTCTTCTCACGGTACGTATCCTGTTATATTCTTCACCTCCATCTTTCTGATGTCTGGACGCATTAGGCAGCCAGTGACGTCAGCTCGAGCTACGATTCCCTCGTAGACTTGTTTGAATGTCTCGGAAATTTCCTCAAACGTCTTCAAATCTACACTTCGATCCCATTAACTCCCTTGATGACCGACATCATTGTAAAGATAATGGTTGAGCTACTCTCTGTGCTCGCACTCGCCACTAAACAGGTTCAGCAGGGTAGATTGAGTAAGTCGGTTCTTGGGTCTAAGCTCCGGTAGCTCAACATGATACAGAGAAATTTGCGAAGAAGCTATTAGGAGAGAGCGAAATTGAAGCTGTGCTGCAGAAGCTGGACCGTCTGACGCAGGAAGAAGCTCGGGTTATGGCAGCGCAGACACTAGAAGTGGTGCACTGTCTCGTGAATAATGTCAAGGTGGTGATGGACGGTGCGTAACTGATGTTCGGATGGGTATCGATCTTCCGCTGAGCTGGTATTTGAACAGACGGTAGAGCATCACTGGTCGGGGTCAGGAACGCTCTTGGTATGTTATGGGTCGTCCTATGTGCACGCCGGCTGACAACTTGTACCAGTCACGATGCAAGGGATAGCGGGCGAGATAAATAAGATGAGGCGTCCGTCACCACTTTCTCTACCCCTCTTACTCACGCTGAATATATTTCCCAGGTGACCAGCTGCAAAAGGACGCGCGAAATTGGATCTCCCCCCCAGATCCGTCAAAGAACTACAACATAGCATGTGAAGTTTACCAAACTGGAACGGGTTTATGGTTCTTACAAGGCGGCACCTTTTCTGAGTGGAACGCCAAGGGTACCCTGTTGTGGATTCATGGCAAGCGTGTGTCTTTCCGTATCCTCCGTGGTATGGGCCCTGATGAGTTCATTGTTTCACAGCGGGATCGGGAAAAAGCATTCTCCTGTATGTCGTTTCTCGTCATCGTCGCTTGGTGTTACTCAGACTCTCTACTAGCTCAGCAATCATTCGGGACATCGAGGGCCTGTGCGCAGCTGGATTGGCGTTGATGGCGTACTTTTATTTCGATTTTAGGGATACTAACAAGCAACACCGCCGTGGATTACTATCTTCTCTCCTTTGCCAGCTTTGCGCCGAGTCGGATCCTTGCTATGAAATTCTGTCTCGCCTATATTCATCTCACGCCGCGGGGACACGAGAGCCTAGTGACAGTGCGCTTGCGCGATGTCTCATGGATATGCTCCAACTGGAAGGACAGCCGACGATTTATATCATTGTGGACGCTCTCGACGAATGTCCTAACACATCTGGGATGCCGACGCCACGTGAGAAGGTGCTGGAGTTTTTGGAAGATCTTATCGATTCTCAGCTTCCAAATGTACACATATGTATTTCCAGTCGTCCGGAGTTCGACATCCGAAGTGTTCTTGAGCCGTTGGCGCAGTTCCGAGTGTCGCTTCACGACGAAAGCGGGCAAAAGAAAGACATCCTAGATTACATCAGCACGGTCGTCCACTCAGATCGGAGGATGCGGAAGTGGAGAGGACAGGAAAAGCAGTTGGTAATTGATGCCCTCTCTGAGAGAGCTGACGGGATGTAAGCAATCCCTGTGGTGATTTTTCGGTGTACCTATTTACATAATCGTCTAGGTTCCGGTGGGTCTTTTGCCAGCTGGAAACCCTACGCCGTAGTTTTCCTGGGGCAATTCGGCACACTCTGAACAAGTTGCCCGAAACTTTGGACGAAACATATGAGCAGATTCTGCTTAGTATTGATAAGGAGAAACGAAACTCTGCGTACCGCTTGTTCCAGTGTCTGACAGTGGCTATCCGTCCGCTTCGCGTTGACGAACTCGCAGAGGTTCTCGCCCTTCGATTTGACCCCGGACACCCCGCCGAATACCGCCCAGATTGGCGCCCAGAGGATTCACACGAAGCTGTGTTGTCAGCATGTTCCAGCCTAGTCACGGTTGTTGACGTCGACGGTTCACCGGTCGTACAATTTTCACATTTTTCGGTGAAGGAGTTCTTGACCTCGGATCGGCTCGCGACAGCCAGACCAGAACTTTCCCGCTATCATATTCTTCCCCATCTTGCGCATACGCTCCTCGCTCAAGCCTGCCTCGGCGTCTTACTACGACTAGATGACAGCGCCGACAAGGACAGCATCAAGAATCTTCCACTCGTTGTCTATGCCGCCCGGTACTGGGTTGACCATAACAAGTTCGGGAATGTATCGTCTACTATCCCGGATGAAATGGAGCGTCTTTTCGACCGCGACAAGTCCCACTTTGCCACGTGGGTCTGGCTGTATGATATAGATTATCCTTGGGGGGGACACGTATCCACGACCCGCCCTACTGATCTAGAAGCGACCCCTCTATACTACGCAGTACTCTGTGGCTTTCGTAGCCTCGTAGAGCGCCTACTTGGTACTCGTCCGGAAGATGTCAATTCCAGTGGTGGCTACTACGGGACTCCCTTGCACGCTGCGCTCTCCAAGGGACACCTCGACATCGTCCTTTTACTCCTACAGCACGGTGCAGATCTCAATACCCTAGACGAAGATGACGCAAGTCCGTTACACTGGGCATCACGGAGTGGGCGCGGCGACATTGTGCAGTTACTGCTCGAGCACCACGCGGACGTCAACCTACCGAACGGGGATCGTGAGACCCCACTCTGGCTCGCGTCGTGCGAGGGAGAACTCGATGTTGTCCGATTATTTCTACAGAACAACGCAGATGCTGAGCTCTGTGATAACCAGGGCCGGACCGCGATGAATATCGCGTCGGAAAACGGGCATCTGGAAATCGTACGATTGCTGCTCGATTGTGGCGCGAAGGTGGACACGCGAGACAACGACGGCGAGACCCCTCTGAAGACGGCTTCGCGAAACGGATATCCGGATGTCGTGCGATTACTCCTCGACCATGCTGCGGATGCGAATTCCCGGGATAACAAAGGCTGGACCCCGTTGCACGCAGCATCCGACGGCGGGTATCTCGAAATCGTTCAGCAGCTCCTCGACCATGGGGCAGATGTTACCATCCGCGACTGCGAAGGCGAGACCCCCTTCCACAGGACATTGAAGGACAACCAACTCGAAATCGTCCGCTTATTTCTCGCGCATGGCACAGAAATCCATATTCTGAACGGGATGCACAAGACACCCTTGGCTGTTGCGTCGGGCGATGGTCAGGTCAAAACTTCGCGCTTTCTAATCGAACAAGGTGCGGGTGTTGAGATGAGTGACGACGAGGGCTGGACTTCATTGCATTTCGCATCACGACACGGACATCTCGACGCCGTGCAGCTGTTGCTTGACCACGGTGCGGACGTAAATTCGCAGGATGCCGATCTTCGGACTCCGCTGCATCTTGCGTCGGTGCATGGGCATCTCAACGTTGCGGAATTGCTAGTCGCACGCGGCGCAGACGTCAACAAGCCAGCTGAAAATCAAGGAACGCCACTGGACCTCGCTTCAGCTAACGGAAGGCTCGAGGTCGCACGCTTCCTCATCAAATGCGGCTCAAAAGTGAACTCCAGAGATAGCGAGCAGCGGACGCCATTACACGCGGCGGCACGAGAGGGGCATCTCGGCATCGTGAAGCTGTTACTGGAGTCTGGGGCAGACATCAACGTGCAGAACACCAACGACGAATCTCCGTTAGATCTGGCGTTTGTCAACGAGAAGCACGAGGTCGCGATCTTTCTGGCCGAGCGCATGGGGTCAGACTTGCCCAAAACGGTCCCTCAAAGCAAGCCTCCGGAAGTCGTTCACCCTCTACCGGAAAGTGAAAGCGTCGACCGTATCCCGGACGAAATGACGCTGCATACCGCGTCAGAAAGCGGACGCATTGAGATCTTGCGAATGTTACTTGATCGTGGGGTCGGCGTCGACACTCGGAACGAGGACTACGACACGCCATTAGACGTGGCATCAAGAGGAGGAAGATTGGAGGTCGTGCGCCTACTGGTCGACCGTGGCGCAGACGTGAATAGTCGTGACAAGGAGGGCTGGACTCCATTACACGAGGCATCTTGGGAAGGACACCTCGATATCGCGCGGTTGTTACTCGATCATGGTGCCGACGTTGACGCGACGGATCAGGATCGCTGGACTTCGCTGCACATGGCGGCCAAAAACGGGTATCTCGAGATTGCGCAGCTGCTGCTTGAGCGAGGCGCCAACGTAAATGCGACCAATGACGACGGCAGGACACCATCCCGAGAAGCAATTGCGGGTGGGAAACGTGATCTCGCACAATTATTGTCAAATCACGGCGCGCATGGGATATAAGTGCTATGGCGAATGATATTATATTACAAACGCGGTGTTTACTTGGATATCATCATAGAGTTGTGCGTTACCAGAATGCCGCCATTGTAGATTAGGTCCACATAAAAAGGTCTTTAGTATACTTACTGAGGGATTTGTTAGGAACGACAGTTTTTCGGGTTGTGAAACGGAGTAAAACCAGCGCTATCGACGACCTCGGAGCCCCCACGCCGCTAAGAGAGAGCGATGTTCAAGTTATATAGAGTATACGTCCGGTCCGTACATGGGCCTGGTGATGCCAAGGTCACCCAAGCCTTCTGGTTACTCATAACTTAGTGTCCTTAGTACGCTTCGTATGTTTCGCACGTTTTGTATGTTTCGCATGGTTTGTATGTTTCGCATGGTTTGTATGTTTCGCATGGTCTGTATGTTTCGCATGGTTTGTATGTTTCGCATGTTTTGTATGTTTCGAACGCTTTCTGCTTTCGGTTGTAGGTCCTTCACACAATTCCGACTCGCCCCCTCGCGTTCCCCAGTGTACCGCACCCACGCGCGGCCTTAGTTACTCAAGCACGATGTGTCGCCGGCCATGGCGGCCACCTCTGCAAATTTTCGTGTCGCGCGGAAGCGTGTGCGACCGTCTGCGATTGCCTGCGACCACCCGACCCAGCAGGGCTAAGTGTACCTCACCTTCCATTTCCCGACCATGCAGCACTCACGCGCAGCCTTAGCTATGCGACAGAGACACGACTGCAACCTCCACAGACTCAGACCTACCTACGACATCTCGTACCCGCGGAAGCCTGCGCGCTCTTGCGCCACTCCACACCCCCGAATCCTGCACATCTTAGTATTTCTGGGCCAGGGCCCTTACTTTGAGGGCGTTTCGGACATCTTTCTGGACCTTTTTCACCATAGCATTCTTAGGCCAACTTCAAACATTTTGGTCACCATGTGGACCCCCTATCCAAAACGTACGCATGCCATCTACCGTATACAGGTACTCCACCCAGCAGTGGCATCACCACTGGCACGAATATATTTGACGCCCGTGTACGGTGTGTCACGACGGGCACCAGCGTCACCCTGGTGGCCACCACCGTGACGCAGGGACATCATGGGTCCACCGAGGTGGGTTCGGCCGTGTCTATGGCCGGGCGGGGAGATAATATTAAACAACCTGCAGCATTTACAGCTGCTCGACTTTGCGTCGACTTTGCAGTCCGATTACACTCTGGTAATATCAATGTCAATAATGCGGTACGAATAAAAACTTAGGTAAATAAACTGAACACATAGTACTAGGGTGGCCCCTTGTTCTGCAATGGACTACGTTTCACGAGCACTATGGTTCGACAATAACTCTGCGATCCTCAGGCGATCCTACTATATCCCGGCGTGGCCCTGGGCCGTATGTTCTAAATCCATGTTACTCTCCTCAAGCACCTTGTCCAGACAGCAACTCAGCAATCGCGAGGTGTCCGAAAGCTATTGCTGTTTGTATTGGAGTCCGCCCATCACCGTCCTGTACATTCACGTTTGCGCCACGTTCTAGCAAGAGCATGGCGATCTCGAGATGCCCACTATAGGCCGCGAGATGCAGCGCGGTTCCCTGATCCCTTTTTTTCGCATTCGCATCGGCGCCATGGTCAAGTAATAACCGCGCGACGTCAAGATGTCGGTATCGTGACGCTGAATGCAGCGGAGTCCAGCCGTCCCTGTCCCGGGCGTTTATATCCGCACCGTGCCCGATCAGCAATGTTGCCACCTCGAGTTTCCCATGCCTCGAGGCCACCGACAATGGGGTCTTGCGAGCAATGTTCCTTTCGTTGACGTCCGAACCACAGTCAAGTAATGACTGCATGATGTCGAGCTGTCCACTTTCTGATGCAGTGCACAACGGGTTCTTGTCATCGTCAGAGAATTTGGCCTCGATCCGTAACGGCTGCACATCATTTAGACCTGTACTTGGTGGTTTCGGAAGTGATGGAGTTGGATCGGCCATGCCATCCAGAGACACCACATCTCTGGCGCATCCGGATAGAAAGTTTACAATATCGAATTTCTTCTTGTTGGACGCCAGATCTAAAGGCGTCTTACCGTGGTTGTTACGTATGTTGACATCCGCGCCACGTCGAAGTAGGAGCTTTACAACGTCAAGATGGCCGTTGTTTGCCGCTGAATGAAAAGGGGCCCAGCCGTTGTTGTCGCAGGAGTCCAGGTCTGCACCACTGTCAATTAAGAACTGAACGGCGTCCAGATGTCCGCAGTCTGATGCTGTCTTTAGCGGCGTCCAGTTGTTGTTATTTCGTGAGTTCACTTCTGCACCTTGCCGGACCAATAACTGCGAAATCTCGATATTCCCCTTCGCTGATACCAAGTGCAACGGGGAGTACTGTTTGTCATTTTTCTTGTTAACATCTCCGCCACATTGAATAAGCAGTTCTACGATCTTGACATGCCCTTCATTTGATGCTGAATGCAAAGGAGTCCAGTCCCTGTTGTCACAAAGGTTCACGTCTGCGCCACTGGCAACTAAGAGCCGAGCTGCCTCCAGATGTCCAATGTGCGAGGCCGATTTCAGCGGTGTCCAGCCGTTCTTGCTCCGGGAGTTCACATCCGCGCCCAGCGGAATTAGTAGTCGTAAAATCTCGAGTTTTCCACTCATTGATGCCAAGTATAACGCGGACTGTTGCTTGTCGTTCTTCTTGTTAACATCTGCGCCATGTTGAATGAGTAGATCTGTGATCTCCGTATGCCCCTCTCTTGACGCTGAATGTAAAGGAGTCCAGCCATTGCGGTCACAGGAGTTCACATCTGCGCCACTGTCGATTAAAAGCCGAATGACATCCAGAAGTCCCTGTTGCGCCGCCGCCTTTAGTGGTGTCGAATCGTCGTTGGTCCGGGAATTCACATCGGCCCCGTGCTGAACTAGTAGTCGTAAAACGTCGAGCTTCCCGTTCGCTGATGCCAAGTACAATGGGGAGTGTTGGTTGTTGTTTTTCTTATTGACGTCTGCGCCATGTTGAATGAGCATTTCTCCGATCTTGACATGCCCCTGTCGTGACGCCGAATGCAAAGGAGTCCAGCCTTCGTCGTCACAAGTGTATACATTGGCGCCATTGTCAATCAAGAACCGAACAACTTCCAGATGGCCGTTTCGTGATGCCGACTTTAGAGGAGTACAGGTTTTGTTGTTTAGGGAGTTTATGTCTGCCCCCCGCTGGAGCAATAGCTGTGATACCTCCATTTCTCCCCTGGCGGAAGCCAGCCCCAGTGGAGTCTCACGGGAGCTATTCGTTATGTTGACATCTACATTATGCTCCAATAGGAACCGCACAATATCAACACGACCACTTTGAGATGCTCGGTGCAGCGGAGCCGTGCCATCATTGTACAGGACATTCACATCGGCGCCTCGCTGAAGAAGCAAGGATGCAGTGTCGATATCTTCCTTGATTAAGGCGGCCAACAACGGACTCTCGTAATACCCTCCCTGGACGTCCACATCCCTTGGGTGCGTGGCGATCAGGTGTTCTATAAGGTAGCGGAAACCACAAAGGACAGCATAATATAATGGCGTTGCCTGGGGTGGTCCTGGGTGTATCGTGGGCGTGTCTCCTCTCCAAGGGTCGTCTATGTCAAATATCCAGATCCAAGCGGAGAAGTGTGGCTTGTCCGGATTAAAAAGTTGTTCCATGGCGACTTGGATAGTCGACGATACATCCTCAAACCGGCCGTGGTCGACCCAGTGTCTGGCAGCATAACCGGAGAGCGGAAAGCTCTTAATGCTTTCTCTGTCAATATGCGTGTCAAGCTGGAGCAAGATGCTGAGGGAAGCCTGCGCGAGGGTGGTATGCGCCGAGTGAGGGACGATGTGATAGCCAGAAAGATCCTCCCTCGCGGTGGCAAGGCGATTCGAGGTGAGGAATTCTTTTACCGAAAAGTGGGAGAATTGGACAACCTGGGAACCGTCCACGTCGACGACGCTGATGAGATTGGAGCACACAGAGAGTACAGCTTCCTCTGCATCGCCTAGCCGCCAATCGGTGTTAAACTTGGGAAGCGCTGCTGTATCGAACCGAACCGCCAAAATCTCTGCAAGCTCCTCGACGCAAAGTGGTCTAATTGATACAGCAAGGCATTGGAAGAGTCGCTGCGCATACTGCCGCATCTCTTCATCGATCGCCAGCAACGCATGTTCGTATGTTTCGTCCAACGTCTTCGGCATATCATCCAAAGCGCTTCGGATATGCGCAGGTAAGGTTCGACGAAGGATCTCTAACTGACAGAAAACCCATCTAAACCTGTGGGTGATATTTATTAAGCAATTGTTTCGAGAAACCATAAAGGCGGTCACTTACATCCCATCTGCTTTATCCGAGAGCGTATCAATCACCGACTGCCTATCTTCTTCTCTCCATCTTCGCATCTTGCGATCAGAGCGCACGACCGTGTTGATGTATGAGGAAATATCCGCCTTTTGTCCGACTTCGTCGTGAAGGGACATACGGAATGGCTCCAGTAGTTCAAGGGTGTTTCGAATATCGATCTCCGCGCGACTAGAGACACAGATATGTACATTCGGAAGATTTAACTTGACAAGATCCTCCAGGAACTCGAGCACCTGTTCACGCGCGGTTGGCATCCCGGAGATATTGGGGCATTCGTCGAGTGCATCAATAATGATGTACATTGCCGGCTGTCCTGGCACTTTGAGCATTTCCACAAGACATTGCGAGAGTGCGTCCTCTGATGGTTCTCGTGTGCCTCCAGCATGATCCGAATAGAAACGGGACAAAATTTGATAGCAAGGATCCGACTCGGCGCTGAGCTGAAAAACAAGAGAGGAGAGTAGACCGCGCCGGTGTCGCTTGTCGGACTCCCTAAAATCGAAATAAAAGTAGGCCATCGACGCCAATCCCATCTTGCACATCCCGTCGACCTCTCGTATGATCGAGGAACTAGTTGAGAGGGTGAATGATTATAAGCGAAAGCGGTGAGACACGACCTACAGCAAAATACTCTTCCCAGAACCCGCTACATGACGCGGAAGGAATGAGGATTGTCACAAGGCTAATGTTAAATACGCACGTTTTCCATATATCCATAGAAGGGACCCCTTTGCGTTCCACTCGGTAAAGATGCTTTCTCGGAAGAACCATGTGGTGGTTCCGTCCTTGGTTCGGTCTCGGAGGACTTGACACCCACTATTGTAGTTTTTCGACGGATCTGGAGCGCAGAGCCAACTTTTGGAGTCCTTTTGCAACTGATCGCCTACAACTCGTGTAAGCGCCGTCAACAATGGGAGCATCGTTCGACAACGAACGTCTCATCTTGTTCATATCGCTCGCCATTTGTTGCATCGTATCTACATCGTGGTCAGCTCGCGCGACACCGATTCCCGAACGCGGTAAAAGCATACCAAGAGCCTTCCGGATGCTGTCCGTCGACGCTCTACCATCTACCAAGACAATATCTCAGTTGCACATCATTGGCCAAACAAGCAAGCTGTGCGTACCATTCATGACTGTTTTCACATTATTCACGAGTCCGTGGACCACTTCCAGGGTCTGCGCAACGGTCATCCGGCCCTCCTCCTGTGTGAGACGGTCAAGCCTCTGTAACACAGCCTCGATCTCGCTCTCTCCTAGTAGTTTCTTTGCGAATTTCTCTATTCCATCATGATGATGAGCTATCGTATATTGAAGATGATGATGATACACCTACTAAATCTGCCTTGTTTAATTTGCTTAGTAGCGAGGGCGAACACAGAGAGCAATTCAACCATTATCGTTACGATTATATCCGTCATCGAAGGGGTCAACGAGATATCGGTATAAATCCGAAGGCGTTTGAGGAAGTTCCCGATACATTCAAACAAGTCAACAAGTGCATCGTAGCTCGAGCCGACACCGTTGGCTGCCTGGGACCGGATTGGGAAATAGGTAGGTGGTGGATGTCAAGGGATACGCACCGTGATTAGAACATCCACGCCAATGAAGATTGGCTTCGCTAGTTGGAACGGAACCTGGTAGCCGAATAGTGAAAGGGTCAACAGCAAGCACCAGTACATTTGGCTCATTAAACTCACGGCTTCGCCAAGAACGCCAGAAAGTGTATGGACCGCCTGCACCACTGGGTTAAGCCAGTCGATCAGCATGCGATTTCCATCCCGATAGACTTTGAACGCGTTCGCCTTGTCTTCAAGTAGCTTAAGGACGCCATCTGGAGAATCACGGCCCCCAAGCTCGTCGACAAAAGGGTGCTTGTCGAGTTCTATTCCGACCTGCTCGCGGTAGTCCGCGAGAGCCTTATCGAGGATCGCTTGAAATGATGCAGGCATTTTGTATGCGGTTCCTCGAAGAGATATGCTCGTTGAGTTGATTTATCGGTGATAGTCGGTGGGAAGTGGTCCTGTTACGGGAAGGAGTCGGGAAGGTCTAGCGCCGACCTCGTGCTTAAGTCACTGTACAAAACAGACGGATGATTTGGTCACGCATTGCAAATAACAATTAGACCGACCACCATCGGGCCTTGCCTATACTGTATTCGACATCGCCCTACATCCTTCTCCATATTGGTGGTTAGGCCAGCGCCAAGGTTATGTTGGAAAGGAGGCGAGAGTTGCAGAATTTGAGAAGCCACTCATTTATTCTGCGCACCGCGGCCAGTACGTTTACTTGCTCACAGTTACGAAGGAAGGACAAGGCAGGAGCTTGCCAGTGTCCAAGGCACCACCTCCGTTGTCCGTTGCTTGCTGTCCATAGTAAAGTCGCAGCATCGTGGTCGCAGGGGTACCCACCTACTTTGACCAAGTTACATCGCGAAGCCCTTTTTTTTTTTTTTTTTGTTTTGTTTGATTCTGATTTTGATCTCAGAGTGTCATCCGAGCTCTTCATTTTCGTTTTTTGTGTTGCAGATGGGAACATGTCGATTGCGAAGAATGGTTCGACAGCGGCTTTACTTGTGCTCCCTGGCAAAGCTGGCCTGACTGTATGACAGCCTCGTCGGGGTATGCAGGCGAGCCCTCGCTTGTCTCCTGATGCATGCGGCGGCTCATGCGCATGTGTCCTGGTGCGAACACGCACCAAGCTGGACCAAAGTACAGGCTACCAGTGGGGCCGCCGCCAGCCTAAAGCTGCAGATCCCCTCCCCCCGCTGGTTGTGTCTCAGGACTGTACTCTCGCGATAGCACACGAGTTCACACCAGGATTGTGCCAGTGGGTACTAGGTGACAGGCATGCTCTTCGTTTCCTTCACGTGTTCTGCCATTGCTGAACTCTTCACTCCATGCCCGACCTGCCTCTGCCCTCGGGACAATTCGGGTGCCGTCCCGGAGAGAGAGCGACGATCCTGGAGAGGTACTGTACAGTGGTTACCATGGTAATACTCGTCAACGCGTCTTTACTAATGGTTTCCGACCCTGATCCGAGAAAGCAACCGCACATCGTTCTCCATCCTTCAAGCCTCGAGCTCCAAATCTGGCCCGACCACTACCTATACCCCGACTTGGAGCCCAGACTCTGTTTTAAGACGTGTTTAAAATGAGGTAGAACGCCCAGGGAGCCCGTGCGGTGACCAAGAACGGGGCAAGCCACGACGTTCGCACAAACATGGCGCAAATGCAGTAACAATCCTCGCAGCTGCCACTGAAGCAGTTCCGTTTTCACTTTGATCACGCACCGCGGCGAGCAATATGATCAAGCGCGCCAGGCGTATACAGTACCTTCCGGGAAAAAAAATAGAAGAATTTGTCCGAGTAGGGGTTGCGCGCAAGCGTATAGGTCCACACTAGTACAGTACACTGTAACCACGGTATGGCTGTGAGGGCTTACTGTAATCGTAATGTTACATCTAAGTTAGTCCAGTCAGTGGTGAGGATCACAACGGGGGCAGGAGATACGTACTATTCACCAAGCGAAGGCCCGGACGAGCTCGAAGAACTTACCAAGTTCGTCGCAGCCCCGAACCCGTTCTGGCCCTGGCATCTCATTGGTTTTCCCAAGCCATCTCAAGCTGCTGCCAAACACGTCAACTGAGAGGTCAGTAAGTTAGTCCCAATTGCGGGACTGGACAAAGCATAGTATTTCTCATGACGCGTTCATATAAAAACCCTTGGCTTGGCCTCCCCAATCAAGTTGTTACTTAAAGTCGATGTCTTCCAACTGAATAATAATATGAAAGAGTTTGCCTGAGCGCCTAGGTGCCTGGCTGGTTCGAGAAGGTTCTTTGACGTGCGCAGGATATGGGTAAGCCAGCCGTGTTGATACTGCGCTCTGCGTTCGCTAGAGGGCAGCACAATTCCGTCGAGTGGACACGCAAAGTAAACAGAGTGGGGATGTGAGGATATAGGATTTTTGCTATAGCAAGTAATTATGAGCATGAACCCATGAGATATGACAAACTTTTTTCATCCGCTCCAGATCCCCTCCCCTCCCCTCCCCCAATAAAAAAGCAAAAGCCCACACTACTCCTCAATCTTCGCCAAAATGTCCGAGTCCT
Organism: Lactarius akahatsu; assembly: GCA_021524915.1. Taxonomy (NCBI): domain Eukaryota; kingdom Fungi; phylum Basidiomycota; class Agaricomycetes; order Russulales; family Russulaceae; genus Lactarius; species Lactarius akahatsu. The sequence continues at coordinate 204,577 of JAKELL010000047.1, forward strand.
TGAACAGGAAGTACTCCTAAAAACCCACACACACATCAGCCCCCACGCACGCAGGAGGAGGGGGAAAAGAACGCTACGTTTTCTCCGACTTTGATCGAGTTGCCGCCCCAGCCAGGCAGCAGCACTCGATCGCCCGCCTTGACCGACGTGGGCACGACCCTGCCCTCTTTATTCGGCGCGCCGGGGCCGACGGCGATCACGGTCGCTTCTGGGAGGGGGTTAGACGTCGCCGATGACGGGAGGAAAATTCCCGTTGCCGTTTTCTAATACGCCCCCCAAATTTCAGAACGTCGAACAGGAGAGGAGGGGGATACGCACGGTTTCGGCTTTGAAGCGCTCGACGAGGACGCGGTCCAGGAGGGGCACGAGGGACTTGATAGACTTGAACGTGGCCTGTGCAGCCGCCTTTTGCGACCGCATATAACACGTCATCATCCCATATCCTCACTCGCCTGGAATCGTGCAATCACAAGGAAATAAACGCACCATTTTGTGTTACTGTAAGGAAGAACAAAGAGGGAGAGAAAGAAAGGGGTAGTGACGACGAACGCAAGCAAAACGCGTGTAGAACGAATAAGAAAGGTCGCCAACTTGACGCGATTTTCTGCCGAAGCCGTATTTGTCCGGCACAAATAATGTCACGTGAATTCACGTGCTGTGCGCTTTGGGACAGAAAGTCGACGGACATTCACAATAACGACAACGAACGCAAAACAGACGCATGGATACACTGCAAGGCAGGACAGACAAAAACGGAGACTTGTAACCGACGGATACAGCGCTACAACGAATAGTAGACGGACGGACGGACAGATTGCACGAGAAAAGGAAAAAAAAAAAAAAAAAAAAAACCGAAAGCGGGAAGAGTGATAAACGTACGATCGTGAATGCCAACGTTCATCAACAACTTCATCAATAAAAGAAAAGGAGAAAGAAGGATAGCACGACGGAAACAAAGTACAGTATTAGTGGAGCTCTCCAAACGCAATCATGAGACTAACAATACGCAGCAAGAAAATAAAATAAAAAGAATATAGCCCTCGACAAGAAAATAAGCAGCGGAATCGTTCGTCCAAGTGTCGCGGAGCTCTTAAATTACACATTCCTCTCATTCCTGCAGTCCAACAATCCCAGTGCGACCACTAGGGAAGCTCATCCGCCTCGCGCGCTCCGCCGTCACCAACCCATGGCCATGGCCATGCCCCTGCGCATGATTGGGGCCATGACTAGCAAGCCCTCGCCGCTGCAACAATGGCAAGTCCGGCTCGCCGAGTGTGCTGAAGCCGACGCCGAATTCATCACGCGCACCAGAGAGCATGCTCGCCGTCGCCATCCGCTTCGCGTACTCCGGCCCAAGGGTCTGCGACGGCAGGCGCTTGAACGTCGGACGCGTGGGGTCTTCAACGGCGAGCGATCCTCCAAGACCAGGTGCAGGAGAGGCGCTCGTGCTACCACGGTCGTCTGTGAACCCACTTGCGCTCCTGTCGCTGCCGCTGCCACTGCCACTTCCTACGGGGCTCGCGCTCGAACCCTTTTCGATTGCAGGTGGTAGAACCGCCGATACGGGCGCGGAGGAAGCATCAGTCGGGTGAGGCCCAGTCGACGTAGTGTTGCCACGCCGGCGTGGTGCAAGGTGAAGGGTGAGTGGCGCACGACGCGCGAGCACCGCTTGTTCATAGCTCCGTAGATCGTCCGTGTGGTTGTGCCCGCGTGTGTATGCGGCATGCGCCCCATATTGCTGCACGTGGTGAGAACCAGGCCCAACCACTTGGTGCTGCGGTTGCAACTGTTGATTACCATTCAGGCCACGCATCGGGTCGCCCCGGCCAGCTGTTGTGGCAGAGGGTGTTTTGACACTTGGTAGACTCGCAACGCGCGAGAGCCCACGCTCACGTTTTGGGCTTCCCCCCGGATGGTGCTCGTGTGCAAGGGGCTGACCACTGAGCGGAGTCCTCATGTACTGTTTCCACATCTCCTTTAGTTCCTTTAAGCTTGCCGGAGTTGTGGCAGATGAATTTCCCGTTTCTCCTTGCTGCTGCTGCTGCTGATGACGGGGGCCTTTGCCTCCGTTGGCGGGAGGCGCGTCGCAGGGGTTGGCACGGGGGGTAGGTCCGTCCCCCCATGATGGGTTATGGGTATCGCCGCTCCCGTGATTAATAGTGTTGTCGAAGAAGGGCGCACCGTCACTTAGCCCGGCAAGCACGTCGGGATCGTCAAGGGACATCAGTCCAAATGCAGAAGAAAAACCTTCACGATCCTGGACGGCACCATCAGCCGTCTGAGGTCGCGAATAGGACTGAGGGTAATCCGGAGGTAACGGGAGATGGACGCTCGAAGAGGTGGCCGAGGAGGGTTGGCTGCGGCTGGTCGTGCTGCCCGTATCGCTCGTACTCGATTCGCAGCGTTGATGGCTTTGCGTGTCGAGGTTATACGTGAGTGGCTGGTCGTATCCGTTCGTCGCATAGCCCGAGATGTCATTCGAAAATGATTCGGACTTTGTGCTCGCGAGTCAATCGGCGAGCGGGGAACGGGAAGGCGGTAAAGTGAAGCGCACCTTATTGTCGAGGTTGTAACCATAGTCGATACCATTCGGCGAAGGCGGGAGAGGGTAATCCAAAGGATCGCCACGGACGTTGTACGACTGGGCATACCGTGCGGTGCCCTGATCATGCGGGGGCTGCGTGTCCTGGTATATAGCTGGAAGGGGTAGGACGCGATCCTGAGGGATCACGCCTGTACGGGAAAGAAGTTCCGCCTGAGCACGATAACGGGCAGTGTATTCAAAAGCATTATCATATGCAGGCGCCGAGGCTGATAAAGGCGGCGGGAATGAGAATTGATGATTAGCGTAGAGAGCATTAGTGGTAGGTGGTTGGGAGATATTGGCAGTGGGGTTGAGGCCGGCGCCGGTGCTACCAAGGAGGAAGGGATCTGAGAGACGATATGTATTAGGACCGGGGGGGAGGGGGCCGAGGGATGGCAAGCCGACGCTGGAAGAGTCGTTAGGAGGGCGGGATGGATGGCCAGGACCAAGGGGAGCGGTCTGGCGATGGAATTTAACATAAGTGCATCTGGCCTTTCGGTGCACGCATTTAGCTGGAAATTAAGGGAGAAAGAGAGAGGATAATGACCGTGTGAGCGTGGGAAGAAGCACAATGAGATAAATTACTGACAACATGGATTGGCACCGTCACAAGGCAGACTGGACTGGACGCATTGGTCGCATGCCTGCTTCGAAGTGGTTGCCCTGCTCGCGGAAGCCGAACCCTTTCGACGGGAAGGGGCTGAGGAGAGGAGCGGTTTCTCGTTGGGATGGCATTTATTCACATGCCGGGAGAGAAGGTCGCTAACGGCAGAAGTGAGTGGAGCTGAATAGGACGAGGGAGATGAAAAAAAAAGAGAGAGAAAAAAAAAGGGAAAAGATGAATAAAAAAGGGATAGACAAACCTTCTAGCGAACTGATCTCCACAATGCTGACACTTGTATGGACGATCACCGGTATCTGGAGAGAGGAAGGAGCGATTGAGACGGGTAATGGAGAGATTGAGGAGCGAGGTGGAACCCCGGAGAGGAGAGGAAATGCTTACGGGAGCGCATATGTCTGGCTACATGCTGAGGACGGGTGAAGGTAGCATTACAAACGGGACACTTGTGGTCACCAGCCATGGTTGTTGCAAGTCGAGTGGACGAGAGTCGTTCGGAGTAGTCAAGTAGGTGTTCAGTTTGTCGCAGCGGAAATAAAATAATAAACGCAAAATGAGTGAGCACGCATACACACACACATACACATAACACGGGACAAGCAGGGACAGGTCATTCGCAATGACTCCCCTCCCTTTTCCCCCTACGCTCTCTCGTGAGAATACTGACGTCATCTCCCTTTCCCTCCTTCAGACCCAATCTTCCCTCCTCCCCGTTCACGATCCTATCTCTCTCCATCTTGCCTTGTCCGCCTCCAGTCAGAGTCCATTGCCATCTCATCAAATCTATATATTTTGTTTTGGTTTATTTTATTTTTGCCGTTCGTTAAAACCTTCGCTTCATTGGGCGTTAATTGTATACGTCATCGCCTTGAGATCGTGGCGGAGATCAGTCCACTGGCAATGACGTCAGTTGTAATCTTTATCCCTCCCGATGTGATGCCACTTACCTTGGCGCATCAACTGGGGTGAAGACCTCTGCGCGTTGTCTGTCGTCGAATAAAAGTCAGTTGGAGCGTTCCTTTTCTCTTATGGCAGCGCATGACATAGGAAGGAACAAGGCATCGATCGAGAAAGAACCAACCCCCGTCGCTCCCCATCATCTTCTGCTCCACAACACGAGGCAGATGATATTTCCGGAAGCGGCTTAGTCCCCTCAAATAATATATCCCCCACAGTCCGGAAACGAATGAGCGAATTTGTACGTACGGAGTCGTGTTGTCCACTCCAATGTACTTCATGTCCACCGGAATGTAGTGCTTGTTTGGCAGCACGTACCGCACCGTCTCCACTCCCGCGTTCTCTGCCAGCACTCGTTGTGCCATCTTGTACAGTGTCGCCTGACCCAATGCCGTCAATCGGCCACCATAACCAATCAACGTAACTGTCAATTCATCGATCGGCAATTCCGCGTTGCCACGCACCTGCACGCTTGCGCTCTCGTCCTGTGCGAACACGTCCAACGTTATCTCACGCGATCGCACCCCAACCTTGGCGTCCTCCCACGGGTGAACCCCACCGTTTAGGTTCCCCACCCCAAATACGAGCAGTTTCTCGTCGCTCGGCAGCTCGACGTTCACCTGCCCGTACGTGTACCGCAGGTCGACGGACGTGCTGAAGATCCGGTCGTTCACCTCCGGCAACGTCGTGTACTCGTCCCGCACGAAATTCTCGAACGCCGAGCCCGTCGACTTGAGCACTGCACGATCTGATGAGAAAACGAATTTGAAGCGTGGGATAAACGACGCACCAAGGAGATCTCGCAGCCCACCGGCCACCCGCGCTACTGCGCCACCTCCGTCGCCCTTCCGCGCCACCTCGACCTCGACGAAGCGCTTCTCTGCCCCGTCGCGCCAGAATGCGTGCCTGTGGCCCGCTTCGGGACCGGAAGCAGAACTAGAACTGTCGTTGATGCGCGCCCAGCGCAACTGCTCGACGGTCACGAACGTCGCGCTGACGTGAGCGTAGCGCGCGAGCAGATGCGAGCCGAGGTGGAGCGCGAACCGTGCGGGGTCCAGCACGTACGGGGATACCTTTGCCAAGTCTGCGTGGGGGGGTTGCGGTCGGATCAGCCCTTCGAACGTTTTTTCTCATGGATACCGGGACACACAGTTCGTGATGTTTTTCACTGTGACGTTTCGTATGGGTCGCTGAAGTTTATGCACAGAGGAGAAGTGCCACGCACTCGAGTCTGTCGCTACGACGACGGCATTGTTCGCTTGTGTGTAGCTGTATGTGGTCCGCGATGGAAAGATCAACTCATGAATCGAGCTACTACTGTTGGCGACGGGCGCACCTCGTCTCGATCGCCCCCTCGAGCAGCACAGTGACGTTGTACTCGACCACGTTGTGCACCTTGCTCTCTGGGTCTCGCACCACGCGGAACACCCGTACCTTGTCCTTTCCATACCGCGCCGTCGCAAGCACACCTGGTTCGGCGGTCGACCCTGCCATACTGTATCGTATCTGTACTAAGTTCGGGGAGCAAAGAATTTCCTCGTGGGAGGAAGTGGAGACGTCGAAGATGTGTGACTCACTCGGAGATTATCTCTCTGTCTGTCCTCTGTATTTGCTTTTCCGCGGGTAGACAGGGGGAAAAGTGTGTGGGAAAATATAACGGCAACTCCCGAAACCGTTCCCACCCGAAATTTCGCGCGTCTCGTCATCAACCCCACCGCGAACGACGAACACGACGACGACCGCGAGCGTCCCCTCTTTTGTTCCCCCCATCTCGAAAAAGGAAAGCTTGATTTTTTAAAGCAAAGTATGCGCCACACAGCACTGCGAAGCGTACGTGCGCTCCGCACGACCGCACCACGCCGCCTCGCCTCGTCGTCATCATCTCCAGCAGGCGACAACGCAGCCGCAGCCGCACAAAAAAAAGCACAGGATGCGCTCGGCGCAGCCTCCGCCGCAGCCGTACGCGCGGGTGAGTTCGCGCGCAGCGCGCTGGGCCCTCTCGGCGCGCGTTTCTCAGGGCTTCTCGGCTGTACGTGTTGTCCCTTTCTTCTACCTCTTTGTGAAGACTTACGTGCGGTGCAGCGTACCAGCAGCCAGTCCGGTATAATTTGTCCGTGGCGCGGGAGGTGCTCAAGCACGTTTACACGGCTGAGCGGCTGCAGCCGCCCACAGTCGCTCGGCGCGGTGTTTGGGACGTATGGGACGCTGTGGGGGCGCGCGCGCTCGGTCACGTATTGGCGCCAGGTTGTCGCGAGCGGCGAGTGGGCGCGTTTGGGCGTGTATGCCGTCGAGGCATATGGGATCTTCAAGGTAAGCAGCAGCGCCTCTTTGTCTTTTTTTATTGTACCCTTGTTAATGGTCCTTGCGTTTTTTTTAGATTGGGGAGATTGTTGGGCGTAGGTCGCTTGTTGGGTATAACGTGCAGTAGGTTCGCGCACGTAGTGTCGGTACCCATGCCGCTGCTGCTGCCACAGGTCATCACGCCACGAACAACGGCATAACAATAGAATTAATCTTTCTTTTCTCGTATAGGACTTTGATCGAAAATGTGAAACTCTGCCATCTTCTCGCCAAAATCATCTTTCGTTCTTGTCTGCCTCAAGTCGTTCCGCAGTGCCAGTGATTACCCCCACCGCAACGTGTTCTCATCCCTCGGGCTACGCCAGTGAAATATAAGGATGTGCCCGCACCAGCCGACAACAATATGAAGTGGGAAGAGGCGTGTCGTCCGTCGTCATGGTCCGCGGTAGAATTGTCACTCTACCAGATAGCCCATAAGTTTTGCCTATGCCGTCTCCTACCCTATTGCGAGGGGAAGATCCCGGCCATTTGCGAATACGAACCGAGGAGTCTTCGTAAGTGGGACGGTCAGCCCTAGGAGGGGGTATCGTTGTCGTAGCCTGACGCAGGCCTTGAAGCTCGAAGCCTGAAGTTTGAAAGCTTGAAGTTATTAGGCGCACTTCGCGTTACCGTAGGCGACAAGTCCCACAGCATATCCGCGGTACAACACGTGCTCGTTGCAGGCGCGGAAATATCGGTCGACTTTGACCGAACGTTCGTGGCTATTCTGCGCTGCTTTCACGCTAGGGCACGGCCTGGGATTGGTGGGTGGGCTACGAAGGAATCACGACTCCCGTCTCTCCAAACTCAGCACACTAGAAGGGCGACGCGCCTTCGTGGGCGGGAGAGAAGAAGCCAAAGTACGAATTCTCCACGGACGCGCACCCGCGATTCGCGGAGGCGGCTTTGAGCGCGCTCGTACTACAGCGGCGGGGAAACGAGGAAGAGGCCGTTGGCTCTAGAATTCGACAACTCGATAATAAGGAAGTGACAAAGTGGCGTGGAACACCGACAGTAGTGAGCTGATTCAACGGGGTAAACCAGGCTGGCGTTTTTGCCGCCGCTGCGGCCAGCTGCGAGACTTCCCGGGACGAGAGCGGCCGTTGGACGACAAAGCATCACGAGGAAGAGGTCATTTTGCTGTTGTGCGCTTGGCTTACTCGACAGTGGCATGGATGATGTCCACATGTGCGATAACGATGACTGAGCTGCATCAGAGAATTCGGCTCATCACTTTATGCACGTATCGAAGTCACGGTTGGACAAGGAAAGAGCCCAAATACACCGGCAGAATGTGGCGCAACCTTTGACAGATGGACGACACAACACCAACACCAAGAGTCGGTGTTTATTAGAGAGCTTGGAAGTCGCCCGCGTCTTGACGGAACGGAGCATGACATCCTCGGGCTGTGCCAACTTACACGGGATCGAAGAGAAACCATTGGCCTTGGCGTCAAGGACGGGGAAACGTGGAAGATTCACGCTTCCCCGACAGTCATGACGCGCGGACGTGTTATCAGTAAGGACTGGGGCGGACACCGCTACACAAGGCATCACGGCACAGTCATCTCGGTGTTAGTGCACGGCTCTTGCTTGATCGTGGTGCGGATGTAAGGTGAGCTTCTGGACCCCTCTACCAAAGCATCAGCCCATCGGCACGATCTCTCGAGGTAGTGCGGCTGCTGATTGACAGCGGCGTAGAAGTTGACAAAACCAGAAACGCCGTTGGACATTGGCATAGGGTAAGGGCACGGGATGTTTACGCATCGCTAGTCAAGAGCGCTTCCGAAGTGAATTATTACAAGACACCGTGGCGGTTCCGAGTCCGTCGGCGTTGCACAGCTGCACGGCCCCACGACTCGACGTTGTGGCCTTGTTGTCAATTGAGTCCGGCGCAGGTGTCAACGCGCAGAACAGAAGCGATAGAATACCCCAGGCCTGGTACTAGGAACCAAAGAATCATGAACGTTGCGGGCTTCCCAGAAGGGTAGGAGGCAGATCGGGGACCACGAGCTCGGTTCCCATCAGACCAAACGTCACAGGCCAATCCGTGCGGTCTTCGAATCTGCCACCACAAGGGTTTCTCGGGTAATGAGAAGACTTTGTTGCGCGCTGTAGTAAGCAAACAGACCCCGTTGGTCGTATCATCCGATAAGATCTTTGCGTAGAATACCGTATCACGATGTGGACACCTGGGCACAGCGGGGCAGTTCCTTTTCTGCAGAGCCGAGAGCAACCCCATCGTGGGAACTACCGGACCCTATTGCGTCTCGCATCAGGAGATGCATATGATGCATAATAGTGGCGGGGCATATAAGGCTTGGTGAGAACTAGATGACTCCAAATGTTTAAATGCGATACGTTTCTTGGCCTTCCGGTACCATTGACTGACACGATTGATAGAACGTGATAGTGCTGCGGTCAGGGATCATATTTCATGCGTGTGAGGGGATTGAACACGTTGCGAGCCAGGAATGTAACAATTGATATGCACATAGCAGCACATTGGTAACGCTCAGACGAATTGGGGGGGCAGACGAGTCCAATTTGACCAGAGGGATGACTAGATGTCGATGCTCTGACACACTTTACGCGCATATACATGTAACTGTGGTGTGCAGCGTTGGTCACTGGCGAGGCGTCATTGCTCGAAGAAACAGCAGCCGAAACAGCAGCCGCCCCAGCAGGTTGCACAAAACTGTTTTTATATATTAACACTGTCATTTGGGGATATCTACCAACGACAAAGACCAGTCGTCAGGAGACTCCCGTTTATCTGTTTCGAACGCAAGACCTGTTCGGCCGAGCCAGTCCATACAGACCTTACTGTATATCTCGTCTAACTTATGATCTGTGACTTCGGCCGCCGAAAACTATCGTGACTGTCGTACTGCCAGGACGAGTTACTGTAGCGGCGCATCACCAACATTCTGATGCTGCGATACCGCCACGCCTACGTGAAGGTATCCCTCGTCGTTCAAAGCAGCGTAAAGCAGATTTTTAGAGTTCTGCATATTCAATGACATACGATCACTTTGGCACTGCAACCGATGACCCTCCCTAATGAAGTGCTGAACGATGCTGGTTTCCTGGCCCAGAACTCCTAGCTTTGATGGCGGTGCAGCCTTCTACAATACGAACATCTGCCATCGGCCCAGTCAGCATCACATACCAGTGAACCTTTGCATTTCTCCCTCGTTCTTCCAGTGCGGCTTGTACCAACAATCCAGGACTAGGACACATTCTTTTGCCGCGAGCTACCTACCAGTGTAGCCGGAGATCCTTCGAGGACAACTAGAAAGTCAACTTACAAGCCATGTAAGGTGGGGGATTGCCAATTCTCCGGAAGACTATACGACGCTACTGAGGGGAGCAAGATCAATGTTCGTTTGAGCCCGGAAGTTACTACCAAAAGAAGCAACCAATTCGAACGTAAATTGGTACATACCATGAACGTTTCGTCGATGAACATTGTCAGAAAACGGGCCATCGCAGGAGCAGGCCCGCCGCACCGCGTTCACATCACGTCGCCAAGCGTGCAACTGCATGACCCTAATTACTCGGTTTGTCTCCCTGATTTCCGTAGGTGGGCTCCATTGGGAATCGGAATATAAAAGGAACTGGGATTGCGCCGCGTAAGGATGTGGGCTGTGCTTCGTCAATCACCCTGCCTTATCGATCAAGATACGTGTTATCGTGAAGGCAATTCTCCACGAATAGACATAATGGGTTGGAAGGATTAACGCCGAGCGGTTCGAGATTGATAAGCGTTTCAACAGCCCGCGCGGTGTGTGAAAATCACTCACACCAGCTGGCGAACGTTGCTTGTCGCATCTTTTTAAGGCCGAAGTCACCCGCACTCCAGTTCAGCACATGTAAACGTCCATAGGACCAGACTGATGCCCCGTCGTCAAAGGACAGACAGCCCAGTAGCCAGCTAGGATTCCTCGTATCATACCTACGCAAAACTATAATACACGCCAGGAAAACTGACGCAGATAAATTATGGAAGAGAGAGAAGAAGAAAAAAGGTATGCAGCTTATGTATCGCGTAATAAGCGCACCGTTACTTGGGCGTCGCGCTGGAGCTCCTCTCCTCGACGGTTGACAATTCGCTGATGTCGCACTATCGAAACACAAGAATTGTTGGATCAGGACTCGATGAGATTATCGACGCCACACTCACCGGCTTCATGTTGTCGAGACGTATCTCAGTTGCCCGCTTTACGTGCACGACCATGGAGTCGTCTCCTGATGATCCAGACTCTACGTCTCGCCGGAAGCTTTGCGACGGTGGCGGGCCGTAGTACGGGTTATTGATGGAACCTTTTGCGGGGGTGAAAGAGGAAGAAGACCCCGAGCTTTTCAGCCCAGCGCGCACGATGATCAGCGTCGGAGCCAGAGCCTGCAACAAGACCCCTCTTGAGGAAACGAAGGAAAGAAGGGAGCGGGACACGCACGCTGATCTGGCCGAGCGACGCGGCGAATATCGCACCGGTGTTCGTCGACGAAAATCCAACCAAGAAGATGGTCGTGATGGTGTAGAGCGCGCCGGACTCAACGAGGATCCAGAAGATGGAGAGACGTGACCCCCGGAGGCCTTTGGAATTCCAGTGGACGGACTTCCAGAACCGGTAGCCAATCAGCAGCGTCGCCCCGACCTGCGTAGCTATCGAGAGGGCCCACGTCGCGTACAGCCAGTTTTGGAGGCGCGAGAGGAAAACGGTCTCCGTGGGGTTGAGGCTCACTTGGTTGGCAAAGGCGGCGTAGCCCGTGACTGCCAGTGGACGGCGCCAATTCGATCGTGAGCTCATCTACGATCATCTAAAGGGGTAGCCGCCTCACCCGTGGACACAGTGCATAAAACGATCTGAAGGATTGCAACAAAAATATAACTTAGCATGTGCGTGCGATGACTGATAGGACTGTACGTACGAATGGGACGCAGAGCCAGAAATTGCGGTTCCATATTATCCACAAGCGCCAGACCTGCGTATGCATCAAGTTGGCCATATGCAACGGGGAGGGTAAGGAGGTGAGGAGAGACACACCATGATGGCATCCCCGATGAGACTCTGGTGGTGATGGGCAGTTTTTCAGCGTGCTTATGGAGAGGGATTTTGCCTTATCAGAAACGCACATTCGTCAAGTAAAAGAATCCCTGAGCCAAATGCTCCGGTGTTGACTGATCGAGTAGATAGATCGAAGGCCCGTCGACGGTCCCTGCTGCGCCGATGAATGCTCGAATTAACTGGACGAGGAGAGTGATGACGTGTCCCGTAGCAAGGGAAAATTGGACCGAAGCCACAATCAACATCATCCTGCGCCTCGTGAGACACTGACAGCCCTGCGGATACCAGAGGGAACCGACTGACAAATTTACCCCTCTCAACCCCTTCATGTACAGTATGTGAGCGCACAATATGTACACGCAAATGCTGCAAGTTCCACGACGCGGATGTCAACGAGCGGAACAAAAAAGAAGCAAGGAAAAGGAAGCGCACTTGATCCCTGCTCATACCGCGGTAGGTCCAATCATGTCCATGGCGAGACGTGACACATACCGTACAACGGACCCACGATCCACGAAGAAACGAGCGAGGCCATGTTCCATGATAAATCACCTGGGAACCTCTTGGGGGGCATCTCGGTAGGAAGAGTTTGAAGGGGCGTTCCAAGGGAACATGCAGTGAAGCATCCTGCCCGTTATGTATTCTTCTCAAACCCGTGGGTTCATGGAGCTTGTCGGGAGCAGAACGTCATACAGCACGCGCGATCCCAGCCTTATCCAGGTACGCCAACTCAAATACGAGGGGATCATTGATGCCACGCTGAGAAATTTGAGTGAGCGCCGAAACCATGTTGCAAAGAAAAGGTGTAGAGATATGGCGCAGTAGATAGGCACATATATGAGGGACGCGAGTGAGTGGGAGTTCCAGAGTAGATCTGTCTCCTCATAGCAACTGTGGTAGTATTACGATTGCCTGATTGTTGGGTCTAGCCTCGGTTGACAAAAGGCGATGAAAGAAAGAGGCAAAGGGCGATCAGATATCATAGCTATTATGATTCGCGGTATGATCAAGGGTGTGTGTCTCGGCTACAATTGTGGCGGCAGTCAATCGGTCCGGGGCATCATAGGTGAGAATGACAAGCTCAGCCTTGTACCTCTAGCCACTGGCCGCGGTCACATCACCGCCACCTTCAACCTCTCGCAGCCCGAGAGTGGGAGTTGCAGTGGGGAGGAAGTCGTGTGTTGTAAGACGAGAACGTCGATTCGGTTGACGAAGACGCAGTTCCAAGCAGAAAAACTGGAATGGACAACACGGTGCGTCGTTCATTTCGTGGACATGGATAGGTTGTACTCGAACGCATATGCGACACTATGAAACTGGGTCAATCGCTTCCATGGACCGAAACACCCAGTCTCCTTCCCCGAGGCGATCAACGTTGACGTGAGCGACGGCGAGCTTACCTTGTGATTGTCGGTTTTCGTCAACGCCAGCCCGGCTGACTGGTTCTACCTGTGATGAAGTTACAAGCAGGTCTTACAGACCGCTTGCTCGCTCGCCTCTCGCCTTCTCGAGACCAGACGACTTTTTTCGCCAAAATGGTACAGATGCACACATCGAGCGCATCCACCGGCGTTTGCTCGACGAGACTCGAGAGCGCTTGCATCGCGAAGAACGAGGCACGCTGGTGGGAGTGCGAAGACAAGAAGATAGGCAAGCAGGAGCATCTCGAGAAGGTCAAGTAAAAAGACACGGAGGAGCAACTCAAACGGCTCAAGCCCTCTGCACCATTCACCTATATTCCCCTGAAGACCAATCCCATGCAGACTCGTCGCTTGACGCAACCCTATAATGACGATTCGGAGCTGCGGCATACAGTGTAGCTCACCTGTTCTCTCAGATTACCACTACCCGTCTTGTGGGACTGCGCCTCACTCGTGACAGCGAGTAGAACTAGTGGAACGACCTACTCACCCATACCATAATCTTAGCCTACTTTTCTCGGCTACTCACATCCTCGTTTGCAACATGTTGTGGTGGTTGCGGTTGCAGACAAGGGCGCAGATTGGGCTAGGTGAAGACGCCGGAGATCGATGGCGATTTTGTCGCGGACTCGGAGCTTCTTCCCTTTCGTCCGTACAGCCTTCCCTTCTGGCGCATGTCCCTCATGGCACAGTGCAGACCCGAGGGATAATAGTGGGATAACTACGGTACGGCGCCTCCTAACGCAAGGGACGAGGGTTCGGGCTCTTATTATGAGCTAGACTACTCGGACAGCGTGGACAACAACGACTAGTACTACCACCACCACTCAAGATACTCGACTCCCTTGCAAGAATTCAGTATAAGCCCTGGTTCGTTGGGAACGGACATCAGTGTGGATGCAGTTGGTGGGGGTCGCTGGGTAGACTTGTTGGGGCCCAAAGACCGGCGCTTGCAGAATCACCGCCTTGAGTCGAAACTGCGCAGTGGGAACTTGTCACTATGTTCTATGAAGATCACCCGATCCTCAAACCCATCAAGTTCGTGCAGTCTCAACCAACTTGAACGCCGACACTCTTTTTACCAGACTAGGAATATTCGAGCCCGTGGCCGAAGAAGCGTGTCCATCCTTACACATTGGCACACCCTCCTTGCCACGCCCCTTTACGACCACATGCTGGAATCCGCGCACAACAACCTAGCACACATCGGGCGCTACATCGCACAGGCAGTGGTGATTTAGAGAGGAGCCCGAGCACCCTGTGGGTTAGAATGCCATCACTGGGTCGTAAAATATGTTGTTTTCGTTTATTCATTGTCTATACATGCCACTACCCGTACTCTATACCCAGGGTTACCCATGACAGTCCCTAGACTCACTGTCTGACTTAGTGTTATCCGACTCCCATCGAATTTCCACAGATCCGAGTCATTGTACGAGCGCGGTCTACCCACACCGCGTTCACATCACGTCACCAAGCGCGCTGCTGTACGGCCCTAATTACTTTTCCGGTTTCCTTATGTAGGCTCCATCGAGATCGGAATCTAATTGGAACTGAGGCGGCGCCGCTTAAGCCTCGGCGAATGCTGTGCATCGTCAATCACTCGACCAAGATACGTATCGCGAAGGCCGCGCTAAGTTATTCTCCACGAGTAGACCATAAAGAAGGATTAACACGGGCGGTTCGAGATTGATAAGCGTTTCAAGAGCCCGCGCGGTGTGTGGAAATTAAAAGTTCACTCAAACCTGCTGGTGGGCCTTGCTTGTCGCATCTTTTTCAGGCCGGAGTCACCCGCGCTCAAGTTTGATACATGTAAACGTCTATTAGGTCGGGCTGGTGTCCCGTCGTCAGAGGGCAGACACCCAAGCAGCCAGCTAGGATTCCTCGTATCGTACCGCGCAAAGCTAGGAATACATGCCAAGAAACCCAGTGCAGATAAATTATGGAAGAGCAATGTAATGTAGCTTATGTGTCGAACGAGGAGCGCAGCGTTCGCTTGGGCGCCGCGCCGGAGCTCGTCTCCTCGACGGTTGATAAATTGCCGATGTCGTGCTATCGAAATACAAAGAGTTGTTGGATCAGGACTTGTCGAGAATATCAATGCCACACTCACCGGCTTCATGTTGTCGAGACGTATCTCAGTCGCCTGCTTTACGTGGACGACCATGGGGTCATCTTCTGTTGATCCAGACTCTACGTCTCGCCGGAAGCCTTGCGGCGGTGGCGGGCCGTAGTACGGGTTATTGATGGAACCTTTGGCGGGGGTAAAGGAGGAAGAAGTCCCCGAGCTTTTCAGCCCGGCGCGCACGATTATAAGCGTCGGAGCCAGAGCCTGTAACAAGACCTCTCTTTGAGGAAACGAAAGAGGGGAGAATAGAAGCGGGACACGCACGCTGATCTGGCCGAGCGACGCGGCGAATATCGCACCGGTGTTCGTCGACGAAAATCCGAGCAGGAAGGTGGTTGTGACGCTGTAGAGCGCGCCAGACTCGACGAGGATCCAGAGGACGGAGAGACGGGACGCTCGGAGGCCCTTGGAGTTGTTCCACTGGATGGATTTCCAGAACCGGTAGCCGATCAGCAGCGTCGCCCCGAGCTGCGTCGCTATCGAGAGGGCCCACGTTGCGATCAGCCAGTTGTGGACGCGCGAGAGGAAGACGGTGTCCGCCGGGGTGAGGCGCGCGAGGTTGACGAGGGCGGTGTAGCCCGTGACTAGATGGCGCCAATCCGATAATGAGCTCATCTGTGATCACCTAAGGGGGGTGGGCCGCATTACCTCCGGACGCAACACATAAAACGATCTGAACAGAAACAGAATTTAGCATGCGGGTGCGATGACTGATCCGTCGGAGGACCGTACGTACAAATGGGACACAGAGCCAGAAATTGCGGTTCCATATTATCCATAAGCGCCAGATCTGGGTAAGCCCCGAGTTGGCGACATGTAACGGGGAAGGCGGGGCGGGAACAGACGCACCATGATAGCATCCCCAATGAGACTCTGGTGATGATTCAAGGGCAGTTTGTCAGCTTGCTTATAATGTGGGATTTTGACCACTATCAAAGCGCACATTCGTAATGTATAAAACTTCTTGAGCCACATGTTCCGGCGTCGACTGATTAAGTAGATAGTTTGAAGGCCCGTCGAGGGTCCCTGCTGCGCCGATGAATGCTCGAATTAACTGGACGAGGAGGGTGATGACGTGTCCCGTAGCAAGCGCAAATTGGACCGAGGCCACAATCAACATCATCCTACGCCCCGTGAGACACTGACAGCCTTGTGGACACCGGAGGGAACCGACTCACAAATTTAGCCCTCTCAGGCCCTTCATGTACAGTACATGAATGCATAATATGTACACGCAGATGCTGCGGGTTCCACGATGTCAACGAGAGGAACGAAGAAGCAAGAAAATGGAGCTCACTTGATCCCTGCTCATTATGACCGCCGGTGGTGGATGATCAGGACGCTGTTTATGGCGAGAGAAGTGAGACATAGCACATACCATACAACGGGCCCACGACCCAAGAAGAAACGAGCGAGGCCATGTTCCATGATAAATCACCTGGGAACGCCTTGGGGGGCATCTCGGCAGGAAGAGGTTGAGGGGGCGTTCCAAAGGTGGGACATGCAGTGAAGCACAATGCCAGTTATGTATTCTTCTCGAACCCGTGGAGCTTATCGGAAGCACGCGCGCGCACTGTATAGGGCAAACACCTCAACCTTATCCCGGCCCGCCAACCCAAAACACGAGTGGGGAATCATTGATGCCACGCTGCGAAGCCTGGGTGAGCGCCCTGTTTTGCTGAGTCGATCTTCTAGGGTCGGTGATGGGAAAGGTGTGAATGAAAGGCGATGATGAATAGGAAGCGAAACACTGCGGAGGGCGATCAGATACCATCCCTCGTAGCTATTGTGATTTCGTGCATGAAGGGGCGTTGGTGTCACTGCCATGCGGCGCCTTTTAGACGCCGCCAAGAGCAAACAAACGCCGCATGCGCACGGCGAGTCGAATAGACTTTGCTTCTTGTGACTCAGCTCGTCACAGGTGGTCGGCGCTGGAGCATAGGGCCTACCCATCAACACGTTAACCCGAGCTCGCCGAGGAGGACAGGACGCTTGTCCCCGTTACGTCCCAGTGTGAGAAGTCATGACAACTCGCTGTGTCAACATAGTGGGTCGGCAAGTCCTGATGCCGCCCAAACTGAATCAAATGGAGACCGGCGTATGGTGAGCGTCATCGCAGCTGTGACCAACCATGAGGCAAGAACAAATGAAGGTATTGAGTTGATGCAGTGCAACATTCACGGTGACGGCGATAGGTAGCAGCCAGGCGCGACTAGCGACTCAGAACACCGCTTGGATAAAGTAGCCTAACATAACCCCGAATCGACCGGATCCATTTTGCAAGGCAACAATCTGTACCGTAATTATCGTAATTCCTCGAGCTTTCGAGGGGCACACCTCACACTCAGCTGCAGCCAAGAACTTCTGTAACCTTGAACACACCACAGACTGTCCAAATGCGCGCATTTGCTCTTGCAAAACGTTCAATTGGAAAATTTCCACTGATGCTTTCATTTCACCAAATTGACGGACAGATCACGCGCGATGCAAGAGCCTCGAACCCGGGTTTGGCAGAGTTTCGCTATATACATGTTCTCAAGCGAAAACCTACCGACAACCTGACAACTTCTCGGGGCACATGCATCGGGTATTCAAGTTGGCAAGTCCACAAATCACTGTATGATGGGGACTGGAAATGAAGCCGGAGATTACCCACATTCCTGGTCGTCATTCTCGCAATGACGCTGGGCCGGGCTCCTCGAGGACAAGTCAACTATTTCAGATAATGTTATCCGGAGGAGAGGACACAGTATTGATAGACCTTCGCCGGGTTTCCCGGTGTGTGTGAATGTTGGTATAGCTTGAAGCCGCACTCCTCCAGCAACTCATGGACGTCATCATGACCAGAGCCAAGCGCGCACCGCTCATTCCCGCGCTTCCGTGAGTACAAGACCGGCATTACCAACGACAACAACAGCATCGGAACCCGCCTCTGCTACAACTTCGGGGCTGAGCAACGCTACGCGAGGCCATGCCACTCGACCAGCCCGTAGTAGACGTGCGATTCGGGCGCGTCGTCGCGGGAGATCATTACCGCTCGGTTTACGTCGCCCTCCTGCTATCACGCGAAGTTGGTCGAGCTGCGGGCGGCGTTCGACCACTGGGAACGACGCCTGGTGCTGGACCGCCTGCTTTCTCGCATCTCTGTGCTGAGAATTGACATGGATTGGAAGATCGCAGTGATATATGAATACAAGTTGACTACTAGTTCAACGAAACGGGGGAAGGTTTAATTGCCCGAAGCCTGACACATAGCCTTGACATCCTGCACTACCTGGCAGATGCGATTGACGCCTTCGTCCTCGAGAAGGTCGCAGTTCCATCGCTCGATAGGAGCCGCGTCGCTGGGGGTGTCTGGATTGGGGATGATCGTGATTCTGTTGTTGGAAACCACATATTTGTAAAAGGTAATGCGGGTGCCAAATGCACTGACACCAAGGAGCCGTGGCGTAACGAGGGAGTGGCGAAGATCGCGGAAGTGATCGCGCATCTGGTCATCCGCTCGCCTACGCTTCGAGTCCCGGTAATTTGACTTGAATAACGAAAACGGGGTGCTTGTTGAGCTCGACGGTGAACAACGCGATGACGTCGATGGACTCGCGAAGAATTTGAGGGACATGAAACCGAGGTGAGACTTCGAATGGGTCCTCGATGCCGTCGAAAAGGTAGTAGAGAAGACGAGTGTATGAGCCATAGTAGACGCCTTCGTCGGTGGCGAGTTGAGGTTGGTTCACGAACAAAAAGGATTGGACAAGCTACTGAAGCCAAGGATCGGTCATTGCGTTGTGTGTATTATACGACGAGATGGCGGTGGTTTGCGATGAAGAAGTGCTATACTATACTTCTTAATCGCGAACCATCGCCAGCCTATAACGGCTTGAAGCCCCTTAGGCTATAGGGATTATATAATGTGGTTGTGGGCAGTTCGACTTCCCCGTCGACAACATGGTTCACGGCAGGCAGGAGCGGGTAAGTGGAGTCTGTATATAGTCAACTAGGGACCGACTAATGTCCAATATATTGACTTGATTGTTTAAAGAAAACGGGGTGCTTGTCAAGGTTGACGGTGTGCAACGCTTGGTACAACGCGAAGGAGTTGCGGCGAGGAGTTTGTGGAACGTGAAACCGAGGTGAGATTTCGAATGGGCCCTCGACTCCCGAAGAGGTGAAGGCAAGTGTATGCGGTACCCGTGGTCCCTTCCAAAGTCGTCAAAAACGCGAACGCAAGCAGGGTGCCTCAAGAGCGACAGAAGGGAAAGAACGAAGCGCCTCGATTTCGAAGACTCGGAGCTTCATGGGCGTGTTCTCGCGGTGCGTTCTCACCGGTGCCAGTGGTGGTGGTAGCGCCAGTGGGGTTGGGATGGAAGGCCCCCCAGGGGCGGGCTGCGCCAAATTACATGTAGCCGCTGTACGTATCACGTTTGTCTATGAGACACACGTACGTGTCGCAGAGCATGTTTTTTTTTGAAAGTTGCAGGTTTCGTATACAAACGTGGATATAGAGAGGCGCATTACTGTAACGCAAGGGAGGCGCCACTGTAACACAGCGGTCCATGCATCGTGTTCGCAGGCAGGACGTCAGCTGGTAGCGCACGGGGGCGACGATTTAGGGAATGCAAATAGGGTGCAATGTGTCAACGTGTCAACAGCCGCCCAATCGGGGGGAAACACAGCCCCTAGGCACGCGATGACAAACTCTTTCACGTCGGTGGACATGATATGCCACTCCGGAGTCCGGAGTCTTTTGTTATTTTGACGTGGGGGAACAGCCTTGATTGAAATGTTTTGTCCGCTTCTTCAGGAAATAATTTCAAATTCTTCAAGTTGTGTTTTCAATTGCTGGTGGTACAGCGGCCGGTACAGCCTGACTCAACTCTGGCAGTTGGGAAAGGCCGGCCAGCCATCTGTCAATCATCTGCACGCATCATTCCTTATTTTGCCATGGAACTTGGGTATCCCGCCACGGACAAAGGAACGACGATACGTGCTGTGACTTCTATGAAACGTGACGCGTGATGCGCCGTGCGACGACAGATGACGAAACCTTTCCGCTCGTGTATAAGGATGTTTACACTTTTGCAATGTATATTTCAGGCAGGCAGCATCGTACGTATAAAATTTATTGAGTATCAGTCATTCAAGTCGTGAGGAGGTCGTGTACGTATATCAACAGAGATGACGCAAATAAATGGGGGGGAGTAGGAGATAAGATCGAGCAATGTGGGGAGGTATCGCAGTGGTGAGGGGGGGGATCAAGTAACAGAGAATGGATGAACGCAGATCTACCAAGCACCAACGCTGTCAGTTCACCAAGAAAAACGAAAAGCAATATAGTTAGTCTAAAAAAACGCCTCACTGTCCCGAAAGATGAGGGGATCACTGCATGGCTCGCACCGTCGCGCCCCGCGACGCGGTTCTGCAATATCCGCAGGTGGCTCGGGCTGCTCCAGCCCTCCTCGCCCCACGTGCCGAGGTCCGCCTCCGGCACCGCCGACTCGCGCTCACGTCCGCCCGTCCACGCTGCTGCGCGTCGTGGTCGTGGCCGTTTACGTGACCGTCGCGCTCTGTGCGAGGGGCGGCGCCACGACGCGGTGCGGGCGCTGCTGGCGCCCCGTCGCGGACAGTGCGGGCGGTGCTTCGCCTGGGCTCGGACGCGCGAAGCGGCGGTCGGCAGAGGTGACCGATCTCGAGTGCGCGAGCGACTTGAGGCTGGCGAGAGTGAACGCGCGTGAGTGCCCCGAGGCCGAAATCGAGACGGGGGCCGAGTCCGATGCGCTCAGCGCTGAGCGCGGGCTCAGGTGCGACCGCATCGAGTGCAGCGATCCCTGCGCGGAGGTCGTTGGATCGCGCAAGTGGATCTGAGGCTAAAACAATAACAATAAAAAAAGACTAAGGTTCAAACGTTCAAGTGCGTAAAGAATGGTTTTAGAGGAGCATACAAGCCAAATGTTGTCCGCCGCTCGTGCAGACTTGGTAATCCTTGCGCCATCTGCCTCCAGCGTGGGGTCTGAGTCGCTGGGTAGACCTGTTGGGGTCCAAAGACCGGCGCTTGCAGAGGCGCCGCCTTGAGTCCGAAACTGCGCAGTGGGAACGGCGTGTCGCTATGTTCTATGAATATGAAGATCACCCGATCCTCAAACACACCAAGTTCGTGCAGTCCCAACTAACTTGAATGCCGACGCTCTTTTTACGAGACGAAGAAATATTCGAGCCCGTGGCCGAAGAAGCGCGTCCACCCTTACACACTGGTACACCCAGCCACGCCCCTTTACAACCTCCACATGCTGGAATCCGCGCTCAACAACCTAGCACACATCGGGCACTACATCGCAGTGTGGTGATTTAGAGAGGAACCTGAGCTTCCTGTGTTAGAATGCCCATCACTGGGTCGTAAAATATGTTGTTTTCGTTTATTCATTGTCTAAACATGCCACTATCCGTACTCTATAGCCTGCGCGGGTCTTCATACCCGCACTACTCTTGAAAACCCATACAAAAGCAAGGGTAGGGGTTTTTCCGGGTATTATGGGTATGGGTAACCCTGGAATAGCCCCAGGGTTACCCGTCACATAGACTCACTGTCTGACTTAGTGTTACCCGACTGGGCCGGCTCTTCCACAGATCTGGGTCATTGTACGCGCACAGTCTACCCACACCGCGTTCACATAAGCGCGCTGTACGGCCCTAATCCCTAATTACTTGGTTTGTCTTTCTGATTTCCTTATGTGGGCTCCATCGAGACCGGAATATAAATAGAACTGAGACGGTGCCGCTTAAGCCTCGGCGGATGCTGTGCTTCGTCAATCACTCGACCAAGATACGTATCGCGAAGGCCGCGCTATTCTCTACGAGTAGACATAAAGAAGGATTAACACGGGCGGTTCGGGATTGATAAGCGTTTAGAGAGCCCGCGCGGTGTGTGAAAGTCAAAAGTTCAATCAACCCTGCTGGCAATCCTTGCTTGTCGCATCTTTTCAGGCCTGAGTCACCTGCGCTCAAGTTCGATACACGTAAACTTCTATTAGGTCAGGCTGGTGCCCCGTCGTCAGAGGGCAGACACCACAGTAGCCAGCTGGGATTCCTCGTATCGTACTGCGCAAAGCTTGGAATACACGCTAAGGAACCCAGTGCAGATAAAGTACAGAAAAAAAAACGTAATGTAGCTTATGTGTCGAATGAGAGGCGCAGCGCTCGGTTGGGCGTCGCGCTGGAGCTCCTTTCCTCGACGGTTGATAAATCCCCGATGTCGTGCTATCGAAACACAAGAGTTGTTGGATCAGGACTTGTCGACATTACCAATGCCACTGACACTCACCAGCTTCATGCTGTCGAGACGTATCTCAGTCGCCTGCTTTACGTGCACGACCATGGGGTCATCTTCTGGTGGTCCAGACTCTACGTCTCGCCGGAAGCTTTGCGGCGGTGGCGGGCCGTAGTACGGTTTGTTGATGGAACCTTTTGCGGGGGTGAAGGAGGAAGAAGTCCCCGAGCTTTTCAGCCCGGCGCGCACGATTATAAGCGTCGGAGCCAGAGCCTGTAACAAGACCTCTCCCGAGGAAGCGAAAGAGGGGAGAATAGAAGCGGGACACGCACGCTGATCTGGCCGAGCGACGCGACGAATATCGCACCGGTGTTCGTCGACGAGAATCCGAGCAGGAATGTGGTTGTGACGCTGTAGAGCGCGCCAGACTCGACGAGGATCCAGAGGACGGAGAGACGGGACGCTCGGAGGCCCTTGGAGCTGTTCCACTGGATGGATTTCCAGATCCGGTAGCTGATCAGCAGCGTCGCCCCGAGCTGTGTCGCTATCGAGAGGGCCCACGTCGCGATCAGCCAGCTGTGGACGCGCGAGAGGAAGACGGTGTCCGCCGGGGTGAGGCGCGCGAGGTTGACGAGGGCGGTGTAGCCTGCGACTAGATCGCGCCAATCCGATCGTGAGCTCATCTGTGATCACCTAAGGGGGGTGGGCCGCCTTACCTCCGGATGCAACACATAAAACGATCTGAAGAATTAGAACAAAAACAGAATTTAGCATGCGCGTGCGATGACCGATCCGTCGGAGGACCGTACGTACAAATGGGACACAGAGCCAGATATTGCGGTTCCATATAATCCATAAGCGCCAGATCTGGGTAAAGCATTGAGTTGGCCACATGCAACGGGGAAGGCGGGGCGAGCACAGACGCACCATGATGGCATCCCCAATGAGACTCTGGTGATAATTCAAGAGCAGTTTGTCAGCTTGCTTATAATGTGGGATTTTGACCACTATCAAAGCGCACATTCGTAATGTATAAGACTTCAGCCACATGTGCCGGCGTCGACTGATTCAGTAGATAGTTTGAAGGCCCGTCGAGGGTCCCTGCTGCGCCGATGAATGCTCGAATTAACTGGACGAGGACGGCGATGACGTGTCCCGTAGCAAGCGCAAATTGGACCGAGGTCACAATCAACATCATCCTACGCCCCGTGAGACACTGACGGCCTTGTGGACACCGGAGGGAACCGACTCACAAATTTAGCCCTCTCAGGCCCTTCATGTACAGTACATGAATGCATAATATGTACACGCAGATGCTGCGGGTCAGCGAGAGGGACGAAGAAGCAAGAAAATGGAGCTCACTTGATCCCTGCTCATTATGACCGCCGGTGGTGGATGATCAGGACGCTGTTTATGACGAGAGAAGTGAGATAGAACATACCATACAACGGACCCACGACCCACAAAGAAACGAGCGAGGCCATGTTCCATGATAAATCACCTGGGAACGCCTTGGGGG
The DNA here is from genome assembly GCA_021524915.1 of Lactarius akahatsu. Classification (NCBI taxonomy): domain Eukaryota; kingdom Fungi; phylum Basidiomycota; class Agaricomycetes; order Russulales; family Russulaceae; genus Lactarius; species Lactarius akahatsu. The sequence goes on from JAKELL010000047.1 coordinate 228,478, forward strand.
GCATCTTGGCAGGAAGAGGTTGAAGGGGCGTTCCAAAGGTGGGAACATGCAGTGAAGCGCAATGCCAGTTACTATATGTATTTTTCTCGAACCCGTGGAGCTATCGGAACATAAGTCATACGCGCGCGCGTACTGTATAGGGCAAACACCCCAACCTTATCCCGGCGCGCCAACTCAAAACACGAGTGGGGAATCATCGGTGCCACGCTGAGAAGCCTGGGTGAGCGCCCTGTCTTGCTGAGTCGATCTTCTAGGGCCAGTGATGGGAAAGGTGTAAATGAAAGGCGATGATGAATAGGAAGCGAAACACTGCGAAGGGCGATCAGATACCATCCCTCGTAGCTATTGTGACTCGTAAGTCGACTACTAGTTCAACGAAACGGGGAAAGGTTCAATTGCCCAAAAGCCCGACACATAGCCTTGACATCCTGCGCTGCTCGGCGGATGCGGTTGATGCCTTCGTCCTCAAGAAGGTCGCAGTTCCATCGCTCGATAGGAGCCGCGTCGTTGAGGGTGTCTGGATCAGGTATGATCGCACGCGGAGTGGCAACCGCATATTCGTAAAAGGCCATGCGAGGGAGTGGTGAAGACTGCGGAAATGATTGCGCATCTGGTCATCCACTCGCCTACGCTTCGAATCAAGGGACAATAAGGTGGCCAGGGCTTAACCGCGAAACACCACCGGCCTATAACGTCTTGAAGCCCCTCGGGCTATAGCGATTACATGATGTGGTTGTGGGCAGTTCGACTTTCCCCGCTGACAACATGATTCACAACAGGCAGGAGCGGGTAAGTGGACTCTGTTTATAGTCAACATTGACCACCAAGTTGACTTGATTGTTTAAAGAAAATGGGGTGTTTCAAGCTTGACGATGAACAACGTGAAGGAATCACCCGAGGTGAGACTTCGAATGGGCCCTCGACTGCCGAAGAGGTGAAGGCAGTGGTAGACGGTTGTTTTCGATACTCTACAACAGTACTCATGGACCATGGTCCCTTCCTCAGTCGTCCAAAACGCGAACGCAAGCAGGGTGCCTCAAGAGCGACAAAGGGGAAAGAACGAAGCGCCTCGATCATTTCGGAGTCTCGGAGCTTCATGAGCGCGTTCTCGCCGGTGGTGGTGGTGGTGGTGGTGGTGGCACCAGTGGGGTTGGGATGGAAGGCCCACGGGCGGGCTGATACATGATGTCACGTTGTCTATGAGCATACAGGTACGTGTCGTTGCAGGTTTCGTATACAAACATACGTCACTGGGTATAGAGAGGCGCAGAGACTGCCGCCCTAATACAGGGGTCATGCATCGTGCAGGACTTCCCTAAATCGTCGTCGCCGTCGTTCTTGTGCGCTACCAGGCCAGGCGTTCGTGCAAATGCAAATGGGGCGCAATGTGTCGTCAACAGTTGCCCAATCGGAAGGGGGGGGGAAAACCCTTAGGCACGCAATGACAAACTCTCTTTGGTCGGTGGACATAATATACCACTCCGTTCCTTGACGTGGGGGAACAGCCTTGATTGAAATGTTTGGTCCGCTTCTTCAGGAAATAATTTCAAATTCTTGTGGTACAGCGGCCGGTACAACCTGACTCAACTCTGGCAGTTGGGAAAGGCCGGCCAGCCATCTGTCAATCATCTGCACGCATCATTCGCTATTCGCGGAACTTGGATATCCCGCCACGGACAAAGGAACGAACGACGATACGTGCTGTGACTTTTATGAAACATGATGCGCAGTGATGACGAAACCTTTCCAGCCCATGTATAAGGATGTTTACACTTTTGCAATGTATATTTCAGGCAGGCAGCATCGTACGTATAAAATTTATTGAGTATCAGTCATTCAAGTCGTGAGGAGGTCGTGTACGTATATCAACAGAGATGACGCAAATAAGTGGGGAGGCAGTAGGAGATAGGATCAAGCAAGATGGGGAGGTATCGCAGTGGGTGAGGGGGGGAATGGACGAATACAGATCTACCAAGCACCAATGCCGCCAGTTCACCAGGAAAAACGAAGAGCAATCAAAATACAGTTAGTCTAAAAAAAAGGCCTCACTGTCCCGAAAGAAGAGAGAGGGGGATCACGCATGGCTCGCACCGTCGCGCCCCGCGACGCGGTTCTGCAATATCCGCAGGTGGCTCGGGCTACTCCAGCCTCCTCGCCCCACGTGCCCAGGTCCGCCTCCGGCACCGCCGACTCGCGCTCACGTCCGCCCGTCCACGCAGCATGCGCGACGCGCGACACCTCGCCCGTGACCGGGTCCGTCACCGACGTGTGCGTCGTCACGCTGCTGCGCGTCGTGGTCGTGGTCATCGTCGTCGACGTGACCGTTGCGCTCTGCGCGGGGGGCGGCGCCACGACGCGGTGCGGGCGTTGCTGCTGCTGGCGCCCCGTCGCGGACAGTGCGGGCGACACTTCGCCTGGGCTCGGACGTGCAAAGCGGCGGTCGGCAGAGGTGACCGAGCTCGAGTGCGCGAGCGACTTGAGGCTGGCGAGAGTGAACGCGCGCGAGTGTCCCGAGGCCGAAATCGAGACGGGGGCCGAGCCCGATGCGCTCAGCGCCGAGTGCGGGCTCAGGTGCGACCGCATCGAGTGCAGCGATCCCTGCTCGGAGGTCGTTGGGTCACGCGAGTGGAGCTGAGGCTAGAACAACAAAAAAGACCCCCAAGTAAGGTTCAAGTGCGTAAAGGACGGCTTTAGAGGGGCTTACCAAGCCAAATGTTGTCCGCCGCTCGTGCAGGCTTGGCAGTTCTTGCGCCATCTGTCTCCAGCTCGCGCGGGCAGCAGGAGGCGCCTCTTCCAACAGGTCGATATCGATACCGCCGCTCGTATTGGTGGATGGTGACGTTGCCGAATCACGCCAAACGTGTGGATTTGGGAGGCTGAGGCCAGGCGGCGGCGGCGACATTCCCTTCGCAGACGATACTGACGCAAACGGCGACGCGGGACGGGGCACGGGAGCATCTAGATAGTCGGCCAACTCGTCTTTTTTACTGGAACCTGGTGGGATAGGATCGTACGCTGGCGGCTGTTCGCTTTCATCATGGGCGCGCATTGGTTCTCCAGATAGAGGAGAAGGCGCAGCAGGAGCGCTGCGACTAGTAGATGCGGTGCCTTGAGGAAGAGGGGGAACAGGTGGGGGAGTGAACGACACATCATCGCGTGATTGCGCGTCGTAAAAAACGGTGTTCCCTGACCTCGCAGAGCCTGTGCTCAGCCCGCTTACTCCCGATACGGGACGAGCGCCGTCACGATAGCCCATCTCCGCATGCAGCCGTGCGTTGAGACTGCGTCCGGCCTCCAACTCGTTATCGGTGAGCTGCCGGGCGAGCAGCGACGACTTTGTCGACGGGGTGGTTGTTGGGGTGGCTGATCTCGTCCTAGGGCTGAGCCAGCTCCGTCCCAAGATGCTGGATATCCCGATGGCCTCGGGCCATGACGTCCCAGACGATGACGAGGGGACAGCATTCTTGCCGACTCGAACGCGTTGGGCCGTGTAGAGCATGGCCGACTCTGGATCATTGCCTGGTGTCATTGAGCGTTCACTGGGTAACAACGATTTCCGTGAGCTATGTGAGACATTGAGATTGAACGCTGGCGGTGGGAGAAGCGGCGCTTCGGGACCGAGTTCTGCCTCCTCAGGGCTCTGGGGCGAAACTGGGACTTCAGCAAGCTTCTCGGGCGAGATGATGTGTCGTCCACGATCGGGGGTGTCTGACGGGCGGGATGATTTATATCCGAAGGGGGCCGGGGCCATCGCCGCGCCAGCACCCGCCGCGAGCGCGATGCCAATGGGACGACCAGAAGAGTCTTGCGAAGACCGTGGCGCATCGACAAGACGAGCGGTAGGCTCTCCATTTCGCGAATCGTCAGGCGGGTCTCCACTCCGACGCAGGAAGGCATCGCGCTCGTTTCCGCTGACCACCGGTGAACCTTCTTCACCAGGTGAACGCAGTTGTGCATCGATATCGGCATCCGGATCGTAGTCGTTTCTATGGACGTCGTGCCACATCCACATCACCTGACCCACTGGAGGGTCTGTGCGACGATTGCGCTGTTGTTGATTGCGTTGGCGTTTGCGGAGGAAGCAAATGAGTAAGAAGAGGAGCAACAGCGAGCCAAGGACTGAGCCGAGGACTGAGCCAACAATAACGCCCGTGCGGTTGGAGTGGGAGGACAAGTTGCCGCTGACTGGCGCCGATGAACTGGTAGAAGAAGGCGGTGCAGAAGACGAGGTGGAGGTTGGAAGGGTTGGGATGGTCGTCGGAGGTGAGGGTAGAGTAAGGGTAGATGGTGTTGCAGTAGAGGGTACTGCGGAGGTGGAGGAAGGTGTCGCAAGAGTGGAGGAAGGTGTCGCAGGAGTGGTGGATGTTAGGGATGAAACAGAACTGGTGGGTGAAGAAGTGGATGACGACGGCGTGGGGGAAGTGGACCCGCCATAGACCCAGACCCCGTCGGTGCCAAGAGGAATCTAAAATCAAGTGTAAATAGACCGGCGATACGACAAAAGTAACAACTTGAGCTAGTGCAAAGAGCAACTAATACGAAAGGCTGAAAAGTCAGGCCCCTTGGCGAGCGATTCATCGCCGGCGCGTTCGCCTCGTTACGTATCGCGGCCAGCTGAACATCTGTCCAAAAACGAGACAACACTCACCGAGGGGCCGTAGTATGTCAATGGAAGGTAAACGAGGGTCGTAAACGTCGCAGTTGGCTGTCCCGCGGCATTTGTCGCCAGTGACGTCGAGAGCGACAGCCACGAGGGTAATTCTTGGGTAGGCGCAGTCATGCGAGGGGGTAGGACGTCAACAAGTGTCAGTCGTGCGGACGCTGGGGGTGCAGGAATAGGTGCAGCAGTGGTGCGGTGTGGAGAGAACGTGTATAGCAGCAGCCAAGTAGCCGATCAGACCGAAATAAACGAGGCAGTGTCGCGGTTGGCAGAACGAAAAAAGAAAGAAACGTGAATTAGCGTGAATAGAGATGAGGAGAGGGGGTAACCCGGCTAGACCCAATTCACCTTGCGCCCTCAAATTCAACCTAACATCACGTGCTACTGTACAGGCAAAATGCCTAATTATGGTAGTCATCCGTTTTCATCAAGCGCCGTACCAAAACAGAACCGTGTTGTCAGTGTAGAAAGTCGAACTGCCCACGTCGTATAATCCCATGGGGGCTTCGAGACCTCCTAAATGCGAACTACCGCCATCTCGTATAACACACACACAACGAAATGACTGATCCTTGGCCTCAGTGGCTCGTCAACTCCTTTTCGTCCGCGAACCAACCTCAACTTGAATTCGCCACCGACGAAAGCGCCTACTACGGTCCATACACTCGCCTTCTCTACCACCTTTTCGGCATCGAGGGCCCATTCGAAATCTCTCCTCAGTATCCCTCAAACTCCTCACGAGTCCATCGATGTCATTGCATTGTTCACCGTCGAGCTCAACAAGCACCCCGTTTTCTTTATTCAAGTCAAGCCACTGGCCACCTTGTCCCTTGACTCGAAGCGTAAGCGAGCGGATGACCAGATGCGCGATCACTTCCGCGATCTTCGCCACTCCCTCGTCACGCCACGGCTCCCTGGTGTCAGTGCATTTGGCACCCGCATGGCCTTTTACGAATATGTGGTTGCCAACAATAGAGTCACGCCGGGTGCGATCCCACCCGATCCAAACATTCTCAACGACCTGGCTCCTATCGAGCGATGGAACTGCGACCTTCTTGAGGATGAAGGCATCAATCGCATCCGCCAGGTGGTGCAGGATGTCAAGGCTATGTGTCAGGCTTTGGGCAATTGAACGATATTTCCCCGTTTCAGTAGTCGACTTGTGGTAGCTGGACGGTCCTCCTTTCCTGACTGCTGTGAGCGTTTTCATCAACGCTGAGTCGAACACGGCAACCATCACCCAACTTAGTCCAGCGTATCTCTTCGAGGAACCACTCACGAAAAGCCTGTCAAATAATTTCGGGCGAAACTCGATAAAGCTCTCCCCGACTACCGCGAGTAGATTGGTGCCAGTGTAGGAATTGAGTAGACGCTTTGAACAAGCTCGAATGATGGCCCGAGAGCAGCACGCAAGGAGCACAAGGCGAAAGTGCGAGCCCGATTTGTAGGAAAGTGGACATGTGGCCCAAGAATAGAAAGCATAAGTTGAGGCGGAAGTACATTAGGAGCATATGAGAAAAGAGTGTCCGGGCTGTAACCGTACAACTGAGTCACCCACTGGCCTTGCCATCAAAATACGACACGAGCTGACTATAGTCATCTAGTGTTTCTATATAAGCAGCCACATTCAGTGAGGAGAGCCTAGGAAATAACATATAATAGAACCTACATGGTGAGATCATTCTCGTCGAAGTCCCATATACCACGTTCGCCATATTCCGTCAAAATTCGCGCAATATTCCGTTCACCCCGTGTCAACGCTACCTGAGATGGAGTTCGGCCGTCGTTGTTCGTTGCGCGTACGTTTGCACCCTTTTCGAGTATCAGACGGACGATTTCGAGGTTGCCGTTCCCAGCCGCGAGGTGCAAAGGAGTCCAGTTCTCCTGCTCCTTTACGTTCACATCAGCGTCCCGTTCAATTAATAACCGCACGACGTCGATATGTCCATATTGCGATGCCTCGTGCAGCGGAGTTTCGGCCGAGGTTGTCCCTGGAATCGACGTCCGCGCCGTGATCTAGCAACAGAATTGCGACCTCGAGCCTTCCCTTACTCGACGCCTCATGCAGCGGGGTATCGCGTTTCGCACTTCGCCCGTTAACGTCGGCGCCATTGCTAAGTAATGACTGCACGACGCCAAGATGCCCAAGTCTTGACGCGGTATGCAAAGGTGTCGTCTGGAGATTTTCGCCTTCGCGGCCCAGGGGTGACTGCCCGATGCCGGGATACCTGCTTCTTGATGCCGTAACCAACGGATTCCGGCCTATGTTGTTCCGAGACTCCGCATGTCCTCGCCGCCCCGTAACTAGGAGGGTCGCAACCTCGCGTTTCCCGCTTCTTGACGCTAGATCTAAGGGTGTCTCGTTATCTCGATTACGTACGTTGAGATCTGCACCACGCTCGAGTAACAGCTCGATGAGGTCTAGATGTCCGGATTGAAGCGCCACATGTGACGGTGTCCAGCCCCTGCTATCTTGAACATTCACGTTCGCGCCAGACTTGAGTAACAAGCGAGCGACTTCAAGTTTGTCGTTGCCCAATGCTAGATTGAGTGGAGTTTCCTGTTTCTTGTTCCGGATTTCAACGTCGGCGCCGTATTGAATTAGCAGATGCGCAACCTTGAGGTACCCGTTGGTTGATGCGGCGTGCAATGGGGTCCCCAAGTCCCCGTCTTGTGTGTTTACATCCGCCCCACTCTCAAGCAATAGCTGAACGACACCAAGATGACCATATCGAGATGCTGAGACTAACGGTGTCAACCTCTTGTCATCGGCGGAATTTGTATCTGCACCGCGCTCGATTAGGAGCTTTGAAACCTCGACACTTCCGTGGCGTGATGCGACAGCCAATGCAGTCTGGTGGTCTCCGTTCCGCACATCGACGGCTACGCCGTTGTCGAGCAACAATCGTACGATGTTGACATTCCCGTTTCGCGAAGCCGCGTGAAGAGGAGTCCAGCCTTTGTTGTCGCGGGAGTTCGCGTCCGCCCCGCGCTCGATTAGGAAGCGAGAAACCTCGGACTGTCCGTTTCCCGACGCCAGGCTCAACGGTGTCTCCTGATTCCCATTGCGCACGTTGATGTCGACGCCATGAGGAAGCAACATCTTCACAACGTTGAGGTGACCGTTTCGTGACGCTCTGTGAAATGGAGTCCAGCCGTGTTCGTCGCGGGCATTCGCGTCGGCACCATTCTTGACCAGAAAGTGTGCGATATCACGTATTCCGATTCCCGACGCGAGGCTCAATGGGGTCTCGTTTCCTCGGTTCCCCGCGTCAACGGCTGCACCGTGCTGTACTAGAAACTGGACGATATCGAGGTTCCCGAGACTCGAGGCCAGATGCAGGGGTGTCCAGAGGTTGTCGTTTGGCGCATTTACGTCCGCCCGTCCGGTGACTAGCCGTTCCACGATATCACGACGCCCACATCGCGATGCCGAATGCAACGGGGTCCAGCCTTGGTTGTCACGAGAATTGACGTTCGCGTGATGACCGAGCAACAGGTTCACGACTTCCAAACGTCCGTTTCTCGATGCGGTGCCGGACGAAGAGTGTTTCATTTCGTCCCAGGAATCGGCATCTGCGCTGCGCAGCGGTAGTGACGTCTCGACTGCTCCCTCTCCTGACGCCAGGGCCAGTGGTGTCTCGCCCTTTCTGTTTTGCACATTAACATTCGCATGGTGGTTGAGCAACGCCTGAACTATGTCACAACTTCCGCTTCGTGATGCTTGATGTAGTGGAGTCAGGCCTTCGTTGTCCAATGAGTTCACATCCCCACCGCTCCTGAAGTAGTAACAAAGTAATATCGACGTGTCCCTTGGCGATCGCGGCATGCAACGGAGTCACATAGTAACCGCCCCTGGCATTGACATTATGAGGGCAGGTGGCGATAAGGTATTTGACAAGGTTATGGAAACCACTAAGCGCCGCATAGTATAGTGGAACTGCAGGGGGCCTTGTGCGGCGCGCCTCGGAAGTGTCTTCTGCCCACGGGTGGTCAAGGTCGTATAACCGGACCCAGGCTTCGAAATGTGGTTTGACTGGGTCAAAGAGATGTTCCATGGCACTCTGAACGATGGGAGTTATGTTCTTGAAAGGGATGTGATCAACCCAGTGGCGAGCTGCGTAGCTAGCGAGTGGAAGGTCCTTCATGCTATCTTTGTCGATGCGGCTGTCCAGATGAAGAAGGACACAAAGGGAGGTTTGCGCAAGAATTGTGTGTGCGGGACGCGGAAGGATGTGATAGTAGGACAGTTTTTCCTCTGCTTTTGCGAGGCGGTCTGACGTTAAGAACTCCTTTACTGAAAAGTGGGAAAATCGGACAACTAGGGAACCATCAACATTGACAACGGCAACTAGACTTGGGCATGCGGATAGCACAGCCTCCTGTGCGTCCTGGGGGCGAAACCTTGGACGATATTCCGAGCGTTGCCCGTCGTCAAACCCGACCGCAAAAATTTCAGCGAGCTCTTCAACACGAAGAGGGCGAGCAGACACCGCGAGGCAATGCAGGAGGCGGCGAGCAAAGGGTCGATTGACCTCGTCGATGGTTAGCAATGAGCGCTCATATGTTTCGTCCAAAGTGCCAGGCAGTTCGCCTAAGGCGTGGGATATGCTGGCCGGAGTACTGCGACATAGCCTTTCCAATTGGCAAACGACCCATCGAAACCTGTACGGAGTCAGAGATGTTGTCATAGCTCCAAGTGTCAACTTGAATAATCGCTTACATCCCATCTGCTTTCTCAGAGAGTGTGTCAATGACCAGCTTCTTATCCTCTGGTCTCCATTTCTTTATCCTCTGAACCTCATATTTGATGTAGGTAATAATATCCTGCTTTTGCCCACTTTCGTCGTGAAGAGACACAGAGTGAGATGCCATAGGCTCAAGAGCGGCCCGGATATCGGCCTCGGGCCGACTAGTAATGCATATATGGACAGATAAGTCCTCGGATAAGTCTCTGGATAAGTCTTTGGATAAGTCCTTGGAGAAGTTGACGAGCCTCTTGACGAACTCTAGGACCTGTTGGCGCGGGGATATAATCCCAATGTTATTGGGACACTCGTCGAGACCATCCACGATGATATACATCGCAGGCCGTCCTCGCATCTTCAGCACATCTTCCAGGCATTGAATAAGGACATCATCGTCAGGTTTCTCCAATCCGTCATCGTATTTCGAATAAAGCGTGAAAAGTTTGTGGTGGCAAGGATCGGATCTAGCGGCGAACTGAACGAGGAGGGATGAGAGTAAACCACGGACATCCTGCTTTGCGGGATCCCTAAAATCGAAATAAAAATAAGCAATCAAGCCTAGTCCCGCGTCGCGTAAGGTCTTCGCCTGTTCCATGACGGTAGAGCTTATCGAAAGCATGAGAGAGGAAGGACGATGTATGCTAGTGAGATACGCACCATAAGACACTCTTTCCCGATCCCGCTGATACGAAAAAAGGGTGGAGGGGGTCAGGACGGTAAGGTATGAGCAAGAGAAAGGTCGCCAGACGTACCTTTACCGTGTATCCACATGAGGGATCCTTCCATCATCCACTTCTCGAATGTACTGCCTTGGGCAAACCACACCGCAGTTCCGCCTCGGTAGGACTTGCGGGCAATAATATGGTTGTCGGACGGATCCGGAGGAGAGAACCAAGTTCGGACATCCTTTTGCAACTGGTCGCCTACAAGACGGTTCAGCCCCGATGATAGCAACTCAAACCAAAAAGATAAAGATGAATAACAACGCACGCTTGATCTTGTTAATCCCTTCAGCAATCTCTTGCATAACAACTAGCACCCGTGGTCAGTAATATGTTAGGCACAGATTCGCACACGGGCCGAACATACCGAGAGACTGTCTTATGCTATCGACAGAAACTTTGCCGTCTACCAAACAACAATTTAGTAAGGTGTCCGCAATCGATCAATCAAGGGTCGCATACCATCCATAGCTATCTTCACATTATTCATAAGACCATGAACAACTTCTAGGATATGAGCTCCCGTCATCCGCGCTTCCTCCTGAGTGAGCCGTTCCAGCCGAATTAACACGGCCTCAACCTCGCTTTCTCCTAAAAGTTTCTTTGCAAATTTCTCTGCGAAATAAGGATCGTGACTCGAGCTACAAATCCGGGGATTCACTTACTGAAACGCCCATCCTTGATCTGTTTTCTTGCGAGGGCGAGGGCGGAGAGCACCTCGACCATAATTCTCACGATAATATCTTTCATTGAACTGCTGAGGGCAAATCCGGTATAGATATGGAGCCGGTTGAGGAAATGTCCGATGCATTCAAAGAGGTCAACCAGTGCATCGTAACTCGAACTGACACCACTTGCGGCCTGATGACCCCAGATGTCAGAATGATCTAATTGTGAAATGCAAGGGGGACACAGACCGCGAGTAGAACGTTGATGCCAACAAAGATTGCTTTCGCGGGTGGAAACGGGGCCTGACAGTGCAAGAAAAATGGTCAAAAGCGTGTAGGCAGAACCAAAGCGACCTACCAGGCTAACCGCCTCACCAATAACGTCAGATAGGGTATGAACGACTTCCACTACAGGACGAAGCCAGTTGATCAACCTCCTATTACCCTCCCTATATTCTTTAAATTCCTTCACTCGGCCTTGAAGTAAGTCAAAGACCGCTTTGGCAGAGTTGCAGTCCTTGAGCTCATCAGCGAAAGGATTTGACTGAAGGTTTACCCCGGTTTCGCCATGATAATCCTTTAACGCGTCACGAATCAGTCGAAAGTTAGAAGATGTCATGTTTCTTGTCCTGAATAACTCGCGTTGTGAGAAATGAAGCTGAGGTGTGCGTTGGTCACAGAGAGTGGGTACAATAGGTGTTGGCAAGGTGTTGGCACGAACTTGGGGGACCTTGCTGAGACACGGCCACAAGGTCACGCCACAAGTCCCTGGCCCTCACCCAAATATTATAGACGCCCACTGCCAAGCGCGGAGACTAGTAGGCTTCGATAGCATAAGAGAATGGGCGATCCAAGGCTCTGTATCTATACAGTGCGAAAATCATGACGTCGTTGGACCTTCCACTAGGCTACTAGCATTGCCTTCTAACTAACGTAGCATTGTAACGCCAGCGTGGGGGCCGATGCCACTCAGAACGGGACGAGACTGAGTTAGGAACTTTGTATATTCCTATGAGGGACGAACAGAGAGCTTTTGCGAGTACAGGGTTAAGTGCGGGTATGATAGGGTAAAACAAAAGGGGGGAAAGGAGGCTCCGACGACCTTCGATTGGCGTCGTCCTATTTATCCCCAAGTCCTGCCCCACTCTCTGGAGTGCGTATCTGAAACGCACTCCGAGATCTGACATGTGATTGAAAGAGAAGTGCTCGACGATCGGCGTGATCGGAGCGTGTTTGTGTAAGGAATACTTACACCCCTCCCCGGTGTGAAAAAGAAAGACGGTAGTATAAAGCAAGTGGGGGGGGTGCAATGGGCCTGCACGGGTGCGTCAAAACCCCTGTGGGGAAAGCTACCGGCGGCATGGTGAAGACGGAAGCTACGGTAAAAGCTCTGCGCTAGAGAACTCCTCGTGGTTTTGATGTTGTAGCCAGTTGTCCAGCGCTTCGCAATCTTCCAGCTCCTTCGCCGGAAGCCATTTGTCGCCTTCCGGCCCTTCTCCACGCCACCGTACCCGATATTGTGTTCCTCGGCCACACCGATGTTGGTCGACGATTTTATCTATGAAGAACTCATCGTGCCCGTCGATCGTGATGGGATCCGGTGGGACGAGCGCTCTTTGCGGGAATAGGACACTGTCGTTTTCCATGAATGGTCGGACTTCTGAGGTGTGAAATACGGGGAATATATGGGGCTTGTCTGGCAAGTCCAGGGTTACTGTCGAATGCGCCTCGTCAGTTGTGACGACGTTATATGGTCCGTCATAGCGCGGCATAAACTTAGCTGCTCGGTGTGCTTCGGTGGACTTGTATTCCCGCCGCCGGTGCAGCGTGGACAGTACTACGCGGTCACCAATCTTGAAAGGAAACCTCAGGTCGCGGTGTTCGTTCGCGTGGCTTGCCTGTGTAACCTTCGCGCCGATCAGTGCATCCTGTGCCTCCATTTCGAGTCCCGTCATCCGGTTTGTGAGTTCCTGCACGGCATTGTCTAGCGCTGTTGGGTTAGACGGTGGTGCGATAATTGGTGGCAGTACGCGTGGCGTTTTTCCATAACGGAGCTGGAAGGGCGTTAAGCCAGTGGAGGCGTTTATTGTGTTCATGATGTCGAAACGGATCTTTGGCAGCGCGCGGGCCCATCCTTTCTGGTCCCGCTCGACCGCGTATCTGATGCACTGGATGACGGTTTTGTTCGTTCTTTCGCTTGAGCCGTCTGTTTCTGGGTGGTACCCGGATGACATCTTTAGCTTCACCCCCGTCAGTTTGTGCAGCGTCTTCCAAAAGCGGGCGAGGAAAAGCTTGTCGCGATCTGAAACAATTTCCAACGGCAGGCCGTTCTCGCAGTACCACTTTGTGAAAAATATGTCAGCCAGTTGTTCTGCCGTCAGCGTGGAGACAGTAGGGATCAAACGGATGTCAGAGCCCAGTTGGTCTGTGAATGTGATAATTGTGTCGAAACCGTTATCCTTTGGCAAGGGCCCGATGAAGTCGATTGCGACCGAGTCACAACGGCCGTCTGGTACTGGTAGTGGGTGCAGGGGTCCGATTTGCTTTGTAGTCCTAGCTTTATTACGTTGACAGTCGGCGCACCCGGGGATGTAACCCTCTTCGAGGTCCCGTCGCATGTTCGGCCAGTAGTATCCGTCGCGCAGTGCTCCGTACGTCTTTGGTACGCCGAAGTGACCTAGGTTGTCATGGGCTAGACGGAAAAGTGTTTCTCGGATTTTTGCACGCTTTGGGACAACCAGTCTATCATCAATGAACCAGAATCCATTTTCCTGTCGGACATTCGGCATCCCTGCAGCAGCTTTGCCTAGCTTAAGTGTGAACGCGTCTTCTGCGTACCCGGCTTTGATTTCTTCCAAAATTGCGTCTTCTAGCTCGAAACGTGATGCTATCCTTTCGCTGCGTGAAGCGCCAAGGGTTGCGGCGAGGATGTTCATGGATGTGTCTGGTAGACGTGACAGTGCGTCCGCCGCACAGTTTTTGTCGCCAGGTAGGTAGTGTATCGTGGCGTCGTACTGTGACATGAGTTCCATCCAGCGTGCTTGTCGGCGGGATAGTTCTCGCTGGGTGTTGAAGTGTTCCAGAGTGCAGTGATCTGTCCAGACTTGGAAGCTGTACCCGAGTAACTCAGAATGCCACTTTGCGAGTGCCCGTATGATGGCGAGCAATTCTTTTTCGTGTACGGGATAGTTCAATTCGGCCCCTTTGAATGAGCGGGATTCGTACGCGACTGGCCGTGCCGTTTCGTAAGTCTTCCCAAATGCCAGAATCGCCCCCGATCCGGTGTCACTGGCGTCCGTGGTGACGAATATTTTGTGGTCTGGCATGAGCGACGGGTCAATCGTTGAGAGGCAATCGGTTGACATCACCAGTCTCTTGATGTTATCAAATGCCGTCTGGTGTGACGTCGTCCACTCGGGGAACTGCTTGTCGCATTCCTTTCTTGTCAAAGTGTCCAATATTGAGGTTTCTTTCGCCAGGTTTGGCAGGAAGGCAGCGAGGTAGCGAACCAGTCCAAGAAAGCCTCGTACCTGTTTCGCGGACGTTGGCCTAGGCCAGTCCTTTATACGATCTGCTTTTCCCTCGTCAGCCTCGATTCCGTTTGCTGAGATCCTGTGACCGAGGAAGCGGATCTCGGAGCAAAATAGCTTGGTCTTCTTTGGATTACAGTACAGTTTGTGGTCCGCGAGTGTTTGTAGGATTGTGGCAACATTACGCTCATGCTCCTCCAGGGTCCTTGACCAAATTGCGATATCGTCGATATACGCATGACAGATGCTGCCAATCCAGGGCTGAAGGGCGATAGATACCCTCCTTTGGTGAATCGCCGGTGCGTTTTTGATTCCCATTGGCATGACCACCCATTCGTATAGCCCCCACGGTGTGTTGACCGCAGTTAACTCGATATCCTCGTCTTTCATGCGCGTCTGGAAAAAACTATTTGTCATGTCAATGGAGGCGAAATACTTTCCACATGCAATGTCCGCGAGGATGTCATTGACACGCGGGATGGGGAAGCTATCCGTAACCGTGTTCGCATTCAACTGTCTGTAGTCATTGACCCATCGTGGTGGGGCGGTGGGGTCCGCTTTGGGGATGATAAATGCGCCTGATCCGGCAGGAGCTGAGGATGGCCTGATGCGCCCGGCCTCCAGGTGTTCTTGTAACAAGGCGTGCCACGCTTCCTTCCATTTCCGGGGGCATGGGTAATTGTGCGTTTTGATTGTGCTATTTCTGTCCTTCAGCTTGATGCGGGCACGTGGTTCCTGTGGTAGTTCCTCGACATGTGGTAAGGGCTCGAAGACCCTTGAGAATCGTTGTCGCATGGAACTGTCCCTCTGTGCTAGTTCTGTTTCCAATCCCAGTGTTTCGACTTTTCCCCGTATTGCGCTAAGAATGTTCGTGTGCTTTATGGGCGGTGTCTCTGCCAACAAATCATAATGGGGAATTTCTTTTGTTACAATACAAGTTCGTTTGGCATAGTCACAGACAATTTGGTTACTGCTGAGGAACGGGAGTCCAAGAATTATGGGCATGCAGAGCCCAGGCGCGACTACAGCGTGGATAACATTCGACTTAAAGAAACGATCACGGGACGAGACAATTATTTTTACGAAATGCGTCAATGTAGAGGGGTTTTGTGCGTCGATTGCGACGCTGACTCGTTCTGGCTCTGGCAAAACATGTTTTGATAGTTTGAGACGATCGACCAATTCAGGACTGATGAACACCATGTGCGCGCCGCTGTCAATCAGCGCTGTCGCATTCACTGAAAGATTAACTGTGGGGTCGTTAACCTTGCACTTCCATATGAAATGGTCACACTTCAGGGCACCCTGTTTACGCACCGAGGACAGGCTATTTTCTGATGCGTCGGAAAAACTGTTCTCGGTGATGGATGCCGATGGGAAAATGGCTGCGAGCGGCTCGAAGGTCAACTGTGCACTTTGGTCTAAGTTTGCGGAGGCATTGGACATAGAGGCTATCGGGGCAGTGCGGGTGTTGTTCTTTGCACCGGGCTTGGCCTTAAGCGCGTCTTGTGTGGTCAGGGTTCGGTAGTTTTCCCCGGACAGGGAGGTGGTACATTTATCCGCGCGGTGCCCAGCATAGAAAGTCCGGCACTTGAAACAGCCATCGTGTTCTCTGAGGAGGCGGCGCTCCTCGTCTGTCAGCTTCGGGGGGTATACGTTCGGGCTGGTGTTCGATGTGTTTGCCATGTTCCTACCCGCATTCGTGCGGGTTGGGTACGAGCTACGAGTGGGATCGTATGGTCTCTTCGTGATGCGGTTTCTGTCATCGCAGATTTCGGCAATGCGTTTCCTGTCAAATTGCCTTTCGCTGTCGATCTCGGTCATCCGCTCCAACCACGTCTGGAAATCTGTGATTTTGGAAACCTTTTCTCTTTTACCGAGTCTGCGCAGGTCCTGGTCGATGTTTGCCTCCAGCTGTTTTCTCATCTGGTCCTCCGAGATGTGGGAGTCTGTGCCACGGAGTGCCACGTTTAAGGTCTGAGCTTCAGAAGCAAAGGTTTCGAACGTTTTGTAGCGGGGGTCAAGACGTGCTCCCATGATTTGGGTCCGGAGATCCTCCTCCCAGTCTTTGGGGAGCCAGCGAGTGCGGAGAGCGCCCATGAATTGCTCAAAAGTCATAGCGCGCAGGCGTGCCCGGTTGACGGAAATCCAGTCGTTAACCAAGGGGCTGTCAAAACAGCCTAGGATTTTCGTGACCTTTTCAGTTTCCGCTATTTCGTTTTTTGCATTCAGAAAGTAATTCTCGGCATGGTTTTCAAAATCGCGAATGGCATTGGGGGTCAGTTTTCCCCTAGACAGGTTCGGTGGGCGTGAGAGGCTTAGGTGAGAAGCCACAGCAATAGCGTCCTTAGAGTCCGTCATGTTATTCTGGGTTTGATACCGCGGCAAGTCGACAGATGAGTCGTCTGAGGAAGCTGGGGACTGAGGCAGTACAGGTGACTGTTCACGAGCAGGAGACTGGGACAAGGTGGGAGACTGGGGCGGTACAGGAGACTGGGACAAGGCGGGAGACTGGGGCGGTACAGGTGATTGAGACAGGACGGGTAAAGGCGATTGCGAACATGCAAGTAATGGTGAATGTATGCGTGTGGATGTGTGGGCCTCCGTCTGTGTTTCTACACACGGTTCTGAAGCCTGAGATCTGGGCGGTTTGTCTTTTAGGGCAGTCCGGCTTTGTAACCGCTGTGAGTGTCGAGAAGCCAGGACGGGATGATCGTAACAGGGTGAATGGAGATTTGGAGTAAGGCAGGGTACGGGGAGGGATCTGAGGAGTATACGAAAGTGACGATAACTCAAAAAAAAGTGTAACGCCAGCGTGGGGGCCGATGCCACTCAGAACAGGACGAGACTGAGTTAGGAACTTTGTATATTCCTATGAGGGACGAACAGAGAGCTTTTGCGAGTACAGGGTTAAGTGCGGGTATGATAGGGTAAAACAAAAGGGGGGAAAGGAGGCTCCGACGACCTTCGATTGGTGTCGTCCTATTTATCCCCAAGTCCTGCCCCACTCTCTGGAGTGCGTATCTGAAACGCACTCCGAGATCTGACATGTGATTGAAAGAGAAGTGCTCGACGATCGGCGTGATCGGAGCGTGTTTGTGTAAGGAATACTTACAAGCATATCATAGTTTCAAACAAGAAGTGATCATAATGGCGAGGAGGCTCCGAACAGAAAGAGGGGGGGGGGGGGGGAATCACAACAGAATACAAGGTTTCATCGAAATATATACGCTAATGATACCGCCAAAAGTTGTAGGACAAAGACATAGTGCGTGACTTGGTGCGTGGCCATCGGGGTCAGCCTGCGTGTGCTGGTAGTAGCGACCTCCGTGTCTTCGTGCCAGTGTGCGCCATACTCCAACAACAACTGCGCAATCATGAGGTGCCCACTTGCCGACGCCGCCTGGAAAGGAGTCTGGCCACCGAAATTTCGAGCGTGGACATCTGCACTCCTTTCAAGTAGCAACTGCACAATCTCCGTATAACCGTTGTAAGACGCGAGGTGCAAGGGAGTCCAGCGCTCTTGCTCCCTGACGTTGACTTCGGCGCCGTGATCGAGAAGAAGCCGCACGATATGAAGATGTCCACATTGTGATGCCTTGTGCAGTGGAGTCCACCCGGCGTCGCACCGGGAATTCACGTCTGCGCCATTTTCGATTAACCAGCTCGCGACATTGAGTTTTCCCACGCTTGACGCCACATCCAACGGAGTTTGGTAATCTGCATTCCGCTCGTTGACTCCGGCGCCATTCCCAAGTAATGACCGTAAAACGGGAAGTTGTCCATTTCTCGAGGCGACGTGCATGGGAGTCCTCTCCTCGTTGTCGGAGATATTTCTATCTTCCCCGCGATTGAGGGACGATTGCGTAGGATCGGGTTGCTTCGGCTGCGACGCTTCGTGTGATGAAGTAAGGTCTGGGCTGTTCCGGGCGTTCGAATGTCCTTTGCGTTCTCCCAGGAAGCATGCGACCTCATGTTTCCCGTCGCCTGACGCCAAGTCTAGAGGTGTTTCGTTGGCATGGTTCAACAAATCGACATTCGCGCCGTACTCCAACAACAGCCTCGCAACGTCGAAATGGCCAGCCTGGAGAGCTGAATGTAAAGGCGCCAAACCCTTGTTCTCCTGAGAATTGACTTTGGAGCCGCACTTGAGTAAGAGGCGTGCAACCTCGAGCTTCCCATTCTTCGATGCCAGGATCAGCGCAGTTTCTTGATTCTCATTGCGCCTGTCGACGTCGGCGCCATACTGAATCAGTAATCCTACAATCTTCAAATGCCCGTTGGCTGTTGCGAGATGTAGTGGAGACCACATATCCCCACTCTGTGAGTTTGCGTCCGCGCCATGGTGGAGTAATAGTCGCACGACTTCCAGATGCCCGGATCGCGATGCCGAGCGCAATGAGGTCCGACCCTTGTTGTCGCTAGAATTGACATCTGCGCCGCGCTCGATGAGGAGGCGCGAAATCTCGACACCCCCGTTCTCCGCTGCCAGGGCTAATGGTGTCCGGCTGACCGCATTCTGCGCGTCGACATCTGCGCCATTGTTAAGCAATAGTCGTACAATGTGAAGGTTGCCATTTCGCGAAGCTGTGTGGAGCGGAGTCCAGCCATTTTTGTCGCATGATTTCACATCTGCGCCGTGTTCGACCAGGAAGCCAACGGCCTGAACGCTTTCACCGCCCGACGCTAGATCCAACGGAGTCTCCCCGTTCTCACCACGCACGTTTATGTCTGCGCCACAATTGAGTAATTTTTCCATAATGTCCAAGCGGCCTTTTTGCGCCGCGTCGTGGAGCAGAGTCCAGCCGTGTTCGTCACAGGAGCTCGCGGTGGCACCACGCCCAATCAACGATTGTGCAACTTCCAGTTTCCCGACACCGGATGACGGGTTCAGGTGTGATTTCTTCTTTTGATTCCCCGTGTCAATGGAGGCACCGTGTTCGACAAGGAAATGCGCAACGTCGAGGTGCCCGGTGGCTATGGCCAGATGTGACGCCGTCCAGAGGTTCTCCTGCTGTGCGTTTACGTCAGCACCGTGATCTATCAGCGTCCGTACAGTTTCGAGGTGTCCGTATCGCGACGCGAGATGTAGTGGTGTCCATTCCTTTTCGTCTCGGGAATTGACGTCTGCCCCGTGGTCGAGTAGAAGCCGTGAAACTTCGAATTCCCCATTGCTCGATGCAATAGCTAATGGGGTGTTGCCTCCCCCGTTCCGTGCGTCGACGTCTGCACCATATTGGAGTAATAATTTCACTATATCGCGATGTCCATTTCGTGATGCTCTGTGCAATGGACTCAAGTCTTCGTCATCTAGAGCGTTTATTTCCGCGCCGTGAACCAGTAATGATAGAGCGGTGTCTGTATGACCCTTGGCAAGTGCAGCATGCAGTGGAGTCTTGTAATATCCACCGCTGGCATTGACATCCCGTGGACTGTGAACGATAAGGTGCTCGACAAGGCGCCGAAAGCCACACAATGCTGCGTAGTATAACGGGGCTGCTGTAGGCTGCGTCGGAACTATCGCAGACGTGTGGTCCTCCCACGGGTGGTCCATATCGTATATCCAGACCCATGCGGAGAAGTGTGGTCTATCTGGGTCAAAGAGACGTTCCATGGCATCTTGGATGGTTGACGACACATCCTCGAACTTGACGTGGTCGACCCAATGTCGGGCAGCGTAACGAACGGCTAGCGGAAAGTGCTCAATGCTGTCCTTGTCGATGTGGTCGTCAAGGTGGTATAAGATGCTGAGGGAAGCTTGAGCGAGCGTGGTGTGTGCCAAGTGGGGAACGATGTAAAAACGAGATGTAGTACCCATAGTTGTGGCAAGGCGGTCCGATGTCAAGAATTCCCTGACTGTAAAATGTGAGAATTGGACAACCCGAGACCCGTTCACGTCGACGAGGGTGATAAGACTTGAGCACGTAGAAAGGACAGCTTCCTCCGCGTGTTCCGATTGCCGATCTGGGATGAACACGGGGAGCGATTCGGCATCGAAATCAACCGCCAGAATATCCGCAAGCTCCTCGACACGCAGTGGTCTAACGGATACGAGGAGGCATTGGAAAAGGCGGTATGCGAACTGCTCCATCCGTTTGTTAAGCGTACGTAACACGCGTTCGTACGTTTCGTCCAACGATTTCGGCATTTCATTCAACGTTCTCCGTATGGATTGAGGAAAGCAGTGTTGTAGGACCTCCAACTGACAGAAAACCCATCTAAACCTGCGGGAAGCATTTACTAAGAGGCTCTTTTTGGTAACTGTGACAGCGGTTGCTTACCCGCCGTCTGCTTTATCTGAGAGTCTATCGATAACAAACTGCTTATCCTGGTCCCTCCATCTTCTCATCGCCGTACCACTGTCACTGGCAGCGCACACGACCGCATTGATGTATGACAAGATATCTTTCTTTTGTCCACTTTGATCATGAAGTGACACACTGAACGTCACCAAATGTTCAAGAACATCTTGAATATCGACCTCCGGGCGACTGGCGACACAGATATGAACATTTGGAAGTCGCAAATCGACGAGAGCCTTCAGAAAGTCAAGCATCGAGTTACGCGGGGTCAGGCATCCCGCTGTCGTTGGGACATTCGTCGAGAGCGTCTACAATAATATAAATTTCCGGTTGTCCCTGCACCTGGAGCATATCCAGGAGACACCGCGTAAGCGAATCATCGCTAGGCAGTCGTGCCCCCTCATCGTGAGACGAATACAGATTAAACAACACCTCACTGCACAGGTCAGGACGAGGCGCTGAGCTGGCAAAGAAGAGAGGAGAGGAATTCGTGTCGACGTTGCTTGTCGAGGTCCCTAAAATCAAAGAAAAAATAGGCCACCAAGGCTAGCCCAGCCTCACGCAGAAACATAAGTTCATAAATTATAGAGGAGCTGAACAACAATATGAATAGAGAAGGACGACAAAAAAAGACGCGTTACGCACCACAAGACACTCTTCCCAGATCCGGCTAGAATATCAGGCCGTTAGCGACTAGCAACCACCGAAAGGTTTGAAGCGCGTACGTATACCATGGATCCACATGAGAGAACCGGTCACCCTCCAATCACGAAAGGTACTGCCCTGGAAGAACCACATTGCGGTCCCCTCATGGGCATCGCGGCGCGCAATGTTGTAGTTTGTTGACGGGTCTGGGGGTGCGAGCCACCTTCGATTTTCCCTGAGTCTGTGACCGTCCTGCATGAGCAGTTCAGCTCGGGCGGTTACCGATGCAAGCAGAACAAACGGACGAGTAACTTTGTTTACTGCATCCACCGTCTCGTGCATCGTAACTGTCGACCGACATAATTAGCCTAAGAAAGGACAATAACAATTCACGCCGGACGAACCCAGAGCTGGTCGAACTGATACCGAAGAGACGACTCTCCGTCTACTTGCAAAGCAATTTAGTCAGAACATAGGTAACAAGCCAGACGAGCACCGCGTACCGCCTAGGGCTACTTTCATATTGTACACTGAGGACCATGGACGACCTCTAGAATTTGGACCACCGTCATGCGGGCCTCGTCCTGGGTGAGTCGGTTTAGCCTCTGCAACACAGCCCCGATGTCGCCTGAACCGAACAGCTTCTCTGCAAGACTCTCTGTAGTGCGCTGAGAAATAGGCGAATTCGCAGACGAAACCGCACTTACTGAGCTCTCCTTGCTCCACCTGCTTCGTCGCTATGGAAAGTACGGAGAGTACTTCAACCATGATTTTCAAGATCACACCCGCTGTCGAAGCTGTCTTGGGCATCTCGGAAAGAATCTGGACGGGTTTGAGGAAACTTTCGAGGGGTTCAAAGAGGCCAACGAGAGCGTCGTATCCAGAAGTGATGGCACTAGTAACCTAAATACGCAGCTATCGCAAGGATAAAGCCGGAAATAGTAAAGATGCGCACCGTGAGGAGGACATGAAGCCCAACGAAGATCATCTTTGCGGGTGGAAACGATGCCTTGGAGCATAGATGATAAATGATACGCCCGCAGAAAACCATGGTCTTTCAGTGACGCACCAGACTAACTGCCTCGCCAAGAGCGTCACTGAGTATATACAGTGTATTTATTATGAAGCGGAGGCAGTCCGTTAACTTTTCTCCTCGATAGTCTTTGAGTTCTTTCGCCTTGGCCTCAAGAAGCCGAAACACTTCATCAGAAGAGTCGATGACTTGGAGCTCGGTGGCGAATGGATGTTCGGCAATGTCTATCCCGGTCTCCTTGGAATAGGCATCCAATGCATCTACGATTAATCGAAAGTGGGCGGAAGACATTCTCTCTGAGAATACGAGTTCAATGGACAATATTTGAAGGGGACGACAGAGAGGTGGCGGCGCGTGGAACGAGGGCTCAGGCCACGAGTCATCTGATGAAGTCTCACGACTCCCACCTAGGCGCGGGGGCGCTTAATGTCGTGAAGCATCAAGGGATGTTGTGCCGAATATACAGCTGGAGACCCGTGATGGATTGCATGTGTACAAATAGATCAGGATGCATCAGATGTAGATAGACCCCCACGTTGGCAAATCTTACATGAGACCATGCGGTTCAACTTGAAGTTCACCCTTGCCTTTGATTTATGGAAGCTTTATGGTGTCGGCCCACCCAGGGATTAGTTACGGGACCACCAAGGACTTCACTGTATCCGAAGTGAAAGACTGCCATGATATAAAGTCAGCGAGAGTCATCAGTCGACCAAGTCAGCGACTTGATAAGCAGTGTTCAGTTCGTGTCACCAGCAACAGGGAATCGTACAATAAAATAATTGTAATAGAATAAGGCCCAAGCATCTCCTTGAGCATCTCACTACGTTGACTACCTCCTGCTACAACGAACGGGCATTTTTCTCCAATGTGGGTGGGGATTGCAAAAATTCGGATACGGGGAGTCGAACCCCGAGCTGCCGCGTGAGAGGCGGCAATGTTAACCGTTACACCATATCCGACCTGTGTATTTCGGAGATATAAAATTATATTATCTGATTACATTACAATTTCGCATGCACGTGTACCGCCAAGCGAATGCGCGAACTCGAAGTCATAACCCGAGCCCTTGATCCCGTACTGTGAATCTTGCTGAACTGTCATGATGCCATGCGGGACTGAACAAGTCCAGGTCTTCGTTCGCGCTCTAAACCTCGTATTAACGGAGAACGTAGGCTGCAGAAGGACTGAAGAGAAGACGACGCGAGCTGGAAACAAGATATTCGGACCCAACAATGAAGAACAGGAGTCGGAGTCGGTGCCAATCTGTTCAACTCAACAGGCGAGATGTCCGTGATCTGGCAGGGCAGTCAAAATTACGCAGCCCCGAAGCCACCGCACAGGAATGCCGTTATATATGAAAGCGCAAATAGAGCGGACATGCCGCAGCGCCGCGATGACCCCGGACGAGCTGTGCGGGGTGATAATGACGGTGTTGAGAGTTACAGATGTGTATGATACGTAGAACGAGTTTGATGTGAGACAATTGTGATGGGACAGGGTAGAAACGAAACGGCTAGCTGCACTTGAATAACTCATATTCTTTGTCACCCACTCGCTCCTCATTGCCCCCCTTCCTCCCCCGTTCCCTCTCCTTATCTCTACCTCTATCTCTTCGGCTTTTGAACACTTTTCCGTCTCTCCTTTTATCTCTTTCGGTTTGGGCAAACATGTCTTCACCATATCCGGCATATGGACAACAGCCTGGCGCGAATGACCCCTACCTGTACCCTCCCAACGGCTCCTCAGCTCCGTATTCCTTCGACGACTCGTCCTCAACAGTACATGGCAAGTACGAGTTCGCCTCAAACCGTATTTCGCGCACCCCCAGTCCTACGCCTAGCGAGGCCGCCGAGCTCGCCCGCAACGGTCTGTTCGATTGGAAGTCCATGACCTCCTGGCGTTTTTGGTTCCGTCGAGAGTGGCTATGTATGTCCTTCAGTCCCTCTGTCGTCCCTCGCTGACATTCCTTCCTTAACTTCCTCAGGGTACTATGTGATTGCCGTCATCCTCACTGCGATAACCCTTTTCATCACTGTATTCCATCATCAAATTGTCGACAAGCTCACTCCCATGGCGCACAAGGTTAAAAGGTGAGCCTTTGTTCGGTGGTTTTTTCTTTTCTCGCCAGTCGTGCTCTAGACGACGGGACGCCAAGGCTTCTGGGGGCTGCCAAGCGAGGTTACCGACTATCCGCCGTTCCCAACAGTCTTCTTTCGTCCTGCCGTTGCTTCGGCTCTACGCCTCTTACTGATCGAATCCTCTTCGCCAGCCTTCCCGGTGGGTGGTCGATTCCGATAGCCATACTCTTCGTCATATCTTTCCCTCCGGTGTGTGCCATTCTTCGACTGCCTGTTCGGATCGCGCTCCGCACCGCTGACGATTATGCCCGGTAGCTCTTCGGCCACGAGATCGTCGCGATTCTGTGTGGCGTCGTCTGGGGTCTTTGGATAGGTTTTGCCATCGTCGCGGCTGGCACGTTCCTTGGCGAGTTGGGCAATTTCTAGTACGTAAAATCCTTATCATCTTCGTCCGCGGGCTGACGACCTCTCGTGCGCGCATCATAAAGCGCCTTCAAATACTGTTGTCGCGCTCGTGGTGACAAGCTCGAAAAGACAAACATGCAATATGGGTGTCTTGCGCGAGTCGTTCGCGAGGGTGGCTTCAAGATCGCCCTCGTCGCTCGTTTCAGTGCCATCCCTGGTCACTGTATGTCCCCTCATTCTTGCGTTCTCCTTGGGCGACAGGATGGCTGACGTCTCTCGTTGGCAAGTTACCACTGCCGTATTCGCTACGTGCGGCATGAGCGTGTGGACCTTTGCTTTAGCCGCATTTTTGTCCTTGCCAAAGCAACTTGCTACCGTATACATCGGCGTTATCATCGAAGGGTCCGGAACGAGTACGTTTCGTGCTCCTTAACTGTAATTTCCATCGCTTACGTCCCGCAGAGGAAACGGTTGCCCAACGCATAGCGAGCTACTCGGTGATCACAATCACCACGATTGTCACCATCGTTGCTGCATGGTACATCTACCGCGAGTTGAATCGCGTCAAGCCTGCAGTGATATATGAGCGTCGTAAAGCTCGGTTCGTCCCTCCGCGCTGTCGTTTGTACGCCTTTAAACTTAGAATGGTACGCTTTTCAGGCAAGCAAAGATGGAGCTCGGCCCGTCTTACTATAACAACAATCAATCGAGCGTATCCGCGTTTAACCCGAACCCATCTGATTCAGATATCCCGCTACAGCCGTACGACCCAGAGAGGGACGCGTATGGAGGGCCCAGCAATCAACATCAACAATGGGACGAGACGGGCCGCGCCATCGGCTATTCCCCTGATCCCCGTCTGCATGCTCCGCGTCCGCGCCCTCCGTCGTTCAGCCCGTCAGCGTTATACGCCTCGCCTGCAGCTGCAGCCGCTGCGACGGCGTCGCAAGACCCAGAGGACGAATGGACCAACGCGCGCACTCCCAAGACAGCGCCGCCACCAGACCCCGCCCCGGGAACGTACACGCCCCACGCGTCGTCCCCCGACCCCGCATCGTCCTTCCCGCCACCACCCCAGTCGCCGCGCTCGGCTAGGCGCCGTACGCGCTCACCGGGACTGAGCACGGAGGCGCAGTATGTGACGTACCACCCGGAGCACTTTACGGGGAACTCGGCAGCAGCAGCAGCAGCGCAGCGTCAGGATCCGCACTCGTCGGGGCCAACGCCACCGCGCGCGTTCTCCCCGCCTCCGAGTTACCGGTGAACAAGCACCGGTGTTTTAGACGCTCGGATACACATTGTTTTGTACGGCGAGCGCGAGCTTTCATTTTTTATTGTGACGACGACTATCGGTATACCAATATATGTAGTATTGACGAGGTGAAGTATATCTACAGTAATGATGGTATTGTACACTTTGCATCACGGACGTCTCTCTTCCCCCCTTTCCCCCGCCTGCCCCTCTTGTTTATTATTTTATTGGCTGTTTTTGTCTACGCATCGTTTCCCTTGTTGCACAACAGGACGATATGACCGTGCATGCGATCCAACCTTTTCCTTAACCAGAAGTCTGACACAGGCAGTTGCAGCTAGGGTTTGTTTGATAGCCACATCACACTCGACGCTGATTCTGTTTTCGTTTCGTCTGATTGCCGGGTGCTTGTCTCGGACCGGCATTACAGTATCCTGTCCTCGATGTCAGCACTTGCAGGTCACTGCAGAGCGTGTCACCACACGATGACGGTATTTATGAATAACACTGAACGAGTACCCACACCTGTCGCCCACGGGACGCACCCGAAATCACCGTCGATCACGAGAAAGCCTCCTGATCGACGAGCGCGTCCGTGCCCTTCCCCCTTCCCCGTATGGGCCACCCTGCCTCTCCCTGACTGCGCACCCCCTTGCGCCCATTCGCCCTGAGAGCACGAGTTAGCCCCTCGCCGAGTTGGTCCTGACGCGCGGTAGGTTTGCCTAGGCCGTCGGAGCTTGCGGGGCTGTGGAGAATCGTGCTGAGCTGGACCCGCCGAGCAACAAGCCTTTTCTATGATAGGACGCGCGAGGAGTGTGGTCGGCGCGGGTTCTGTTCGGTGATCTCGGTCATTATTTCCTCTTTCCTCCCTGTTCGGCGCTGATGCGCTGATGGAACCGATCTAAATCGCGAGAGGAGAGGGTGTGTCACGGCGCCATGCGAAAACATCCTATTCGCATTTCGCCCTCCGCGGATTCCTCGTCCCATGCAAACGCGCATGTGGTCGTTGCCGCGTCCCAGAACGCGCTCGCCGGCGCTGAAGTCGCCGTGGACTACACGACGGGACGGCTTGCGGAATTTACAGTGCAGGCGCGTCGTGCTGGCGAAGTGATGCGAGGAGCGGCGCCGTGGCTGCGGTGCTCCTGACTGATCCGGCTCACGCGGCGGCCGCACGCTCGTCGTTGGCTTCGTGGGTGGGTGCGAGCGTGCAGGGACGTGGTGCCAGCCGGCGCGTGTGCGCGTGTCCACGCGCGCAACGCACGCACAGCTGTGAGGACGATGCGTTTCGCATTACTTTCCCTCGCATCCGTTTCGAATTTCTGAGCCTCCAAAGTCCGCATCAGCGTGTTTAGGCTAAACACAGGAGAATTGTTAAAGTAGGTTAAGCTACGTCATTAGCTGTATACACCACTTGTTCCAGAAAAACCAGAAAAACAACAAAACCGAACAAAACCGAAGATTGGGCAATGCCGCAACACGGGGTGTCTTCTCATCTCCGTTATCGGGGGTATCCTCGTCACTTCCACTCTTTCTATCTTCTGGCAACAGCCAATCGGCATATGGGCTGTCATTTGGTAAACCATCCTAGGGTACTCCTTCGAGTGGGGCCAAACCCATGCGCTTGGCCAGAAAGCTTGTGAACATTCCCATTGCGAGACGACACGTCGAGAGGAAGTTCATTGTTATCATCCCGCACATTGATATCCGGACTCCAGTAGCAGCTCCACAACACCCTCCCCCTCTTGCCGCCGCATGTGGTGATTGTAGAGAGGTATGGACGTTCCGGAATGTAGTAGAGTAGACAATAGATCTATTTGTGAGCTAGAGAGCGTGTGCGCGGATGAGGTCTGTACAATGAGACGGAAGGCTACCGAGAGCGCGTAGCACAGGCGAATACAAAGTAACGTACGAATAACTTACCTCAGCTGTTGCGCACACTAACAGGGCAAAAGCTGGGGTACTACTACAGGAATGTAAGGGTTTATATATCTATAGCAAACTGGAACTGTATAGTAGGAAGTTTTATGCTCTGCTTCCGCAGAGCAACAATATAGTGGTTCCGCGGACGCGTATGAGGGGATCCGGGGCGTCGGGCCGGGCATCCGAACGAGTCAGGAATATCGAGACAAAACTAAGATCGAGGACTTGCGCGGGTTTGCACAATGTCCACACGAAACACAATAGGAACAATCGATAGGACAATTATAACTCACTTCAACAGTGATGTCCGCCCCTCGCCATTCTCTCGAGTCCATGTCTGACCCATACTTGATGAGGAAACGCGCGAACTCGAGCCATCCGTTACCGGATGGTGTCTCTCCACAGCAGCTTTTGTTATTGGCGTTTGTGCCGTGCTCAACTAGCAACTCCGCGACCTTGAGATGTCCACCGGCCGATGCGTCATGAAGTGGAGATGAGAGATCAGCATTCTCGCCTTTACAATCGCTCGGCACTCAATGAGGAAACGCGCGACCTCGCCGATGCATGATGTAATGGTGTTTTTTCGAGAGCAGTAGACGTCTGCGCGGTTCTTGACTAGCAACTTCGCGACCCCGGGGTGTCCATTGGCTGATCGTCACGAAGTGGAGACGAAAGATCAGGATCGTACCCAAAGGCACACTTTGATAGATTCCAAACAAAACAAGTGTTGGACTAGCAGCTAAACATTGTCGAGGTGTCCGGCAGAAGATACCAGATGCAACGGAGTCTGATAATCTTCATCCCGCCCAGCTGGGCCACTACGGTTAACAAGTATAGTAAGTACTAGCTCCAGGGTTTATTAGGAGTCTGTCCGGAGCCTTAAGCTTTGTTCATACCGTCCACGACCGGCATGAGCCGCATGACCGCGGATCCAAGGGCAACTGAGCTGCCATGGATGCCGGCTTCTCCCGCCGCGTCTATGAAAATTGGTTGATGCCGCGCGACAGGAACTTTGAAGAGGATTGAACCGTGACGGGGCTCTCAGGAGAGGATGTCTCAGGCCTCGGGTTCGTTGTAGAAGCTGAAGCTTCATTTGTATGACGTAGGTCGGACCTCAGTACAGTGCCTGTCCCCACATCAAAATCGACTGGGAAAGCAACCCGCGGCCTTACTCCTTTACCTGTGCGGCTCCCGAGTTCATTAACGTTCATTAACGTTCGCTTCCCCTGTAGAAATGCCTCATAAGAGCTCACCATAGATCTCTCTGAACTTCCGGACCCCGGCATTCTTCTTAGCCTCAGGCAAGGCCTCAGGAACGCGTTGTATCTTTTTTTTTTTTTTTTTTGAACTCGCGTTGTATCCAAGGTTGTATCATTAGACCTTCTCTGTGGCGGTGGCCGCCACTACCATTCACTTTCTGGCGGTTTTCCCAGATCCCACCCTCATTTCGGACATAAAATTGGTCAGACTTTAGCCTACCCTCGCCCAATCCCGTCCCAGTCAATGGAGTGTTCTATTCACCTCGGCACAACCTAATGCAACCCGCGGTAATACAGTGCTCGCTTCTTGGCTCACTTCTACCTCTGACCCTCGAGTTTAGTTCCGATACAGAGATGCACCATAAAAGCTCCCACCGTGTCCTTACACTGAACCTCGGGCCTTCTCCTCAACCTCACGAACTTATTTTATAGTAGACGACATATCACCCCCTCTAATCATGTACCATCATTGTATCTCTATCCTCTTTGTCGTTGTCGTTGTTCTTCTTGGTAGCCTTGCGAAGCCCCCCTCACCGCCTTGGGACGACATGCACATCAAGCACTCCTGGAACGCCGTCCCGAAGAACTGGGAGACCCTGGGCCGCCCGCCTTCTGGCACTACAATCGACCTTTACATCGCTCTCAGGCCTCAGCGTGAGGACGCTGTGGTCGACGCGCTTTATGATGTCAGTGAACCCGGGCATCCAAGGTACGTCCACCACATTCCTCCGCTAACGCATGTTTTCACGAGTGCCACTGCTCCGATGTAGATATCGTGCATATCTGACTAGGGAACAGGTGACTGACCTCGTCATACCGCATCCAGAAACGCTCGAGCTCGTGAATTCTTGGCTCGAACACCACGGCATATCCTCCTCGTCCATTTCTATGACGCACGGCGGCAATACACTGATGCTCAAAGCCGTGTCCGTGACCCAGGCCAACACTCTCCTCGGCGCATCGTACCAGCTCTACAGGCACGTCGAGAGGGGCGAGACCATTATCCGCACTGTCGGTTATTCGCTCCCCGTGGCGCTGCACTGGCACGTGTTGACTGTAGCGCCTACGACGTCCTTTGTCTCCCTGCGCACGCAATGGCAGGCACTGCGGAATCGCTCTGACAGGGCAGCAGTGAAGTCGACATCGGGAGGGCCTGCGACGATGCTATCGAGCCGCGCAAAAGTCAATCCCGTCACGCCATCGTTCCTGCGCTGGCTGTACGACACGGAAGCGTATACACCCAATACTCGGGGCGAGAATGTGCTCGGGATCGCGGGATTCTTAGGGGAATATCCA
Source organism: Lactarius akahatsu (assembly GCA_021524915.1). Taxonomy (NCBI): domain Eukaryota; kingdom Fungi; phylum Basidiomycota; class Agaricomycetes; order Russulales; family Russulaceae; genus Lactarius; species Lactarius akahatsu. Next base: position 258,999 of record JAKELL010000047.1, read on the forward strand.
AGCCAGGCGGACCTGGGGGCGTTCATGCGCAAATACCTCTCCGAAGCAGAAGATGCGACGTTCAACGTCGTAGAGGTCAACGGCGGGGTGTACGACCCGACCCACCCACACGAAGAGGCAAACATGGTCATCCAATACGCTGAGGCCATGGCGTATCCAACCCCTCACATTTTCTACAACACCGGCCAAGGGCCGTCGGGCATGGATGGCGATTTCGTGTCCTGGCTGGAATACATCCTCGACCAGGAGAACATCCCTCAGACCATCAGCATATCGTACAGCATTGAAGAGCGTTTCCTCTCGAGGGAATATGCGACCCATGTGTGCGATCAGATTGCGAAGCTCGGTGTACGTGGCGTCAGCGTCCTCCAGTCGAGTGGTAACGACGGCATCGGCCTAGGGACCTGCCTGAGAGACGATGGCACCGTCCGGTTCATGCCCACGTTTCCCGGAACCTGTACGTGTGGCGAATTTTCTCGGATTGGACGTAGTACACGAGTGCGGGTCCAGGAAGCTCACCGCATCGCCACGCTTTTGCAGGTCCCTATATTACCGTCGTCGGCGGAACGACGGACTACGAGCCGGAGGTCGCAGCGGAATTCTCCGGCGGCGGCTTCTCGGACTACTTTGAGCGCCCGACGTACCAGGAGGAGGCCGCGTCCACATTCCTCCAGGACCTCGGGAACCGGTATCAAGGCCTTTACAAGTGTGTTCGCTTCTGTGACCTCGTCTACCCCATTCGTATTTTGTACTTGGTACAGCCCTTCTGGCCGCGGCATCCCCGACATCGCCGCGCAGGCCGTCGGATTCCGGATCTTCTTAAACGGCAACGAGCATGAGGCGAGCGGTACGAGTTTAGCGACGCCCGTGCGTCTGTCTCTCCTCCCTCCTCCTATTTGGGTCGTCCGTCCTTGACCTGACTGCCAATTTACAGGTTGTGGCGGGCATAATCTCGCTGCTTAATGACTGGCTGATTTTGACAGGTCAGGGCCCTCTCGGCTTCCTCAACCCCTGGCTGTACGGAAGGGGCTCCCAGGGTCTCACCGATATCACAGAGGGCTCGAATACGGGCTGCAACATGGATGGATTCTCCGCCATCGTTGGATGGGACCCTGTGCGTTCCACCAGACTTGATACTTCTTCACTTTCGATGTTGGATGACCCCGGGCTACGCAGGTCACGGGTCTCGGGACACCTCGCTTCCGCAGAATGCTGGAGCAGCTATTTTGAGATGAATGATCGCCACAATTAGAACAGTAAACGCGGGTCGCGCGCTTGCTTGTGACGGCGCACGGCGCAGTCACCAAGGGCTAAGTAGGAATACTTGACCGATGAGGTACAAGTGGAGACGAAGTAGAAGCACAACATCAATGCCATCGCAGATGCAGCAAGTAGATGCATCATACTGACTTTGACCTGATTTCCTGGCACACCACGTGACCCGATTTGCCGATTGTAAAGCCCAGCAGGAGCGGGGAGATGTCCTATTGGGCAGTACTGTATATACAACGCAAGATGGAAGTTACAGGTGATATTGCATGTTGTTAAGTGCTACATAGGGTAAGCCTAAGTTCGTGTCGCAGCTACACGTCTTACGCGGGCTGCATGGAATAAGGCGCGTGCTGCTGAGCAGACTCGCATCGTAGGGAGGTCTGTTTGGTATTTCGTTCCTCCTTCAGATAGACCCGCGCCTCAAAAGGTCTTACGAGTAGCACGCTCGATGTCCGAGCCAAAACAAAAATACAAGGATGACAGTGCGGAGACCGATTCCAGGACACTTCAATGCCGATTCGACCGTGGGCGCCGGCCGATACCGGCGTCGTCCTCCCATCGCCGCTGGCGCCACGCACGGTCGCGCTCACGATGTGCGTCCTCCACCTCGAGCCGATTAAACACGTCTGCATAGCCGCCGTGCACTGTGCTCGGCGTCGCAGTGGCGCTCTCTGCGCGCTCGCGCTGCTTGCGCCGCACAAGGGCCAGCGCGCGTTCTCGCTCGGCTGACTCACGTGCCAGGCGCCCTTCACGTGAGGCGGACGACGCGGCCGGTTGCGGCTGCTGAGGCGGAGGCTGAGGCGGCTGTGGGTGGCGGCTGCGCGGTGGGTGGTATCGGGGTGGTGGTGGTAACGATGGCGTCGTGCGGGAGGGCCGCATGAGGTGCGAGGGGATCGAGGCGAGCGGGTCAGCTCGGACTTGACGCGCCAGATCGCGCTGTCTGTGCGGACGGTAACACGGCATAATTCAGATGGCCACTCTCGCGATACAAAAAATAGGGAGAGGGAGGGAGGCGCACCTTCGCGCTGCGGCCGTTTTGTCGTTGTCGTTTTCTTTGGGGGTGGATGACGACGAGTACCATGGATTGAGGTCCTGCTTGGTCGGGGCGAGCGCGACGCCGCGGTCCGCATCGGTCACTGCAGGTTTGGACTTCGAGGCCCGCGCTGCGAGGGCCGCAGTGTGCTCCTCGAGGTCGGCGAAGAGGTTGATATGGCCATTTGACAGGGTGATGGAAGAAGACCCTGACCCTGATGCGACGGGCGGCGCAGGGCACTCAGCATCTCCATCGCCTGGCGGTGGGGAGTGTGGTGGATTAATGCCAGCGCGCGAACGTAGCGCATCCAGACGAGATTCGGCGTCCTGCAGGGAGTTGTGATCATCACGGGTATAGAGTAGACGTAGACGTACGGCTACGAGTGCTCGATCAGTGTCTTCTGTCTGCTTGAGTTTTGCGGCTTCTTCATCACGACGGACCCGCTCGATGTTGTCGAGTCGATACGGGTGATACGATTTGTGGTGAGCGATGTTAAGTTTGCCCATCGTTAGTGAGACGAGGAAGGGAGTGACAGAAGGTCTCGAAAGGGTGTGTGGTTCCGGGGTCCTGCCACATCAGCCTGAAGTATTACCACGTAACCTTGCACAGCTCAACGTTGTAATATTTCTTTCTAAAACGCCCTGTCGCTCTTCCCTTTCTAGTCGGTCGCAGGCATGGACCCGCATGAGGAGCTCTCACTCCTGGACAAGATCGACGCTGTTGCACCTGCAACACTCAAGAGTTTCGATGCTTTCCCCAAACTCCCATCGACATATCGTACCCGCTCAAGCGAGCGCGGTTTCCTCACCCTCTTTATTGCCTTCATTGCTCTTCTTCTCGTCGCGAATGATATTGGCGAGTTCGTATGGGGCTGGCCAGATTACGAGTTTGGCGTGGATCACACCCCCGCAAGTTATTTGGACGTCAATGTCGATTTGATTGTCAATATGCCCTGCAGATGTGCGTATTATGCCTCCCTGCGCGACCTCAGGATGCTGACTGTATTCCTAGACTTGACGGTCGACCTGCGTGACGTTGTTGGTGACAGATTATACCTCAGCAAGGGATTCCACCGGGACGGCGTATGTAGCATATACTTCGTCGACACTCCAACTAACTTCTTGATTCCTGTACAGACCCTGTTTGACATCGGACAGGCCACCACACTCAAGTGAGTCGCTACAGAAATTCGGTTGGACCGGTCTCATATATTCTAATTAGAGAACACGCCGAGGCCCTCACCGCACGGCAAGCAATTGCCGAGTCCCGCAAGTCGCGTGGTTTCTTTGCACTCTTCCGCCGCTCCCAAGATTTGTACAAACCTACCTACAATCATGTTCGAGACGGCAGTGCGTGCCGTATTTATGGCTCGCTTGCCGTCAAGAGAATTAGTGGTGCGCCTCCATGTGATTCAAATGCGACCCTCATCAATGCGTCCTTGATCAGCAAACCTCCACATCACTACACTCGGCCATGGCTATAGTAGTCCCCTTCATGTTGACCACAGCCGTATGTTCTCTTCCCCTCTTTGTTGAGCTCGTTTTGATAGGCTTCACAGTTATGAACCTGTCACACGTTATCACGGAATTCTCTTTCGGAAAGCATTTCCCAGAGATCACTCAACCTCTCGACAATTCATTTGAAATCACTCACGATGGTGCGTCGCTCTCTTCCCGAGAACCCAGCCGCTGATGTCCCTACAGAATTTGTCGCGTATCAATATTACCTCCGTGTCGTCCCAACAACCTATGTTGCCCCACGCACTGCGCCTTTACATACAAATCAGTATAGTGTCACACACTATGAACGGAAGCTCAGCCCCCATTCGGGTGTCCCGGGGATCTTCTTCAAGTTTGATATTGAACCTGTCCGTCTCACCCTCATCCAGCGCACTACCACACTCGCCCAATTCTTCATCCGGTGCGCCACCCTTCTTCCATTTACATCCTTTCGCTGTCTCATATCCGTACCATAGTTGTGTCGGCGTTATCGGTGGCATATTCGTCTGCGCATCGTGGGGCCTCCGCGCAACAGACCGGGTGATATTGGCCGTCGCAGGGCCAGACGACACGGGTAGCATCGCACCGACGCCCGATTCCTCACGAGGCGGCCTACGGAGTAAATGGACTGGCGGGGCCCTCCGCGCGCGCCCGAGCAACGCATCGCTGCGCCCAAGCGGCTGGGCAGAGGGCGGATCGCCCTACGGCTCGACCTACAGCGGGGTCTCGAGCTATGCCAGCTCTCCCGCGGGCTCGCCGATGCCGTACTCCCCCTACTCGCCTGCCACGGTACCGCCTCCACTCTCTGGCCGCACGCCATCCGGCGGCTACCCCGGCCCGCCGTCCGGGCTCGGGCTCTCCCCTGGCCCGCCAGGCGGTCCCATTGGTGGTGGCTTGCGCACGCCGGCGACGGCGGCTACGCTAGGCTCGCCAGCGCCGGGACTTGGTACGCCAGGACTTGGTACACCTGCCTTTGGCTACTTCCCACCTACGCCGCGCTCGCCGTTGAGTGGCTTTGCGGCCCCGCCGCCGCCGCCGAGGGACACGGGGAAGAAGGATGACTAGGTCGGGGCGGGGGTCATAGTTGAGCCATGTATGTTGTACTTGGAGCGAGTGTGACGTTCTTGTCGTTTCCCACCCAAAAACTAGATTTTCAGTCTTGTCGTGATGAAGCCATAGTATTTTTTTTTTTTGGAAAGTGCTTTTATTCTTTCCTAGTACTTATTTCGAGTTCGGACTCGATCACCCTTTCGACAGCAATGGTAGGCCCGGGATTGCCAACTGGCGAGAGTCGGTGTTGGACAATCACCAACTGGTGCGAGTTGCCAGGAAGATCGCCTACGGAACCTCGGACTAGCAGTCCCACAGATATTAATCATCACCGACGACATACAGAGACTACTACCGTTCAGAGTATTCCTACTGTAGTCCTTGGTGACTGCGACATTCGAGGCCTATCACCAAGCCTATCACGCCCGCGACCGGCGACTGACCGGCGCCTAGTCCCATCGGACCTTGTCGGACCTCGGATTTGGTTCCGCCTGACGAACGCTGCGATCGATTGCAACCAGCAGCCCTCACCGAACTCGACTACGGCCAACTATGTCTTCCCCGAACCTTCAGTTGATTCGCGATGCGTTGGATAATTATGCCGACCAAATGAAGATAGATCTGCAGGATAATCCGTTCGCCGAAGAGATAAGCGGCTGTGACTCTCCTGGTGCCGTCCTTCAGCTACTCGAAAGGAACAGGGACGAGTTCAAGGAGTATCGGGACAAGAATCGGAAGTTCATCGATTGCCTTAACCCGATTGTCTCATTCGTTCATGCCTTCTCCGGAATTCTTGGTGAGGCAACTAGTCTGGTGAGCCGCAAGCGATCGTCACGTTTTTTTTTAAAACTTTCTCCACCAGATTCCGTTCCAACCTGCAAAGTTGGTCTTCGTCGGGATCAATGTCCTCTTCACCGTGCGTGTTTTCTGACGTTTGTATCGACGGGCCACCCCTCTGATATCCGATCACATCAGGCGGCCGAAGGAGTCAGCGCGAGCTATGACGCTCTCCTTGAACTCTTTGAATGCATCGGAAACTTCCTCAAACGCCTCGAAATTTATACCCAGATCACTTTGGGCTCTTCGATGACGGAGATAATCGTGAAGATAATGATCGAATTACTTTCTATCCTTTCGCAGGCGAAGAAACAAATTAAGCAAGGGCGATTCAGTAAGCGCTTCCTTACCACGTATATTGGTTCTTGTTCTTTAAATCAATACAGAGAAATTCGCAAAGAAGTTGTTGGGGGACAGCGAGATCGAAAGCATACTGCGTAGATTGGATCGGCTCACGCAGGACGAGGCTCGCATGACAGATGCGCACATCTTGGAGGTTGTCCATGGTCTTATGAAAAATATGAAAGTAGTTATGGATGGTGAGTGGGATCCCTTGGTTGATTCAGAACATATGATCAGACTGTCATCTATGTAGGTGGTGAGGCATCAACCAGTGAGATTCGAAAGACTCTCGGTATGTCCAAACTATTCCGGGGTGGTACCGTATCCTGCGCTCATGAACGTATCCCAGTTATCATGCAGGATGTAGTAAACGAAATCAACAAAATGAGCCGTGTGTTTTCTCATTTACCTTACATGGTTCCAAAGGGTGAACTCGTCTTACAGGCAATCGTTTGCACGAGAACTCTAGAAGTTGGCTTTCTCCCCCAGACCCGTCGGAAAATCAAGTGATTGCACGCAGAGATATTCACGATGGATCGGCGGTGTGGTTTACCCGAGGCAACATCTTCAAGGAGTGGAACGCGAAGGGTTGTCTTCTGTGGATTCTTGGTAATCGTACGCGAGCCCAAAATCTTCCTTTCGTTTCTGGCGGCTGACAGCAGCCCATTGCTGTAGCGGGATCAGGAAAGAGCGTTTTGTGGTAGGTGCCGCATCCGTTTACTTCATCTAGCTCTATTCATATTGGCAACAGTTCCACCATCATCGAAGAGTCAATGGCCCTACGTGACGCGGGATTGGGCTTGACAGCTTATTACTACTTTGACTTCAGAAACACGACAAAGCAGGACGTCCGTGGTCTACTGTCGTCCCTTCTCGTGCAGCTCTGCGCCAAATCAGACTCTTGCTACAGAATCCTCTCTTACCTTTTTTTCAGCTACGACAATGGATCGCGGTTGCCAGATGATAAAGCGCTTGTCCAATGCCTGAAGGACATGCTACAGCTCCCTAAACAGCCGGCGATTTATCTCGTCATAGATGCTCTCGACGAGTGTCCCAACACCTCTGGAGTAGTGTCTCCACGCGAACGGGTCCTCGAGTTCATAAAGAACCTTATCGAATTACCCGTTTCCAATCTTCGCGTCTGTGTGACCAGTCGCCCCGAGGCCGATATCCTGGATACTCTTGCACCTTTGGCATCTCATACGGTTTCTCTTCATGACGAAGACGGTCAAAAGCAGGAAATGATCGAGTATGTCACCTCTGTTGTTCAGTCGCGAAAATGGAGTGCAGAGGATAAGAAACTGGTTGTCGATACGATCTCTGAGAGGGCCGATGGGATGTAAGTAATCGTTATTAGTCACGGCTACTAGACCTCAACTATTTCTCATTTGACCATAGGTTCCAATGGGTTATTTGCCAACTGGAAGCATTGCGTCGCCGCATTCCAGGGACGATTGCGCGGGCCCTGAAGGAGTTGCCTCGGACCTTGGATGAAACGTATGAGCGGATCCTGCTAGGAATCGACGAGGACAATCAAGTATACGCCCACTGCCTATTTCAGTGCCTCTGCGTCTCCGTCCGCCCACTTCGCCTTGCAGAGCTCGCAGAGGTCCTTGTCGTTCTATTAGACACCGGACGCGATTCAGGGGACCACATAGATTGGCGCTCCGAAGATGCACAGAATGCCTTGATATCAGCCTGTTCCAGTCTAATCACTGTCATCAACGTCGATGGTTTCCCGGTCGTTCAATTTACCCATTTCACCGTCAGGGAATTTCTGACGTCCGACCGTCTTGCCAATGCGGGCAAGCGTCTCTCTCGCTATCATATCCTTCTTCATCCTGCACACAATGCTCTTGCGCGAGTCTCCCTTAACGTCTTATTTAACCTTGATGGTCAAGTCGACAAGAGTGCAGTGAAGGAACATCCACTTGCTATCTACGCGGCTCGGCACTGGATCGACCATGCCAAATTTGAGGGCGAGTCACCGAGTATCCAGGATCTCATGAAGCGTCTCTTTGACCAGAACGCGCCACACTTTGCGGCATGGATCTGGATGTACGACTTTGATCATCCTTGGGAAAAACAAATGGCAACGACGCGCCCAAATAAACCAGGGGCATCTCCAATATACTATGCTTCACTCTGTGGTTTACCCTGCATTGTAGAACACCTCGCAGTCACCCGTCCAGGGGATGTCAATGCTAGGGGCGGTCATTACGTGACCCCCTTGTATGCCTCGCTTGCCAACCGAGAATTTGATACTTCTCGTGCATTACTTCGGCATGGTGCGGACATCAATGCACCGGGTATGAACGGGTTCAGTCCATTGCACAGCGCGTCATTAGGCGGTGATCGTGACGCGGTGCAGTTATTACTCGAGCACCAAGCAGACATCAACGTCAAGAAGTACACGAAGGAGGGCGCTTACACCTTGGCCTTCACGCCGTTGTATTTTTCGGCGTTGGCTGGTCAACTGGAGGTCTGCCGGTTACTACTTGAGCGCGGAGCTGACATAGATGCGCAGAAACAAGGCGCTGAGTCTCCTTTGGAAGCAACATCACGGGGTGGGCATTCTCATGTCACGAAACTTTTGCTTGACAGTGGTGTATCCGATTTCCCTGATCGCAAAAACGAAACTGCGTTGATGACAGCATCAGCACGCGGACACGCGGAAGTTGTGCGCGTTTTGATCGAGAGCGACGCAGATGTAGCTTCCCGCGAATTCGATATATCGGTATCATTGTGGCTGGCATCAATGAATGGCAGACTCCGTGTCATTCAAGTCTTACTCGATCACGGCGCTGACCCAAATGGACCGCAGCGGGGAGTAAACTTCGACCCTCCATTGCATGAGGCATCAAAAGTGGGGCTCCTCGACACCGTTCAATTGCTAATCCAACGCGGTTCATCCCTGGATAAGACGAACCGTGACCAAGAAACGCCACTACACCTGGCGTTGTGCAAAGGAAACTTCAACGTTGCGCTGCTTCTTAATCGAGCATGGCGCCAATCTCATGTCCAAAGATCGGACCGGCCTTACTCCGTTGCACCACGCATCACGACATGGAGCTCTCGATCTCATGGAAATATTACTTAAAGGCGGCGAAGACGTCAATGTGCGAGATGCACGCCAGGTCACTCCCTTGCACCTCGCGTCGCACCATGGGAAGCTCGACGCTGTTGGTTTCCTCATCGAGCGTGGAGCAGATATGAATGTCTTGGATACTTATATTGGGTCTCCACTTCATCTCGCGTCGATCTATGGTCATCTCGAGGTCGCGGCGTTGCTGGTTGGGCACGGCGCAGACGTCAATACGCAAAACACACTCCAGGAAACACCGCTACATTCCGCATCGGCCTATGGTCGTCTCGAGGTCACAGAGTTGTTGGTTGGGCACGGCGCAGATGTCAATAGGCAAAACAACTCCCAGGAAACACCGCTACATTGCGCATTAGATAAAGGAAAGCTCGATATCGCGCGTTTTCTCATCAAGCGTGGCTCAAATGTGGGCTCAAGAGATCGGAATGGGAAGACACCTTTACACGCAGCGGCAGAAAGGGGTTACCTAGATATTGTGGAGATGTTACTGGAGACGGGGGCGGATATCGACGCGCGGGATAAACGGGACAGCTCTCCCTTCGACTTGGCGCCTCGCTTCTGGCAGTGGGAAATCACATGGCCTCTGGCCAAGCGCTTCGGCCCGCCCGAACCTGTCAATCCTTGGCACGGGAACCGCAAAACCTCGTTGCACGTAGCGTCGGAAGAAGGAAAATTGGAGATTGTACGCCTTCTGATTGATCGCGGTGAGGACGTGAATTGTCGTGACGGGCAAGGTCACACTCCGCTAGACCTGTCGTCTCAGTCCGAACACCTCGATGTCGCCCGGTTGTTACTTGACCGTGGTGCTGACGTCGACACGACATGTCAGAATCGCCTCACTGCATTACACAACGCGGCGTCTCAGGGGTACTTCGAGATAGTGCAGCTGCTAATCGAACGAGGTGCCAACGTCAATGCTGTTGGCCATCACGGCTTTACACCACTCCAAGGAGCGCGGTTGAATAAGAGGAATAAGGTCATACAATTATTGGTAGAACATGGCGCGACTTGAATGGAATCGTACTTTCTGGACTACACAACTCTTGGATTTCCAAGTCATGTTTTATCCTTGACACGCGTTACACAACCGATGATTGATAAGCACTGATACTACTTTTCAATTATCATCGATCTCTGCGACGGCACTCGGCGTTCGGGACATAACATTGGTTTTAAAGAATCGGGAAAAGTAAAGCTCGGTGCCCAGGCGACAAGAGCAAACGAGTTGCGCAAATGGAAGCGTTCTCCTTCCTGCCCAGTAACTGTGCAGTCCGCCAACAAGTCGTTGAACCAGTTAGGGTGTGGATTAACGTGTTGCGGCTTTAGAAGACGAGAAGTGTTGAGTACCCTATGTCCGACACGTACTGAACATTGTTGTTCGCCTCCGAGCCGGGATTTCTGGATCGTACCCACCTCCGTTGACAGTGACGACGTTGCAGGTCGCGGCGGTCCCATCGATGTGAAATTCATCCGCAGGTCACCCGGGCTCGGGTATTGCCCGAGGAAGCCCCCAATCCCGAGTCTATTCAGACCCGCTGCGGCGGGAATGTAGCCCATTGTCTTGTACAGCGAACGCAGGTATGACGGTGTGACGTCTACGTCAGCACCGCTGCTCCTCCGCTTATGCACTTGAGTGACGTCTGCGACGAGATACGTGCCGAGCCGAAGTGCGTCGTCAAGGTGATGATTTTCAAGTGTGCGTGTAGCCCCGCCGGGGACCCGTAGCCAATCGTACGGGGAACCGTGGAATCCGCCGCGGGGTGCTGGTAAGATGTGCCGAGGAGATCGTTAGCTTGGGACACCCACACACCGCCGACAGTCAGCCAGCTGCCGCCGTGAGTCATCGAGATCATTGAGGATGGCACACCGTGCTGCTGCTTAAGCCAGGAATTGGCGAGCTCAAAGGTGTCTGGGTGCGACGCGACCATCTCAGCGGCCCGCTCCTCAGACAAGTGTGTCTTATTCTGCAACTGCGCAACGGTACGCGTCCGTGAACAGACTAGTAGACGACGCAGTTTTTTCAATAGACGAGGCCGCTGACCTCGAGGAGGGCATCAGCCAAGGCGCCCTCACGTTGGGACTTGAGCGCTAAGTGGAGGTCGGTCGTGGCAACAGCGGGAGAGTGGCCCAGAATTTCCCAATTTCTGGGACGATATCCCACGCGTGCTTCACGCGCATACTGCCCCAATGTGGTGGGAGGGATGTCGCGACGGCGTAGAACCCTGCGAAGAGGGTAGAAAGCACAAGGAACAGTGGCAGCGCATGATCACTAGAGGCTAGCGGGATGGTGCTACGATACAACGAGCATCCGAATCAAGGTGTCCGGAAGGTCCTAAAACCTAGAACGCTGGAAGCCCACTTGAGATGCAAAGCTCACACGGTGTGTCTCCCCAGGGTTGAGTTGAAGTCGGGGCGAAAATATCAGAATGGAGATGGGAAGCCATGGAGCCACCTAGATATTGTTGACCTTCGACCATCATTTGTGTAACTTTTCAAGCGTTTGACTCTTCACGTTGTTTCGCCGAGTTGTTTGCGCGCTCATCACCAGCCCGAGCCGCCAGACTGTTTTCTCTGCAAGGGCTTCTAGTCGGAGTAGTCTGCGTGAAGGGGGGGTCTACGGCGATTTAAAACAAGTACAGTAACGTGAGATCAATGTTGGGCGTGCATTTGGGTTTGATATTACTAAGCGATAAATATGTACGTCTTCGCAAACTGCCGAATGGCGACCTTCAGCGCTTCAGCCCCAGTGAAAACCTGCGCCGAGAATTACTGAGCGATTCTGGGACTACCCGAGCATGACTGAGACTAGCTGACAATTTGCAGTCCAAATCTGAGTCTAAGTTTACTGTACTAGCTCAATACCATTGTTTTTGTCAAGATGTCATTGTCATGGGCATGTATATTTATTTTCCTATTTTTCTGTATTTTTGTGGAATTATTTAAGGAAGATATAAAGGGCCAAAGTACAAGACTTTGTTAGTCACATGTTGCCATCATGTGCACCTCTATGCATGTGACCCTGGAATAGTTGCACCCTTAACGGGACAACCCAATCCAGTCACATTTCCATATACACATGGACTCATTTGATTGGTAGATAAGAATGGAACCTTCTAGATAGCTCTAGAACATGCTTAGTAGTTTATGCTTACTCACTGTACCTAGCTTTACTCAGCAAGATAAGGCATTGCATCAGTGCTATGACTCATGTATCAGTCAGCACAATAGATAGCGCTATTAATAGACACGACGTGTTAGCCTCTGAGTCATGAGGTCTTATGATACACTTAGTAATAGTGTTTAGACTCAGATTCAAGCACAGCTCCTGTAGCATCCTGAGTGGAACCAACTTGTCCTCTTGGTTTCCACTCAGGTGCGTCTCATTCTGTATCTCCTTACTCTTCCAATCTAACTTGTCCTCTTGGTTTCCACTCAGCCTACTACTGCGTGACACTGCAAATTGTGATCTTGCATAAAGACCACCTTGACCTTTGCACGCTCCGCAGTAACTGTAGGTTTGGCGCGTGATTTATCTCTGTGTTAGGCTTGAGTTCTGAAGGCCTGACAGTTTGCTCAACCCTCTCAACTTGAGCTTAGCGTAGCAAGGTGTCATACTGCTACATTAGGACAAGTTCCCTTCACACTCCTGAGCTCCCATCGCTCACCAGTCCCTTCACTATTCTTCTAGGTGGTTGACGACCATCAGTCCTTTGTGTTATCTACCTCACTCTTTGCCTGGGGAAGTCCATAAGCAGAATCTGTGCATTTGTGGTACAACTGTAGTGTCTGTAAAACCAGCATACATTGTGCTTGCCTTTATTGGGTCTATCTGGTCATCAGTAGACGCCTCTGGGTACTGGCTGCAGAACTGGTCACCACGCCAGATAAGCTGCAGTTAGACATTGAGCCAGCCAGGCCTAGCCTGCAACAGCTGTACGCGTACCAACCAGAAAAGTTTGAGAGCGCTTCGGCATGAGAGGCAGCCAATAGGTCGAGAAGACTGAGGCAGACAGCCTTGTAGCTCTACACATCACCCTACCCATTCCCGAGTCTTCTGTTATCGCCGCAGCCTCGTGCAGTGTGAAACAATCACTGTGTATTGGTCTTGCTTGATCAGATTCTCCAATCACCTTTGAGTTAGCATTGCATGCTCATCATATTCCATTGTCTAAACCCACCTTTACACACCTTCAAACTGCCTCGCATATTGCGAACATTTGCACCTGTCTTTGCCATCTCTTTAGGAGGAGACAAGCTTCTATCACACCCCCACCTACTCAAGCCTCTGCTTCGGCATCACTTCACATACACCCGGACACCCAGTCTGAACAAGATTGGATCCAATCACCAGTGTACACATCACCACCCCCCACTACCTCCACAGAATCTTTCCACTCCGCCCACTCCTCCTCCCAAGTGACACTTGCCCAGTCAGGTGAAAGCTTCATTGACAAAGACAGTGTCAACATCTGTTACCAGGGATTCCAGTTAGAACTGCCCCCTCATAACCTTGACGAGCAATATGTGCAGGCAATCTATCACGACCCAGAGTACCGTTATGGCCTGCTAGAACTCTACGGGCTAGAGATCCCTGTCCTCAGTACCAACTTTACTGTCTCACAGCTCATCGCAATTGCTGCAAACCTCATCCCCTGTCTTGAAACACCTCCTCACCCCCTCATCTCCCATGTTATGTTTTGGATTGATCGGCGCCTCGGGCTGGGAAGTGGACACTGACACGTCAACTATGACATCACCGTCAGTGTAATATCGTCATGGACTTATAGGATCAGTCAGCCAGGTAAGCTCTGGCACATATGATTGTACGATAACGGATTGGATCTCGGAATGACTCGTAGTGACTCATACTAGGATAGCTGTACTAGGGTTCACGGTACTTACGCTATTGGCTAGTTAGTATTTGAGCGGCGCTTCAAAGCCCGTGCGTATCTGTATAAGTAGAGTAGTGCAAAGACCAAGAATGGCATCTTGGTCTTCTTCCAATACCACCACCATCTACTCGTCTTTACTAAGAGGTCCCCCCCTCTTAAGTGAGTGTCTGGCATATCCCCTTAGACCAGGGATCCCCATGACTTATTCTTCACCTGTCCCTTTGCAGATCAGTGGAATATCCAGCAGACGTCGCAGCTTACCAAGTCAAACTCTATCGCAACAAACGCGTGGCCTCTTCCTATCACTCCTTCTATATACTCGACAGCACCGCGTGGCCCAACGCCAAGTACATCGATCAAGTTCTGCCAGGAGTCCCAGAGCTTGAAGAACTCCACGCTTACTTCGGGATAGACGAGAGCCTCCAACCCCATCCCACCTTCTACGCAAGTACCTTTGTCAACCGCAACTATTGACTTTTGAGGATCGCCACCAAGCAAGAAGCCTAAGTCAGGCAGACGTCCGTGGTAGACGTTACATTAAGACCAAGATCCCACTGTGGCCAATCCTACAACCAAAGAGCTTTGGGTCCCATTCAGACCCTATCACATCGACAGACGAGGAGACCGCAACGTCCCAAAGAGATATCTAGGATCCGCATTTTGGAAGGATGATGCAGAGACACCAGGCTACGTTACCTATTATTTCGACCAGCAGAATAATCAACGACTTATCCCAGTAGAGTTCAACTTTGACAACCACTGTTGGGTAGAAGTTCGTTGGGACGCCGGACGCGACAAACTCCAAGCTACCAGACCAGCAAGCTCAATCCTCAACCTTGACATCAAACAATCAGAAGTCGTTACCAGAGATCAGTGGGGAACAATTGACGGAGAAGACAAAGAACCCCTCCGATCCCCAACACCAAAGACACCTGCACCATCGCCATCAATCAGGAGTAATCCGGAGGAGATTTTGATAAGAGACAAACAGGAGGAAGAACAACTAAAACAAATCGCTGAGTTAATCCCCACTGATATGTCAGCAACCACTACAATGGCCGCAGCCAGGACAGCCTTACTAGGCAAAAACGAATACCAACCACTCCCCGGAGGACCACCCGGAGGAGGAGGAGGAGCACCACCAGGGGGTGACCCCGACAACAACCCCCACGATGATGAACAAACAGGCGTACCTGCATTCATAATGCCCAACATGGACAAGTTCATAGGAAAGGAACCAAAAATCTTCACGGGCAATCGTGATGAAGCAGAAGCATTCCTCTCCCAATGGAACAGGTTCGTGGGAGTCAACACCGCCAATAAGAGCCTCAAGGTCCCCTACATCAAAGCAATGATGTTCCTCACCTACATCCAAGGGCCACTCATCGATGAATGGGCAACAGAAACCAGCAAATGGCTCGATGCCCAAGCAAACAGTAATGATCCATGGCTTTGGGCAGGAGTAGAGCTCGCATTCAAAGGTCAATTCTGTGACAACCTAGAGAAGCATTGCGCAAGAGTAGAACTCAACAAAGGGTTCAGGATGATCAATGAGGACATTGACAGCTACATCACTAAATTCGAAAAGCTGGTCCGACAAGCTGACTATCATTTGGACGAACCACTTGTCCTCGACAAATTCACACGAGGCGTTCCTCTCAAACTATATCAGAACGCCTACCAATTCCACAACCCGCGCAGCTACTCCCAATGGAAGAGCGCACTTATCGAACAGCAGAAACGGTATCTGCACATGAAGGCTAGGGAAGGCGGCTTCAGAAGACAACCACAGAATACGCAGCAACCTCGTCCAAGCCAACCACTTCGGTTCCAAGCCCCACAATGCCAGGGGAATCAGCAAGGATGGCAACAATACTGCAACCACCCCGATGCAATGGATACCACCCTGGGAAGAATCAGAGCAAGAGTTGCCGAAATTGGCGACATTAACCAGAACCACCCGGAAGACCCCCATTCCCACCAAGGGCCAGGTTCATGCAGCGCAGGGGAGGAGGACGTGGAGTCCTAAACATAAGGGACGTAACCTGCTACAATTGTAACCAGAAGGGGCACTTCTCACGAGACTGCAACCAGCCCAGGAGGGCACAAGGCAGAAGTGCCTACATCGAGGAAATCCCCACCGCACCTCAAAGCGTAGCAGAGGAGCCTCTCATTGACTTGGACGAACCAGTCCAAGCCAGCTGCACTACCACCATGTCACGACAGTGGGAACGGACTCTTACTTACGACTATGACCTCGTTAGTAAGCAGTAATGTGTCATGGACTAGTCGTATCAGTCAGCGGTTACTATCACATGCCAGTAGGGCATGAGTCAACACTAGGATAGCAATAGTAGGGTTCGAGCTACTTTAGCTATTCGTCGCTTAGATCCAAGAGGAGCTTCAAAGCTCCTTCTCATATGTATAAATAGTGGCTCGATAAGACCAAGATACGCCATCTTGGTCTTCTTCAATCACCACATCCTCTCTATCTCACCCGCGTGTATTTCGTCTGCATTCCTTGTGCAGATCGTCTTCGCCCGTCGTCGGATCACCTAGTGGCACGACTTGCCCTAGTGTACACTCAGATCATGTGCCAAGATAAGCACCGTGTATCTCGTGACCAGGTCACGTGACCCCAGAAGGGTATTTTTGCTAAGTCGTAAACGCCCTTTCGAAGTCCAAGTTGGACTAACGCCAGTGGTGGCGTAACATTAAGACCAAGATCTACCCATCGTGGCGTTTACAACTCGAGACCAGTGGAGAAACTTCCAAAACTACTCCCTCGAACGAAGAGGAGACCGCAACGTACCCACACAATTTCTAGGAGCCGCTAGGTGGAGAGAATACAGAGGAGAGACAGGCTATTTCGTTGACTTCACATCGGGACCAACCCGATATCGCCCCGTTGAGTTCAATTTCGACCACTTGTGCTGGGTTGAGATTACATGGAACCCCATAGACAACCGCTACGACGCAGTACGACCAGCAGGAAGAAATTATAACTGCGACATTGACTCAAGAAACCTACCCACACGCGCGGAGTGGGGACACATAGACGGACAACCAGAAGAAGAACCTAGCACATCCGAACCCAGGACACCCGCACCATCTGAAACCAGCGGGGACGACAAAGAAACAGACAACGAAGAGTCTGAAGTAGGGGACATAATACAAACAGCTGAGTCCCTCCGCATAGACGAACCAGAAAACATCGAAGTACAACCCCCCGCAGAAATGGCCACCGCAACAATAACCGAGATCGATACGGGAATCGAGGAAGCCCGAAGAATCACCGAAGAGGCGGAAGCCTATTTACGCCCCATCAACCCAACAATGGGACACCGAATGACAGCCGACGATGCGGCAATCTTCAGGGCAGTGGGACCAGACATAGCGGACCCCCCGCCAGGTGCAGGAGGCCCCCCGCAACCAAGAAGACCAGGCAGGAGCTTTGGTCAAGGACCCCCAGGAAGGCAACTGCCTCAATTCGGAGGAGGAGGAAGCGGAGATCCCTTTGGAGGAGGACTGCCACCACCAGCTGGAGGACCAGCCCCAGGAGCACCAGGAGCAGCGGGAGCACCCCACGGAACGGACAAATTAGTAGGCGAAACCCCGAACACCTTTGATGGAAACAGAGATGAGTACGAGTCATTCCTCACACAATGGCACATTTACTGGGGGCAGAACTCCGAAGCACCGATTATGACCACTGTCTCTTGGCGATGCCTACTGTTCTTAGGCTTCATCAAGGGACCCCGAGTGTCAAACTGGACCCTCGGCTTCCTCCAGTGGCTCAACAACGAACTCCACCATGGAAGAAGCCGTTACGACCCCTACCTATGGGACACGTTAACAGCAGGGTTCTTGGACAGGTTCTCGAATGTCCTAGAGCAAGAGCAAGCGCAGGCCACACTGGCCAAAGGATTCAAAATGATAGGTGACGACATAGATTCGTACGTCACAAACTTCGAACAACTGGCGTGGAAGGCTGACTATCGCCTCAACGATCGCCAAACACTGGACCGATTCACGGCGGGGTTACCGAGAGCCCTCTTCACCAAAATCTACAAACTGGACGACCCCCAAACGTTCAATGCATGGAAAGAAGCGGCGCTCCGGAGACAGAAACAATACATACACTTGCGCGCCCGCCTAGGAATCAACACCACCCCACGTACACCACCACCACCCAGACCACAGCAAAATCGGGGATACAACCCACAATGGGCACCACCCAGGTTTCCACCACCCTGCCGCGACCCAGACGCCATGGACACGTCAGCAGACC
Source organism: Lactarius akahatsu (assembly GCA_021524915.1). Taxonomy (NCBI): domain Eukaryota; kingdom Fungi; phylum Basidiomycota; class Agaricomycetes; order Russulales; family Russulaceae; genus Lactarius; species Lactarius akahatsu. The sequence goes on from JAKELL010000047.1 coordinate 277,318, forward strand.
GCACCCGCGCATGCCTCGCCGAAGTAGGAGACCCAAACCGAGGAAATTACCAACGACCCCCATTCCCACCAAGAGGAGGATCGGGGCAAAACCGAGGCGGAGGTCAACGCCGCGACATGAGGGAAGTCATTTGTTACAACTGTAACAATCCGGGTCACTTCTCACGAGAATGCATGTGCCCCAGAAAGCCGAGACAACCCATTCAGCAGTACGCAAGCACCAGCCGAAGTGTGGACACCAACCACTACGATCAAGAACCTACGACATCTGCAAAACTGGTACCTGTCAAAGCTGTCAAGGACCAGTCTGGACCAGTCCTTGACAGCTTTTGACACCCCCCACTTTTACAGATGGACGGGACGCCGCGCAGAAACCACCCCACATGAACAAGCCAAGGAGTGGATGGAAACGTTAAGAGGGGCTAGTGACGAGGTCAAGGACCTCGTATTCAAAGACTTATGGACCCAAGAGGGTTTTCAGGACGCCTAAACCCATCGGCCTGGGTGAGGGCAGTTAATTGTAACTCTGTAATCATGACTCGCTACCGTTCGCTTAGAATTCCAGTCTCGATTTGCACAAGTTACTCCATGGCCGACATAAAAGGGCTTGTAGACTCCGGAGCCACCAACAATTTCATAAAACCCGCCTTCGCCAGATGAATGGGTCTAGGACTCCAGACGCTCAAAAAACCCAAAAAGATATGGAACATAGACAATACAGAAAATAAAGCCGGATCCATTACCCACTACATCGACCTAGACGTTCAAACCAACGGAGCCTCCAAAGTCATGAGGTTCCTAGTCACAGACATCGGAAACGAAGACTTAGTCCTCGGATACCCCTGGCTAGCCACCTACAAGCCCACCATCAGCTGGGCGCATGCCACTATCCACGAAAACGCCTTGCCGATAGTACTCCGATCAATCAACCCCACAAAACCACAAACCACCATTGCCAGAATGATGACTCCAGAGGAAGCCGAAGAAATCGCCAGAGAACTCGAAGAGGACTGCCAGATACGTACCACAGCTACCGAACTCGCGATAGCCGCTAACAAGGACACCGTCATCACAACCATCCCCGAACCATACCAACGGTTCGCAAAAATATTTAGCGAAGAAGCCTCCCACCGATTCCCACCATCACGACCATGGGACCACGCAATCGACTTCAAACCCGGTACACCCACAAGCATCGACTGCAAAGTCTACCCCATGTCACAGGACGAAGACGGCCAACTACGAGAATGGCTAGACGAACAACTCAAGCTAGGATACATCCGACCATCGAAATCCCCATACGCCTTGTCCTTCTTCTTTATCAAAAAGAAGGACGGAAAGCTAAGACCGGTACAAGACTATAGACGTGTCAACGCCTGCACAGTACGCAACCAATACCCCCTTCCCCTCATGGCAGAACTCATAAACAACCTCGGAAATGGATGCATCTTCACCAAATTGGACATCCGCTGGGGGTACAACAACGTATGCATTAAAGAAGGCGACGAACACAAAGCGGCATTCAAAACAAAATACGGACTATTCGAACCCCTAGTCATGTACTTTGGACTCACGAACTCACTGGCCACCTTCCAGAACATGATGAACGACATACTAAGCGACACGATCCGCGTCTTTGAAGCTATGGGCACGATCATCCGCGTTTATATGGACGACATTGGTATAGCGACACTCGAGGATGTGGGACTGCAAGCACACATAGACGCAGTATGTGCAGTACTTCAAGTAGCAATGGACCACGACCTCTACTTCAAACCATCCAAGTGCACGTTCCACCAACCGCGAATGGATTACCTGGGGGTAATTCTTGAAAAGGGGGTGACTCGCATGGACCCCGTAAAAATCGCCGGCATACGCGATTGGCCCACACCCACGAAAGTACGTGACGTACGATCCTTTCTCGGATTCTGCAATTTTTACCGACTCTTCATTCGCGGTTTCGCCACACACGCACGAGCACTCAACAAACTCACACGCAAAGACACCGAATGGACGTGGGGCCAAGACGAAGAGAAAGCATTCCAAGACCTCAAAAACCTCGTCACCAGCGAACCTGTACTAGCTCACCCCACATTGACGGACCAATTCGAACTTGAAGTAGACGCATCCGGATATGCAGTAGGCGCAGTCCTTCTCCAGAAGAAACAAGACGGGAAACACCACCCCATTGGATACTTCTCGACCACCCTAAGCGAAGCAGAACGCAACTATGACATCTACGACCTAGAGCTTTTAGCCATCGTCAAAGCACTACGACACTGGAGGCAATTCCTAGCAGGATCGCCACACAAAGTCAAGATCTTCTCCAACCACCTCAACCTAACACACTGGAAATCACCACAAAAGATAAGTCGTTGCGTAGCTCGAGAAGTCCTAGAACTCATGGAATACGATTTCGAAATCCATCATATCAAAGGAACAAGCAACAGCCGCGCAGACGCACTATCAAGAAGACCAGACTACGACCGAGGCGAAAAAGACAACGAAGGAGTCGTAGTCCTACCGGAAAGTGTATTCGTAAGAACCCTCACCACGCAAACCTCAGAATCACACGACCAAGACGAGCACACCATATGCCCCTGGGTAGACCCGCATAAACTCAAGAAAGTCGAAGGGACCTGGTACCGCCAGGGCGCGCGAGTAATCACAGGAGGACCAAAAGAGATTCGCACCATCATCGCAAACCACCACGACCCCCCAGTCTACGGCCACCCGGGAATCAAACGAACGGCAAGGATCATTGAACGGGGTTACTGGTGGCCGAATATGCTGAAACACATAACCGAATACGTCCAAGGATGTGCAGAATGCCAACGACACAAAGTCAACAACCGCCCCACGAAAGCGCCACTGGTACCCATTACGCCAAAAGTCGACGCTAAGCCATTCGAAACCATCGCACTCGACTTTATCACTAAATTACCAGAGTCACAAGGACACGACTCCATCCTCACTGTAACAGACCACGATTGCACCAAAGCATCAATATTCATCCCCTGCAACGAGGAGATATCAGCAGAGGAAACCGCAGCCCTGTACGTGACTCACGTGTTTCGGAGATTCGGATTACCGGCAAAAATCATTAGCGATCGAGATCCACGCTTTGCATCGAAATTTACACGAGAACTGTGTCGGATCTTGGGCATCCATCAAAACATCTCCATGGCGTATCACCCCCAAACAGACGGACAGTCAGAACGCACCAATCAATGGCTCGAACAATACCTCCGGTTCTGGACCAACGAGCGCCAAGATAACTGGGTGCAGTTCCTGCCCATGGCAGAATTCGCGCATAACAATTGGCCCCATGAAGCGACGAGGAAGTCCCCATTCTCGCTCCTGATGGGATATGACCCACGCGCTGATTGGATCGATAAGCCATCGCCTATCCCACAGGTACTCACACGACTTCAACAATTCCGAGACGCACGGAAAGAAGCCCAGAACCTCATCCAAAAAGCGCAAACACTATGGGTCAAGCACAAGAACACGCCCAAATATCAAATAGGAGACCAAGTGTGGTTGGAAGGACGACACCTTCGCACCAATCAACCAACGGCCAAACTAGCAGCGCGACGACACGGTCCGTTCCGAATCACACGAATCATGTCGCCAGTCAATTACCAGCTCGAACTTCCCACACAGTGGAGCATTCACCCCGTGTTTCACACCGATTTACTCACACCTTATCGAGAAACACCCATGCATGGGGAAAACTTCCAGCGCCCACCACCGGATTTGGTAAACGGAGAGGAGGAATACGAGGTGGAGCGAATTCTAGACTCAAGGCGCTTTGGCCGGAGCAAGAAACTCCAATACCACGTGAAATGGAAGGGGTACCCAGACTTGGAGAATCAGTGGGTCGACAAAGATGACGTATTCGCTGACGAAATCCTGGCGGAGTACAAGCGGAGTACGAACACGAAGGGAACAGTTATAAGGAGGGTAGAAACCGCAACCAAAACCCCATCCTTTCAAACTGGACTCCTCACTTCACTCCTCACTCCAGCCCAAATGTCTCTTCCCACTCCCACCACTTCCACCGCTCTCGCTGCCCACCTCGTCGACAGCCTCACCCACGAAGAGCTCCGCAATGCACTCAACAACGTCCAGTCCATCTTCGACGTCGAAGAACCCGACCAACCCGCCTCCTATTGGCTTCTCAACTCCAACGGCGACCGCCTCAACACCGCACCATACACGGAGGCCGAAATTGCTCGGCTTCGTACAGCTGTCGGACTCTTTGCGAGTCCCCCATCTCGACCTGGCCCAGTACGAATCGAGGACAGGCAAGAAGAAGACATCGGCGACGTTGAGGTGGCAAGAGTGGATGAAGACGCGGGACTGGAGGGAGTCGGCGGAGGATTGGAGACGCCGGGAACTGGCTACAGCCGCGGCCCGCAGGGCCATCATCTACCACAGACGCCGACAACACAACGAGACACTGAGAGAGCAGTGTACGAAGCAGTCGAAGGAAGTCTGAAGGAGTGGTACCCAGTTGAGCAGCCATACCTGATTACCGCCACCGACTCTGACGACCCCCGCGAAACACCCTACGCATGCGACACCACCGGCCGCCCCATATACCGTGGGGGCGTGGTTGTCGACACCCACACCAGCACTGCGCCGGCCACTCGCCTCCGGTATCTCGGAGGATCACGAACCACGCCGCACGGCTTCAAACACAACTGGGGAGAAGACTTCGTCCATTACCCCATCACCGACCCACAGGGGGTGACCCGCCAGGCCGCCTACGTTCAAGTTATAGGCGGACCGGACCCCATTGTCCTGGGGCTCATGGACGACAGCGACAAGGTGTACAGTCACCCCCTATACGCCGAACCCCACGTTCGAGAAGCCGGCAAACCCCACTACGCCCCAGAAGACCTATTCGCCCTCGTCGGAGGGCACAGCAACCAACATCGGGTAGACCGCACGGTGAACGAGTTGAAGGACGTAGGGCTCAAAGCTGAGTTAACCAGATTCCGAGCCTATCGACACGAGGCTGAGAGGATGGAACAGCGACTTCACGCCCTGGCCCAAGCTCTTGGGGGAGTTCAGTCGGAACTGGCTCGGTGCAAGTTCCGACTGGAGATGGCGAACGTGCTGGACAGGATTACGGAGAGGCAGGAAGCGTGGGTTGGAGGGATGGGCCCCACTCGGCGCCGCGGTCGTCGCAGCTGAAAAGGGGGTGATGTCATGACGGTGGGAACGGACTCTTACTTACGACTATGACCTCGTTAGTAAGCAGTAATGTGTCATGGACTAGTCGTATCAGTCAGTGGTTACTATCACATGCCAGTAGGGCATGAGTCAACACTAGGATAGCAATAGTAGGGTTCGAGCTACTTTAGCTATTCGTCGCTTAGATCCAAGAGGAGCTTCAAAGCTCCTTCTCATATGTATAAATAGTGGCTCGATAAGACCAAGATACGCCATCTTGGTCTTCTTCAATCACCACATCCTCTCTATCTCACCCGCGTGTATTTCGTCTGCATTCCTTGTGCAGATCGTCTTCGCCCGTCGTCGGATCACCTAGTGGCACGACTTGCCCTAGTGTACACTCAGATCATGTGCCAAGATAAGCGCCGTGTATCTCGTGACCAGGTCACGTGACCCCAGAAGGGTATTTTCGCTAAGTCGTAAACGCCCTTTCGAAGTCCAAGTCGGACTAACGCCAGTGGTGGCGTAACACACCAGCTCTCAAGTTAGCGACCTACTGGGCCAAGTCATGGCACTACTGGAGGAACAGCGAGGAATGTTCATGAGGGAAATGATGGGGAGGCAGGATTTTCCGAGCACCTGAACCCAACGGCCTGGGTGAGGGCTTTAAATTGTAACTCAACATTTATCATGCACTATCAATCTATGCACATTCCAGTTTCGATTCACACGAGTTACTTCATGGCCGAAAAGAAAGCACTAGTGGACTCTGGAGCCACACTGTAACGCCACCACAGGGGCGTTAAGTACGACGTGTACTTCGGTAAGTCAACGGGATCAGCAAGGCGTGAACCGGTTAAGGTTCAGTTCGGTGGTGAACAAGTATCACTTGGTCTCCCAGGGACACAAGGATAATAGCGGAAGATCGAGGCTCAAGCAAAAAGGCAAGCAAAAAGGGACTCAAGCGCAGTGGCGAGTCAGAGGCGTTCATGAGGCAGAGACAATTGTGGTATTGCACAAGAAGTCAAGTCTACCGTACAAGCTAGGTAGGGTGTGACTTATATACTAGTACAGGATGTTTGCGAAGTGCAAACATATGACGTGATCCTGAGGTGCTGGCCCCAGCGAGCTAATGAAGAAGTGTGAAGGGGAAGTCCATATGAGATACAAGAGAATCCCGCGGGGGCACGCGGGGTTCAAATGACGTCAGTGGGCTCTAGAAGTCACGGCCCCGGCTTCCCTACAGTCATGGGGTTGGTACGAGATAAGAGTCGGAGACCGAATTGAAGTGGAGTATGGGTAAAAGTACATGCGAACACGAGACAAGGCAGATAAGCAGATAGGACATATCGTACAGTAAGGCGAAAATCGTAACATTACCCCCCCGTCAGACTCAAAGTCGCCACGACTTCGACTAGTCACTGGTGTAGTACCAGTCATCCTCGACCGGCACAGTGTCAGGGATCGGTGAAGGGGGGCGTGGACAGGTATGGCGATGTAAAAAGAGATGGTGACCACGCTCACCACATTCCCGACACTGCTCGTACTGAGGGCAGTGGATCTCCTCGTGCTTCGCATCGTACCGCAGACACTTACTGCACCACCGAGGGCGGTCGTCTGGGTCGACGTAGGTGGGCGACATGGGGGAGATTCGGCGGATAAGGCATACGTCATATTGATGAGTACGACTACCACACCACTGACACGGCTGCTTGGCCCTCCGTTGAGGGCACTGCACGATCAAATGGTCCGTCGACTTGCACTGGAAGCATTTGCGAGACCGCTTGCTGCCTTCACCCTGAAGGCAGGGCATCTCACAGGGTCCTCCAGCACGCGGGGGAATAGGAATGGCTTTGGGGGTGGATCGCGGGCATACGAGCTTGGCCTGAAGCTCGTCAAACTTTTCTGATATGAGTGGTATGACCTGCACGTACTGCAGCCGCTTTGTTACGTTCCAGATCGATCGGCGCCTCGGGCCGGGAAGTGGACACTGACGCGTCAGCTATGACACCACGGTCAGCAGTAATACGTCATGGACTTGTAGGATCAGTCAGCCGGGTAAGCTCCGGCACATGTGATTGTACGATAATGGATCGGATCTTGTAGTGACTCGAGGTGACTCATACTAGGATAGCTGTACTAGGGTTCACGGTACTTACGCTATCGGCTAGCAGTATCCAAGCGGCGCTTTAAAGCCCGCGCGTATCTGTATAAGTAGAGAAGCACGAAGACCAAGAACAGCATCTTGGTCTTCTTCCAATACCACTACCATCTACTCGTCTTTGCTAAGAGGTCCCTCCCCTCTTAAGTGAGTGTCCTGTTGAGACGCGACTTGTGTCATGTGTCTCGTGGGATATGATTGAGTCATCCCATATCCTAAATACGGTATCTGTCCCTTACGGACTAATTGGACTCGGCCGGACTCATACGGACCGCTTTAGTTTATCTTTATTTGTAAAGTCACGTGTGTGGCTCTTATTGTTCTTCATTCTTAAGATACCGGTATTATCTGCTTTAGGCAGTTATTGTTCTCTGCCCTCCAATGGCGTTTGTCCCTCTGACGCACAGACCAACTGTATTGTGTTTGGATCACCTGTGCGCACGGACCATTCTTACCAAGCGTCCTGTATATAAGGACTGCTGTTTACGCCTCTACACTTCAGAGTTCCCTTCACCTCTGAAGTGTAAGTCCTATTTCTCTTTACCTCTCATATTACCTTTACTCATAGGACGTTCCTTTATAGTAACTTGTCCTCACTAGGTATGCAGTTGTAATAGAGTTCCCTTCACCTCTGAAGTTAACTTGTCCTCACTAGCTTTTCTGCTATTCACTCTTGCTCGTTAGTTCTGTGCTTCAACAGGTTATGGGCCCTGACGCCTAATAACTAACTTGCGATATCACAGATCTACCCTTGTGTCATTTGCTCACTCAGCCGACCACATCTTCTTTGTCGTCTTACACATCTTCAGTGAGCATCCTCTACCATTTTTTCTCGACACATCCTTTCTCGTCCAACATGACTCTGTCATGTGCCATTTTGGCTAGCCTCCTAAGGAGGTTCTCGTGAGAGGTTTTACATAACCTCAAACTCCTCTGTGCGCACTATCCATACTATATTTTCTATACCCGGTCTTCGTCCGGAAGTGCTTTCATAGGCCAATAGGGGAAGACCCTTGCGGCTATAAGCCTCTCTAATGGTTGGGTGATACTCGGTTAATACCTGGGTCACTTTAAGGGGTGTGAAGGCCTGGTTAATAGTCAAACCCAGAAGTCCTTCCCTCTGATACAACTAGGAGACGCTACCATACTATAATAGTATTTACATAGTAGCTATGACTAGACCTCTGCCAGGAGAAGTATTCGCTCCCTTTGTGCAGGATTCGCTGCATGGCACGTATCACTAGTCTAGTTGCTTAGTACCAAGACCCTTAATGGTCTGTTCTAGAGACTCCACAGACGACAGTTACAATTGTTACGGGAGTTGATCCCTATCATTGTTCCTGGAATTCGCTGTTGGCTCCTCTCTAGGGTACTACCCTCTACTGTACATCTTTAGTAGCCCCAGTCTACATAGCTGTAAAGGATAGAGATGGCCTTGAAGCGTCCTTCGCCGGACAATGCTCCTATGTGCCCTTCTTGCTAGACCCTGACAAAGCCGTATGACATGACTGCTAGCCCTCTGGGCCTAGGAGATCTCAGTATGAGGTAGCCATCATAAAAATGAATCCACTACTATAGTATAATTCCAAGTCGCACAAACTTGAGGCATGACACATTACCGTGTTATGGAGTTATAGCGCTCCTATGGCTGGACACCTACTTTCCTTTAAACAAGATCTGGGCTGGTTCTGACTGCTCCTCGGAACCAGATTCACAAACATCTCAAATGGCCACGCCCACCTTCCACCTCTCCTTCCCCCCTACCCTCGTCCTCTCCAAGTTGGATGGGACAAACTGGCAAACATGGGGAGCGACCTTTACATTGCTCATGCTGATGAATGGGGTGAAAAGGCACCTCTCTCACTCCCAGCCTGCCCACGTTCCATACCACCCTGTCCCTGCAGCAGGAGTTGTTGGTGCCCCTACGGGACCAACAGACGAAGGGTTGGCCATCTTGGCCATGTGGGAAAAACAGGAGGAAGTTATCACTGGCCTTCTTTATCTTTCAGTCACCTCAGAAGTTTTATCGGGCATTGTGTCAGAAACGGTGTTCCCAACCGTTCATGACAAATTCTCCCACTTGGATCACCTCTATGGTCAGGTTGGCTCTATGGCCACCTTTAACCTATGGGTGGGCTTGGCGAATACCAAGCTTCAGGAAGGTAGCCCCTTCCAACCTCAACTCCAGAAAATGCTGGACGCGAGGAACACCCTAGTGGAGCAGGGGATGCCCGTCTCGGACATGCAAATGTCCTTCATACTCTTAGACGCGCTACCCCCCTCCTACAGTACCATAGCAGGCACGATCCTCGCCTCTGGCCCCCCTGCAAATCTTCAACCTCAGGACCTCATCAATAGGTTCATCAATGAGGAATCACGCATCGCTGGTCCCCCGGCATCTTATAACAAGATAGCCCCCGTCAAAACAAATTCGCCTCCGCACCACAGTGCGTCGCAGGCATCGGGCAGCTCTGTGTCTCCAGACATAATCTGCCACTACTGCAAAAAGCCTGGCCATAAAAAGCCAGACTGTTACAAACTCAAACGGGACCAGGAAAACGCGAAGAAAGGGAGGGCTGGGCAACGTGGGAAAGCTGCCCAAAACTCAATGACTGAAGCACCGGACTCTCTTCCGGGAAATAGGTTTGCTGCAGCCAATAGCATACCTGTACCAAAGAGCCGTCTATTTACAATAGTTAATGGCTCTGGCAAAATAGAGGAGGTACATGAAGTACCTCAGGTCTCCCTTTACATGATGAGTGTCAATCACACTCAAATAGCATCAAGATGGATGATGGACAGCGGAGCATCAGCACATTTTACCCCACACCTCGAAGACTACGACTCCTACACACCCCACGAAGGAGTAGAAGTGCTTCTAGGTGACAACTCTCTACTTAAGAGCGTTGGCACTGGAACGGTCACAATCCGAACCAACAGAGGCTATGACCTCAAAATATCAAATGTGCTACACCTCCCCAACACGCATTCGCGTATACTGTCCACGCCTGCACTAACTCAAAAAGGCGCCATCATCAGTTTCGACTCAACATCTTTTGCTATAAGATTTAATGGAGAGACCATAGCGGAAGGACACAAGGCTTCAGGCCTATATTGGCTTGACGGACATCACATGAATTCAGTCCGAGCACCTGCATCTGCTAGCCTTGATGTCTGGCACCAGCGCATGGGACATATGTCCAAAGACGCGCTAAAAAGATATGCTCAGGAGTCTGTAAAAGGACTCCTCATAAATAACTCACCTACAGACGATAAGTTGTGCCATGGTTGTGAAACTGGCAAATCAACGCGTCTACCATTTCCACCTTCCTCAAAACGCGCACAAGAACCTCTTGAAGTCATTCACAGTGACCTTGTTGGCCCCATGCAGAGCCACTCCATACAAGGAAACAAGTACTTCGCCACATTCATAGACGACTTCTCCAAAGCAGCAGTAGTCGTTTTTATGAAAACAAAGGACCAGTTTAAGGATGCCTTCCTACACTACAAGGCATGGGCTGAAAAACAACTAAACAAGCCCATCAAAACCTTACACTCGGACCGTGGTGGCGAGTACATCAACAATGACTTAAAGCGTATACTTTTGGAAGCTGGAATTGAGCATACTCTTACGATGCCTCATTCTCCACAACAGAATGGAAGAGCCGAGCGTTTTAACTGTACGGTTATGGAAAAAGGCACTAGCATGCTTCATCATGCAGGCCTTAGCCTTGGCTTTTGGGAACAAGCAGTTCAAACTGCTGTGCAAATCTATAACCGCACTCCCACTCGTTCTAATCAGTGGAAAACTCCGCTGGAGCTCTGGGATGGTACAGTCCCAGATGTCTCTTACTTTAGAGTATTTGGCTGCAAAGCCTACTATCATGTACCCGAACACAACCGGCGCAAACTAGATCCTAAAGCAAAGGAAGCTGTGTTTGTGGGCTATGAGCCCCTATCAAAGGGCTACAAACTCTGGGATAGACATAGCCGGTGCTTCGTCTCTTCACGAGATGTTACATTTGACGAAAGCACATTCCCATCCCTGAGTGACCTGGCTCGTCACTCCCAAATTCCTTCCCCTCCCGTGTCTGGTGAACTCGAAAGAGGCGCTGCCGGCGGAGAGGTCTTCTTTGTAGTGCCTAGCCCGCCTACACTAGCTGTTGCCCCTGTGGCACCTACACCAGTCTTTGTACTTCCACCTATCCAGGTGCCTGCAGAAACAGAACAACAGCCTAGCACACCCCCCAACACCTCACCTGCTGCGGCAGACCAGACAATTTATCACACTCCTCCCTCCCAAGCCCCTCCTCCTACCAATACTGCGCCCACCCGCACTCGCACTCGCTCTACAAGGCGTACTGCAGTAGTTGCTCCTATACCGGCCCCTAATTTCAATAGGGAAGTGTCTCCTCCCAGATCTACTCCCAGATCTCCAAGGAATACACAGCCGGTTTCGCCTAATAGACCAAGGCGGAGCACTAGGGTACGATTCACGAATCCTCGCTATCTCCAAGAGGACGATGAATTCGTGCAAGGAAGAAGTAGGCTGGGAATGATGGACCTACTTAATGCGGCAGAGGTACCTGGCTATAGGGACCCTCAGACCTTTAAGCAGGCCATGGAGTCAGATAACGCTGTCGATTGGCTTGAAGCATGCCAGTATGAACTGGACGCTCTCGACAAGCTAGATGTCTGGAGATTAGAACCCCTTCCTGCTGGAAGGAAGGTGGTTAAATGCAAATGGGTGTTTAAAAAGAAAGCGGATGGACGCTTTCGTGCTAGGCTAGTGGCAAAAGGGTTCACCCAACTAGAGGGGGTGGACTTTGACGAAACTTTCTCCCCAGTTGCCCGCTTTGAGTCCTTACGACTCCTTCTTGCGTTGGCTACGCTTGAAGATTGGCATATTCACCAGATGGATGTCAAATCGGCATTCCTTCATGGGGAACTGGAGGAAGAAATCTATATGGAGCAACCTGTTGGTTTCGTCACAGCTGGCTCCGAGCACCTTGTGTGCTGGTTACAGAAGGCCCTTTATGGCCTGAAACAAGCCTCCCGCGCATGGAATGTGCAGTTCCATGGGGTCCTTTGTGACCTAGGCTTCACGCGGACGTACTCTGATGCAGGAGTATATGTGTATCATCTTCAAGAGGGGGGTGACACATTATTTGTGATCTTATATGTAGATGACATCACTATACTCGGGAGCTCTCTATCAAAGATCAATGATCTGAAAGTCTCTCTATCAGACCGATATGAGATGACTGATCTTGGTGAAATCCAATCATATCTCGGTATCAACATCACCAGAGATCGTGCAAACCGCACTATGGAGATCAACCAATCAGATTACATCCGCGATGTGATTGAGCGCTTTGGAATGCTAGATTCCAACCCAGTATATACCCCTCTTCCCTCTGGCGCCGAGGCACACTTGATCAAATACGACGATCAGGCCTCTACTTCTGAGATTAAGAAGTATCAACAGATAATTGGGTCTCTGCTATATGCGCAGATTGGAAGCAGACCCGATATATCATTCGCTGTTGCGCGCCTCAGTCAATTTGCTTCCAATCCCTCACCACAGCATTTACGCCTGGCCAAGTATGTCCTAGCCTACCTAAATACAACAAAGGACTACGGGTTACGCTATGCTGGAGGGACTGACTCCGATGGAGCTGGCCTTCATGGCTACTGCGACTCTTCCTGGGGAGATCAGGAAGAAAAGCACTCCACCTCAGGCTATGTCTTCCTACTTGCAAATGGAGCCATTTCATGGTGTACCAGAAAGCAGAAGACAATAGCGCAGTCTACCACAGAAGCAGAGTACATGAGCCTCTCTGAGGCCTCTAACCAAGCTCAGTGGTACACTACCTTCCTAGGGGAGTTAGGGTATGAGGTTACCTCCCCAATTCCCCTACACTGTGACAACAAGGGTGCCGTAGACCTGGCATTAAACCCTGTCACTGGAAGGTGGTCCAAACACATCCTGATCAAACACCATGTAGTCAGGGAGTACGTAGAAAATAAGGTCATAGACCTGATTCGTACTCCCACAGGGGAAATGGTTGCAGATGGACTTACTAAGTCACTGCCCAAAGAACCCTTTGACAAAATGGTCACTGATCTAGGAATGGTGTAAAAAGGGTTTTTACACAGTCAATGGTCGTCGATCCTTGGTTTATCAACAAGGACGTCACATTGTTCTGTAAAAGCACAACATGTTCTCTGATCTAAGAGAACTAAGAAAAACCCTTCTTAGAGCCCTAAAGGAGTTGGACCTTCCAACTTAGTACAAAAAGTTTAAAACCTTCAAAAAGTAGTTCTCTATGAGAAACACTATGAAGTGGGTGTAAAACCCAAACTTCTGTACGACTCTTGGCTCATATAAGAAACACCATCTATATATGGACTGCCTCTATCATGGAGGGATGTTGAGACGCGACTTGTGTCATGTGTCTCGTGGGATATGATTGAGTCATCCCATATCCTAAATACGGTATCTGTCCCTTACGGACTAATTGGACTCGGCCGGACTCATACGGACCGCTTTAGTTTATCTTTATTTGTAAAGTCACGTGTGTGGCTCTTATTGTTCTTCATTCTTAAGATACCGGTATTATCTGCTTTAGGCAGTTATTGTTCTCCGCCCTCCAATGGCGTTTGTCCCTCTGACGCACAGACCAACTGTATTGTGTTTGGATCACCTGTGCGCACGGACCATTCTTACCAAGCGTCCTGTATATAAGGACTGCTGTTTACGCCTCTACACTTCAGAGTTCCCTTCACCTCTGAAGTGTAAGTCCTATTTCTCTTTACCTCTCATATTACCTTTACTCATAGGACGTTCCTTTATAGTAACTTGTCCTCACTAGGTATGCAGTTGTAATAGAGTTCCCTTCACCTCTGAAGTTAACTTGTCCTCACTAGCTTTTCTGCTATTCACTCTTGCTCGTTAGTTCTGCGCTTCAACATGTCCGGCATATCCCCTTAGACCAGGGATCCCCGTGACTTATACTTCATCTGTCCCTTCGCGGATCAGTGGAATATCCTGCAGACGTCGCAGCATTCCAAGTCTTCTTATACCGCAACGATCGTGTGGCTCCGCCGTATCACCACTTCTTCATCATTGACAGTGCCTCTTGGACTAACGCCCAGTACATCGACCGGATTCCTGTCGGAGTCCCTCAGCTCGAAGACTTACATGCATACTTCAGACGCGACGAAAGCCTACAACCCCATCCAGCTTTCTATGCAAGTACCTTTGCCAATCACAACTACCGACGCGTAAGGATCGCCACCAAGCAAGAAGCCTAAGTCAGGCAGACGTCCGTGGTAGACGTTACATTAAGACCAAGATCCCACCGTGGCCAATCCTACAACCAAAGAACTTTGGGTCCCGTTCAGACCCTACTACATCGACAGGCGAGGAGATCGCAACGTCCCAAAGAGATATTTGGGATCCGCATTTTGGAAAGACGACGCAGAGACACCAGGCTACGTCACCTACTACTTTGATTGACAGAATAACTCGCAACTCATCCCGGTAGAGTTCAACTTCGACAACCATTGTTGGGTAGAAGTTCGTTGGGACGCCAGACGCGAAAAACTCCAAGCTACCAGACCAGCAAGCTCTATCCTCAACTTAGACATCAAACAATCAGAAGTCGTCACCAGAGACCAGTGGGGAGTAATCGACGGAGAAGACAAAGAACCTCTCAGATCCCCAACACCCAAGACACCCGCACCATCTCCATCAATCAAAAGCAATCCAGAAGAAATCCAAATCAGAGATGAACAAGAGGAGGAACAACTAAAACAGATCGCTGAGTTGATTCCCACCAATATGTCTGCAATAACCACAACCATGGCCGCAGCCCGAACAGCCCTACTTGGCAAAATGTAACGCCACCAGCGGGGCGACGTGCGACTCTGGGTTTACCAGCAGACGGCATAACGAAAGAGCAAGGTCAAGGGGTCGTAGTCGCAGACGATGACTAAGGAGACTCGGATCGGTCAAAGGCGTACACGCGAAGTGGTGCAGCGAGAATGGTGGTGCACAAGATAAGCAGATGGACTTAACGAGGCAGAGCAAGGTTCCCAAGATACTAGCTGGTATTGCTAAGTAACTCAAGTCTGAGGACTTGAGTACGAAACGCTACTGGTATATATACAAGCAGGTACATAAGGTTCGTACCCAGCTAAGTCCGCTCTATCTAGGGTTCAGTGGTCCGTGCGCAGCCATGGAACCTACTAGAAGGTCACATGAGGCATTGCGCCATCTGTCGTCATTGGTCTAGGTCAGTCCAGGCCCAAGTCACGTGATCAGTGACGTCACAAGCCCAGGCGTCCCCGCATCCGCTCCCTAGCACCCGGGGATCCGGCGCGGCTGCTCATCGGGCTCCGCAGAGTCTCTGCAGTGGCTGGCAGTATCTCCGGGCCGTCATGCGCGCGGGCCGCACCTTCGGTGGTCGGGGTTCGTAACACAAAAGCACGGAAGGATATCAGCCACTCTCCGGAGGACCGCCTGGAGGAGGAGGAAACGGACCACCAGGAGGAGATCCCGATGACAACCCACACGATGACGAACAAGCATCAATACCAGCCTTTATCATGCCGGACACCGATAAATTCATCGGAAAAGAACCCAAGATCTTCACCGGAAATCGCGATGAAGCCGAAGCCTTCCTCGCTCAATGGAACAGATTCGCAGGAGTCAATGCCGCCAACAAAAGCCTCAAAGTCCCCTACATCAAGGCGATGATGTTCCTAACCTACATCCAGGGACCGTTGGTGGACGAATGGGCAACAGAAACAGCCAAATGGCTCGATGCCCAAGCAAACCGAAATGACCCATGGCTCTGGGCGGGGGTAGAGCTCGCATTCAAAGGCCAATTCCGCGACAACCTCGAAAAAGATCGCGCGAGGGTAGAACTCGACAAGGGGTTCAGGATGATGAACGAGGACATTGACAGCTACGTTACCAAATTTGAAAAACTAGTCCGACAGGCTGACTACCGATTGGACGAACCGCTCGTCCTTGACAAGTTCACGAGAGGCGTCCCCCTCAAACTCTACCAAAATGCCTATCAGTTTCACAACCCGTGCAGCTACTCTCAATGGAAGAGCGCACTCATCGAACAGCAGAAGCGATATCTGCACATGAGAGCCAGAGAAGTCGGCTTCGGAAGACAACCACAGAACATGCCATGCCCACGACCAAACCAACCGCTCCGATTCCAACCTCCACAACGACAAGGGAACCAGCAAGGGTGGCAACAATATCGTAACCACCCTGACGCCATGGATACCACTCCAGGAAGAATTAGGGCAAGAGTCGCGGAAGTAGGCGACGTAAACAGAAACCACCTGGAAGACCCACAAGATTGGACCCCGGGAGGAAGACCCCCATTCCCGCCAAGAGCCGGATTCATGCAACGCAGAGGGATAGGACGTGGAGTCCTGAACCTAAGGGACGTAACCTGCTATAACTGCAATCAGAAGGGACACTTCTCACGAAATTGCAACCAGCCACAGAGAGCACGAGGAAGAAGCGCATACATAGAAGAAGTTCCAACCGCACCACAAAGCGTAGCGGAGGAACCCCTCATTGACCTCGACGAGCCTGTCCAAGCCAACAGAGCAACCGCGAGCTCCCAAGTAAGCAACTTGCTGGGACAAGTCATAGCGCTGCCAGAGGAGCAGAGGGGAATGCTCATGAAGGAGATAATGGGGAGACCGGATTTTCAGGATGCCTGAACCCAACGGCCTGGGTGAGGGCTCTAAATTGTAACTCGACATTTATCACGCACTATCGATCTATGCACGTCCCAGTTTCGATCCGCACGAGTTACTTTATGGCCGAAAAGAAAGCACTAGTGGACTCCGGAGCCACCCACAACTTCATACACCTGGATTTCGTCAAAAGAATGCGCCTGGGAACCAAGGAACTACCAAACCCACGCAACATATGGAACATCGATGGGACGCACAACAAAGGAGGGAAAATCACTCATTGCGTCGATCTAAATGTACAAACTGACGGGAAACTTAAAACAATTCAGTTCCTGGTCACAAACGTGGGGGGAGAAGACCTCATCCTTGGTTACCCCTGGCTGGCAATATTCCAACCACGGATACAATGGGCCACCGCAACCATGGATACAAAACAGTACCCCATCATCATATGAACCACCAACCCCAAAAACCCAGACCCAGCGGTAGCTCAGACAGAACTTAGAAGCATCATCATGGATATGCAGGACAAGGAACGAACAGAAATCCTAGAAGAACTGGAAGAAACAACACCAGTACATCTAAGAACGACGGCAACAGATCTGGCAATATCGGCACACCAACCAACGGAAAAACAGGAACTCCCGGAAGAATACAAGAGACACGCGAAGGTATTCAGCGAAGAGGAATCCCATCGATTCCCTCCACCAAGACCATGGGACCATGCCATCGACCTCAAACCGAACGCCCCGGACCACATCAACTGCAAAATCTACCCGCTTAACCAAGCGGAGGACAAAGCACTGGAAGAATTCCTGGACGAACAACTGGCTAAAGGATACATCCGACTGTCTAAATCACAGTACGCAGCCCCTTTCTTCTTCGTCAAAAAGAAGGACGGAAAGCTACGGCCGGTACAGGACTACAGGGAGCTCAACACATGGACCATACGCAACCAATACCCGCTACCGCTCATACCACAACTAATCGCAGACCTCAGCGGGGGTTGGATATTCTCAAAATTTGATGTTCGATGGGGATACACCAACATCAGGATCAAACCCGGTGACGAACACAAGGCGGCGTTCAAAACTAAGCGAGGCTTCTTCGAACCATTGGTAATGTACTTCGGAATGACAAATGCACCAGCAACATTCCAAGCAATGATGAACTGGATCTTTGCCCCTCTCATAGAACACCACAAAAAGAAGGGAACCATCATTTGTGTATACATGGATGACATCGGGGTAGCCACAGCCACGACAAAAGAAGCACATACGGAAGCCGTTCACGACATTTTGGACCTACTGGAACAGAACGACCTATACCTCAAACTGGAGAAATGCACATTCCACTTGGACACCCTCGATTACCTGGGGGTAATCATTAAGAAGGGGGTGATTCGCATGGACCCCGTCAAAATTTCCGGAATTCGTGAATGGCCAGTCCCCAAAAACGTCAAACAGGTATGATCATTCTTAGGATTTTGCAACTTCTACCGCGCTTTCATTCGAGGTTTCGCCGCACACGCACGACCACTCAACAAACTCACACGAAAAGACGCGGACTGGCAATGGGGAACAGAGCAACAAACAGCATTTGACAAACTAAAGACCCTAGTAACAGAAGAACCGGTACTCAAACACCCAGAATTGGACAAACCGTTCGAACTAGAAGTCGATGCCTCAGGATATGCGGTAGGAGCAGTACTGCTCCAACGCGACAAAGACAATAAACGACACCCGATCGCCTACTATTCCAATACCCTCAACGCGGCGGAAAGGAACTACGACATCTATGACCTAGAATTGTTAGCCATCGTCAAAGCGCTAAGAAATTGGAGACCTTACCTCGCGGGATCACCTCACAAGATCAAGGTGTTCTCCGATCACATGAACCTGCAATACTGGAGATCTCCACAAAAGATAAGCAGACGGGTAGCAAGGGAAGTACTAGAACTCTCCGAGTACGACATAGAGATTCATCACATCAAGGGAACGGCAAACGGAAGAGCAGACGCCCTATCAAGAAGACCCGACTACGACCAGGGGGAACACGACAACGAACAGGTCACAGTACTCCCGGATCACATATTCGTCAGAGCTGCAACAATCGATACAACAGACAACCCGACGCGCACAAACCCAACAATCCTGGCAGAGGAAATGCAACCCACGTACCCAGTATACACCCAGGACAGCGAAATGGTTGCAAAATGGGTAGACCTGCACAAGCTCAAGCTCATCGAGGGCACTTGGTACAAAGAGGGACGAAGAGTAGTCACAGGCGACGCCCATGAACGAAGGCGTATTATACAAGCCCACCACGACACGCTTGCTTACGGGCACCCTGGAATCAACCAAACCATCAAACTGATCGAAAGATACTACTGGTGGCCAGGGCTGAGACAAGAAGCACAAGACTATGTCAAGGGATGCGCTGACTGTCAACGGATCAAAGTCAACAACCGACCAACACGCGCACCTCTGCAGCCAATATTCCCAAAGCCGGAAGCAACCCCATTCGAAGTCATAGCCCTGGATTTCATCACCAAATTACCCCAATCGAATGGCTGCGACTCCATACTGACAGTAACAGACCACGACTGCTCTAAAGCAGCGGTATTCATCCCGTGCCTGGAAGAAATAAGCGCGGAAGGAACTGCGGCCCTGTACGTATCACATGTCTTCCCCAGATTCGGACTACCAGCACACATCATTAGCGATCGAGACCCCAGATTCGCGTCAAAGTTCACCCGAGATCTATGCAAGATACTCGGAATCGAACAAAACATCTCTACGGCATACCACCCGAGAACGGACGGGCAGTCGGAAAGAACCAACCAATGGCTGGAACAATACCTACGATTCTGGGTCAACGAACGGCAAGACGACTGGACGCAATACCTACCAATGGTGGAATTCACGCATAACAACTGGCCCAACGAATCCACCAAGGAGTCACCCTTCAACGTCCTCATGGGGTATAACCCACGCGCTGATTGGACTGATCGACCTTCTCCTATTCCGCAGGTGGCGCTACGAATACAGCAGTTCTGAGAAGCTAGAGCGTGCGCCCAGGAGCTGATGATCAAAGCGCAGCAGGGGTGGATCAAACACAAGGACACCCCAAAATACCAAATAGGGGACCTCGTGTGGCTTGAAGGGCGCCACCTACGTACCAACCAGCCAACCGCGAAACTCGTGCCCAGAAGACATGGACCCTTCCCAATTGTCCAGGTGATGTCTGCAGTCAATTATCGCCTAGAACTTCCCACACAGTGGAGTATCCACCCAGTATTTCACACGGACCTTCTCACTCCGTACAAAGAAACTCCCACACATGGGCCGAATTATCAGCGCCCACCGCCGGATTTGATTGATGGAGAGGAAGAATACGAGATCGAGAAGATTCTAGACTCTCGGCGGTTCGGCAGGACAAGAAAACTGCAGTATTTGGTCAAGTGGCGTGGATACCCGGACTCGGACAACCAGTGGGTCTCCAAGGATGACGTATTCGCTGATGAAGCAATTCGGGAATTCAAACGTTCAAACCCCGCCAGAGAAGTGCATATAAGCGCAGGGAAATCTCAAGAGACGTCCCCATCTCCTTCACCCACTCTCCTACTTACTCATGTCCCAATCCCCAGTGCAAGTCCACTATGTCCTCGACGACCTCCTCCCAATCTCAGTCCAGCCTACCCTCATTGTTCAAAACGCACCATCATCACCCCTGCAGATTCCCCAGTCCATTCACAACGGAGACGGTCGTCCGCCTACCCCCGTACCATCCCTCCTTCCTTCGCCAACCTCTACAAGAGTTGGTACAAGAGATCCTTCGCCGACCCACATGTCAACATCCGTGGAACCCGATACAGACGAAACTCCGATTCAAGAGGACTGGGACTTCGACCGGTACCTATCAGAGGAACATTGCCCTCTACACCAACACCTCACTTACGGCAACCACCTCACCACTACGCACAACGAAACCCCTCCGTTATGCACCACGGACGGGGAGCCAATCCGTATGCCGAAAGCTGCTCGACCCAAGGTCCGCATCTATCGTGCGGAAGAACACAGCCCGGTTTCCCGACGCCAAGTGGAGACTCCTCCACCCCTCGGGTTCCAATTCAACAGGGGAGTACACTATATCCCTTTCCAGATCCGCGATGCTCAAGACCGGCTGCACCCAGCTCGGTATACACAGCTCATCCTTACGGCGGACCCGTTCGTCCTCGCCTACAGGAGAGGCAGCGACCAGCAGTACGGCAAGCCGGTGCACGCCGCCCCCAACTACGACTACCCCTGAGACACCGCTTACTGCGACGACGACCTGATCTTTCTGGATCAGTGCAGCATCATGCGGGAATCGGTGGATCGCGCCCTCACGGGCATGAAGGACCTCACGCTGACAGCGGAGGTGCACCGCTACCGCTGCGCCCAAGCGGGGGTAGAAGCGAAGGAGGCCGAGCTGGCGCGACTCATGGAGGAGTTGGACAAGGTAGCCAGGGTACGGCGGGAGTGCGTGCTTCGCCTGCAGCGGGCCAATGCGATCACGCGTATCGAGGCGGAGCGAGACTCATACTGCCCCGGACTGGAGGCGGGACAGCAAGTCGCAGCACAGAGAGAGGCAGCGGTACAGCGGGGTCGAGCTGGGGCTCGACCATAAGAAGGGGGTGATGTTACGTTCCAGATCGATCGGCGCCTCGGGCCAGGAAGTGGACACTGACGCGTCGGCTATGACACCACGGTCAGCAGTAATACGTCATGGACTTGTAGGATCAGTCAGCCGGGTAAGCTCCGGCACATGTGATTGTACGATAACGGATCGGATCTTGTAGTGACTCGAGGTGACTCATACTAGGATAGCTGTACTAGGGTTCACGGTACTTACGCTATCGGCTAGCAGTATCCAAGCGGCGCTTTAAAGCCCGCACGTATCTGTATAAGTAGAGAAGCACGAAGACCAAGAACAGCATCTTGGTCTTCTTCCAATACCACTACCATCTACTCGTCTTTGCTAAGAGGTCCCTCCCCTCTTAAGTGAGTGTCCAGCATATCCCCTTAGACCAGGGATCCCCGTGACTTATACTTCATCTGTCCCTTCGCGGATCAGTGGAATATCCTGCAGACGTCGCAGCATTCCAAGTCTTCTTATACCGCAACGATCGTGTGGCTCCGCCGTATCACCACTTCTTCATCATTGACAGTGCCTCTTGGACTAACGCCCAGTACATCGACCGGATTCCTGTCGGAGTCCCTCAGCTCGAAGACTTACATGCATACTTCAGACGCGACGAAAGCCTACAACCCCATCCAGCTTTCTATGCAAGTACCTTTGCCAATCACAACTACCGACGCGTAAGGATCGCCACCAAGCAAGAAGCCTAAGTCAGGCAGACGTCCGTGGTAGACGTTACACGCTTCTGCACGCTCGTGAGGTCCATATCCATGTGGAAGCGGTCACGTGTGAGATCTGTTTCCAGCCGCCGGAGTTCAGACTCGTGAACTGCGATTGCGTCCTTGCGCAGGAGGCATTCTCGGAGGCGAGATACATCCGCGTGGATGCGGATGCTATGCAACTCCGTCAAAACCTCATTGATGCAGATAGTGCGAGGGTCGTGAGGGTGGAACATGGTGAGTTGTCGATCTGTGACGTGTTGGGGGAGTTGCCCTTCATATACCCCTTGCAAGTAGACCGATTGTACGTAGCAGGGGTGCCCCTTCCCCATAGTCCCCACAACCTCCTGGTAGTTTTTTTGGTAGTAAATGAAACGCGTGATCTGTTTCGGGTATCCCGCGTTCCCAATTTTCATGGGGAAGTATAGGAAAGTGAGGTCGGGGTTGTTGTGGAGAAAGGGGAGTCCCGGATCTATAGTCTCTTCTTCTTCCTCATCTTGGAGGAAGGCTAGGGTCGGGTCTGGTTCGACTACACGAAGTTGTGCAGCTGGCGTGACTACATGGTCGATTCCAGGAGGGAACGGAGGAGTGGGAACAAGGGGGACGTGTACATTTACTGGGGTGTCGATGGATGGGGCGGTGAGAGTGAGTAGTGATGTGGCAGCCTCTTCTCGTGCGAGGCGATCAAGAGTAGGGGTGATCAAGGACAAGACGGGAGGGGCAGGGCTAGGAATTACAGAGTATGGCGTACAACCCTCTGGCTGAGAGGGGACACCCTGGTCCTGTGATGGTACAGTCAGTTGTTCGAGTATAAGTTGCGCTGGTGGGCGCGATGGGACTTTAGACGTGATGGGAGTGGAAGTCATGATATAAAGAGTGAAGGGACTTGCAAAGAGTCCGACAGCTGTACGAAGCCGAGTAATTTCAGCTTCGGTGTATGGGGCGGTATTGAGGTGGTCGCCGTTGGGGTTGAGGAGCCAGTATGTGGCGGGTTGGTCCGGTTCTTCGATGTCAATGATCGATTGGACGTTGTTGAGGGCCCTTTGGAGTTCTTCATGGGTGAGGCTGTCGACGAGGCAGGCAGCAAGAGAGGAGGCAGAGGAGGCAGAGGGAAGAGACATTTCTGGTTGAGTGAGGAATCCAGTGTGAAGAGATGGGGTTTGAGCCGCGACTTGTCCTCTCCTTATAAGTATTTTCCTCGCTTTCGTGCTCCGCTTGTACTCCACTAAAGCTTCGTCAGCGAATACATCATTTTCATTGACCCACTGGTTCTCCAAGTCCGGGTATCCTTTCCATTTCATGAGGTACTGCAGTTTCTTGCTCTGGCCGAATCGTCTGGAGTCTAGAATGCGCTCTACCTCGTATTCTTCTTCCCCATCTACCAGATCCGGTGGTGGGCGCTGGAAGTTTTCTCCATGCATGGGCGTTTCTCGATAAGGCGTGAGCACATCGATGTGGAATACGGGGTGGATGCTCCACTGCATGGGAAGTTCGAGTTGATAGTTCACCGGTGACAGGATACATGTGATTCGGAATGGTCTGTGTCGCCTTGCTGCAAGTTTAGCCGTTGGCTGATTGGTTCGGAGGTGTCATCCTTCTAACCATACTTGGTCTCCTATTTGATATTTGGGTGTGTTCCTATGTTTGATCCATAGTGATTGTGCCTTTTGGATGAGGTTCTGGGCTTCTTTCCGTGCGTCTCGGAATTGTTGGAGTCGTGTGAGTACCTGTGGGATTGGTGATGGTTTATCGATCCAATCAGCATGGGGGTCGTATCCCATTAGGAGTGAGAATGGTGACTTCCTTGTTGCCTCGTGTGGCCAGTTGTTGTGCGTGAACTCTGCCATTGGTAGGAATTGCACCCAATTATCTTGGCGTTCGTTGGTCCAGAACCGGAGATATTGTTCGAGCCATTGATTGGTGTGCTCTGACTGTCTGTCTGTTCAGGGGTGATATGCTGTGGAGATGTTCTGATAGATTCCTAGGATCCGGCACAATTCTCATGTGAATTTTGATGCAAAACGTGGATTGCGGTCACTGATGATCTTTGACCGTAATCCGAATCTCCGAAATATGTGGGTTACGTACAGGGCTGCAGTTTCTTCCGCCGATATTTCCTCGTTGCAGGGGATGAAAATTGATGCCTTGGTGCAGTCGTGGTCGGTTATGGTGAGGATGGAGTCGTATCCCTGTGACTCTGGTAATTTAGTGATGAAGTCAAGTGCGATGGTTTCAAATGGTTTGGCATCAATCTTTGGTGTGATGGGTACCAGCGGGGCTTTCGTTGGATGGTTGTTGAATTTGTGTCTTTGGCATTCCGCGCAGCCTTGGACGTACTCGGTCACGTG
Organism: Lactarius akahatsu; assembly: GCA_021524915.1. Taxonomy (NCBI): domain Eukaryota; kingdom Fungi; phylum Basidiomycota; class Agaricomycetes; order Russulales; family Russulaceae; genus Lactarius; species Lactarius akahatsu. The sequence goes on from JAKELL010000047.1 coordinate 302,147, forward strand.
TCTCTGCATGTTCAGCCACCAGTAGTTTCGTTCGATGATTCTCGCCATTCGTTTGATTCCTGGGTGGCTGTATACGGGGGGGTCATGGTGGTTTGCGATGATGGTGCGAATCTCGTCTGGTCCTCTGGTGATCACTCATGCGCCTTGGCGGTACCAGGTCCCTTCGACCTTCTTGAGTTTGTGCGGGTCTACCCAGGGGTGTATGATGTGTTCATCCTGGTCGTGTGCTTTCGGGTTTTGCATGGTGAGGGTTCGCGCGAATACTTGGTCCAGTAAGACTACAACTCCTTCATTGTCCCTTTCTCCTCGGTCGTAGTCTGGTCTTCACAATAGTGCGTCTGCGCGACCGTTGTTTGTTCCTTTGATGTGATGAATCTCGAAGTCGTATTCCATGAGCTCTAGGACTTCTCGGGCTACACGACGACTTATCTTTTGTGGTGATTTCCAGTGCGTGAGATTGAGGTGGTCGGAGAAGATTTTGATCTTGTGTGGTGACCCCGCCAGGAAGTGTCTCCAGTGTCATAATGCTTTGACGATGGCTAGGAGTTCTAGATCGTAGATGTCGTAGTTGCGTTCTGCTTCATTTAGGGTGGTTGAGAAGTATCTGATGGGGTGTCATTTCCCATCTTGTTTCTTCTGGAGGAGAACTGTGCCTACTGTGTATCCGGATGCGTCTACTTCGAGCTCGAATTGGTCCGTCAGTGTGGGGTGAGCTAGTACGGGTTCACTGGTGACTAGGTCTTTGAGGGTTTGGAATGCCTTTTCTTCGTCTTTGCCCCACGTCCATTCGGTGTCTTTGCGTGTGAGTCTGTTGAGGGCTCGTGTGTGCGTGGCGAAACCGCGAATGAAGAGTCGGTAAAAATTGCAAAAGCCAAGGAAAGATCGCACGTCACGTACTTTTGTAGGTGTGGGCCAGTTGTGTATGCCAGCAATTTTTACGGGGTCCATGCGAGTCACCCCCTTTTCAAGAATTACCCCCAGGTAATCCATTCGCGGTTGGTGGAATGTACACTTGGACGGTTTGAGGTAAAGGTCGTGGTTCATCGCCACTTGAAGTACTGCGCATATGGCATCTATGTGTGCTTGGAGTCCGACATTTTCAAGTGTTGCTATGCCAATATCGTCCATGTAAACGCGAATAATCGTGCCCATAGCTGCAAAGACGCGGATCGTATCGCCTAGTATGTCGTTCATCATGTTCTGGAAGGTGGCTGGTGAGTTTGTGAGTCCGAAGTACATGACTAGAGGTTCAAATAGCCCGTATCTCGTTTTGAACGCTGCTTTGTGCTCGTCACCTTCTTTGATGCGTACGTTGTTGTACCCCCAGCAGATGTCCAGTTTGGTGAAGATGCACCCGTTTCCGAGGTCATTTATGAGTTCCGACATGAGGGGTAGGGGATATTGGTTGCATACCGTACAGGCATTGATATGCCTGTAGTCCTGTACAGGTCTCAGCTTTCCATCTTTCTTTTTGATGAAGAAGAATGATGAGGCATAAGGGGATTTCAACGGTCAGATGTATCCTAGCTTGAGCTGTTCGTCTAGCCATTCGCGCAGTTGACTGTCTTCGTCCTGTGACATGGGGTAGACTTTACAGTCGATGCTGGGGGGTGTGCCGGGTTTGAAGTCAATTGCGTGGTCCCATGGTCGTGATGGTGGAAATCGGTGGGACGCCTCTTTGCTAAAGATCTTTGCGAATCGCTGGTACGGTTCGGGAATGGTCGTGGCGACGGCATCTTGGTTGGTGGCTATGGCGAGTTCGGTGGCTGTGGTGCATATCTGGCATTCTTCCTCAAGTTCTTGGACAATTTCTTCAGCTTCATTTTTGGTTATGACGCTGGCGATGGTGGTTCTTGTTTCCGTTGGGTTGATTGACCGGAGTACTATCGGGAGAGCGTTTTCGTGGATGGTGGCGTGTGCCCAGCTGATGGTGGGTTCGTAGGTAGCTAGCCAGGGGTATCCAAGAACGAGGTCTTCGTTTCCGATGTCCGTGACTAGGAATCTCATGACCTTAGATGCTCTGTTGGTTTGAACTTTTAGATCAACAAAGTGGGTGATGGACCCAGCTTTATTTTCCGTATTGTCAATATTCCATATCTTTTTTGGTTTTTCGAGGGCTTGCAGCCCAAGGCGAATTCGTTTAGCGAATGTAGGTCTTATGAAGTTGTTGGTGGCTCTGGAGTCTACGAGTCCTTTAATATTGGCCATAGAGTAATTCGTGCGAATCGAGACTGGAATTTGAAGAGAACGATAGCAAGTCATGATTACGGAATTACAATTGACTGCCCTCACCCAGGCCGATGGGTTTAGGCGTCTTGAAAACCCTCTTGGGTCCACAGATCTTTAAATACGAGGTCCTTGACCTCGTCACTGGCTCCCCTTAATGTTTCCATCCACTCCTTGGCTTGTTCTTGCAGGGTAGTTTCTGCGCAGCGCATCGTTACGGATTCTTGGTCATAGTAGCCGGTGTCCGTGCTTCGGCTTGTGCTTGCGTATGGTTGGGCAGGCTGTCTTGGCTTTCTGGGGCATGTGCATTCACGTGAGAAGTGACCTGGGTTGTTACAGTTGTAACATATTACTTCCCTCATATTGCGGCGCTGACCTCCCCCTTGGTTTTGTCCCGGTCCTCCTCTTGGTGGAAATGGGGGTCGTTGGTAGTTTCCTCGATTCAGGTCCCCTACTTCAGCAAGGCGTGCTTGGGTGTGGTCCGCTGAAGTGTCCATGGCGTCTGGGTCGCGGCGAGGTGGTTGGAATCTGGGTGGTGCCCATTGTGGGGTGTAGCCGTGGTTCTGCTGGAATTTTGGCGTTGGGGGGTTGCGTGGGGTGGTGGTGATCCCTAGGCGGGCGTGTAGGTGAATGTACTGTTTTTGTCTTTGAAGGGCAGCTTCTTTCCATTCGTTGAAGGTCTGGGGGTCGTCTAGTTCGTAAATCTTTGTGAATAGCGCCCTCAGTAATCCCGCCGTGAATCGGTCCAGGGTTTGGCGGTCGTTGAGACGATAGTCAGCTTTCCACGCCAGCTGCTCAAAGTTGGTGACGTACGAATCAATGTCGTCGCCTATCATCTTGAACCCTTTCGCCAAGGTGGCCTGTGCTTGTTCTTGTTCCAGTACGTTTGAGAACCAGTCTGAGAATCCTGCCATCAGAGTGTCCCATAGGTAGGGGTCATATCAGCTGCGTCCGTGATGTAGCTCGTTGTTGAGCCATTGGAGGAATCCGAGTGTCCAATTTGACACTTGCAGTCCTTTGATAAAGCCTAGGAACAGTAGGCATCGCTGATAAACATTGGTCATGATCGGCACTTCTGAATTCTGTCCCCAGTATATGTGCCATTGCGTGAGGAAGGATTCGTACTCATCTCTGTTCCCGTTGAAGATGTTTGGAGTTTCCCCTACTAGTTTGTCGGTTCCGTGGGGGGCCCCTGGTGCTTCCGGTGCTGGTCCTCCGACTGGTGGTGGTGGTCCTCCCCCGAATGGGTCTCCGCCTCCTCCTCCTCCAAATTGGGGCTGTCGTCTTCCTGGGGGTCCTTGGCCGAAGCTGCCTCCCAGTCTTCTTGGTTGTGGGGGGCCTCCTGCGCCTGGCAGGGGGTCCGTGATGTCTGGTCCCACCGCTCTGAAGATTGCCGCATCGTCGGCTGTCATTCAATGTCCTGTTGTTGGGTTGATGGGGCGTAGGTAGGCTTCGGCCTCTTCGGTGATTCTTCGGGCTTCTTCGACTGCCATGTCGACTTCGGTGATTGTTGCGGTGGCAATTTCTACGGGGGGATGTACTTCGATGTGTTCTGGTTCGTTTATATGTAGGGACTCAGCTGTTTGTATTATGTCCCCAACTTCTGATTCTTCGTCGTTTGTTTCTTCGTCATCCCTGCTGGTTTCCGACGGTGCGGGGGTCCTGGGTTCAGAGGTGCTTGGTTCCTCTTCTGGTTGTCCGTCTATATGTCCCCACTCTGTTCTTGTGGGCAGGGTTCTTGCGTCGATGTCGCAGTTGTAGTTTCTTCCTGCGGGGTGGACTGCATCGTAGCGATTGTCTATGGGGTTCCAGGTAATCTCAACCCAACACAGATGGTCGAAGTTGAACTCAACGGGGCGGTATCGGGTTGGGCCTGATGCAAAGTCTACGAAGTACCCTGTTTCCCCTCTGTATTCTCTCCACCGAGCTGCTCCTAAGAATTGTACTGGGACGTTGCGATCCCCTCTTCGTTCGAGGGAGTAAGTTTGAAAGTTTCTCCACTGGTCTTGGGTTGTAAATGCCACGGTGGGTAGATCTTGGTCTTAATGTAATGCCACCACTGGCGTTAGTCCGACTTGGACTTCGAAAGGGCGTTTATGACTTAGTGAAATATTCTCCGAAAGTCACGTGACCTGGTCACGAGATACACGGCGCTTGTCGTGGCACATGATCTATGTGTACACTAGGGCGAGTCGTGCCACTAGGTAATCCAATTGATGAAGACGACTTGCACGCGAAGGCAAGTGAAGTACACGCGAGTGAAACAGGAAGAGAGTGGTGATTGAAGAAGACCAAGATGGCTTATCTTGGTCTTATCGGGCCACTATTTATACATGTGAGAGGGCGCTTTAAAGCTCCTCTTGAATCCAGAACGACGAATAGCTAAAGTAGCTCGAACCCTACTACAGCTATCCTAGTGTTGACTCATGCCTCATCGGCATGTGATAGTGCTTCTATGCTTACTGATACTCCAGTCCATGACTCATTACTACTTACTACGTGGTCATATCCATAAGTAAGAGTCCATCTCTTTGCATGCCGTGACACTTGAGCCCGACCCCCGGTTTCCCCCAGGAATCGACCACGTCACCAACATCCCAGCCTCATTGTGTGGAACCAGACCCCACTTTGGCGCTCCTTGACAATGAAGAAGGAGATGCGAGTACAGATGACCCCGGTCTCCCCTTCATTCGTAATCACCCTGACCTATCGCGCCTATACTTTCCAATGAAGATTGGAGAGGCCGGATATCTGAAGAAGATCGCCCGGTTCATTTACTACTGGAAGAGTTACCAAGAGGTCGTTGGTACTATGGGACGGGGGCACCCCTGCTATGTACAACCGGTCTATCTGAAGGACATGTACACTGGGCAGCTTGCGCAACACATCACCAAGCAGCAGCTCGCCATGTTCCACCCCCACGACCCCCGTGCTATCTGCCTTAACGAAGTTCTGACCGAGCTTCAGGACGTCCGCCTCCATGCAGACGTGTCTCGCTTGCAAGAATGCCTCCTGTGGCAGGATGCGGTGGCAGTACGGCAGTCGGAGCTTCGCAGATTGGAGACAGATCTCGTATGCGACCAGTTCCATGTAGATATGGACCTCGCAAGTGTGCGGAAGAGGTTGCAGTATGCGCAAGCGGTGCCTCTTATATCAGAAAAATACGACGAACTCCAGGCTAAGTTCATACGCCTTGATCCACTCCCGACTCTATCCCCATTCCCCCACGTACCGGAGGGCCTTGCGAGATGCCCTGCCTTCAGGGCGAGGGTAGCAGGTGCTCTCACAAATGCTTCCAGTGCAAATCAATGGACCATCTGATCGTGCAGTGTCCTCAATGGAGGGCCAAACAGCCGTGTCAGTGGTGTGGCAGTCGTACCCACCAGTACGATGTGTGCCTTATCCATCGGATCTCCCCCATGTTGCCCGCCTACGTCGACCCAGACAACCACCCTCGGTGGTGTGGTAAGTGCTTGCGATACGACGCAAAGCACGAGGAGATCCACTGCCCCCAGTATGAGCAGTGTCGAGAGTGTGGTGAGCACGGTTGCCACCTTTTTCTATGTCGCCATACCTGTCTGCACCCCCCTTCACCGATCCCTGACAGCATACCGGTCGAGGATGACTGGTACTATACCAGCAACTAGTCAAAGTCATGGCAACTTCGAGTCTGATGGGGGGGTAATGTTACGATTTTCGCCCTGCTATACAATATGACCTGGTTGCTTATCTGTCTCGTCTCATGTTCGCATATGTTTTTACCCATGATCCGCTTCAATTTACCCTTCGTCTCTTATCTCGCACCAACCCCATGACCGTAGGGGGGCCAGGGCTGTGGTCTCTAGCACCCGCTGACATCATTTGAGCCCCGCGTGCCCCCATGGGATTCCCTTGTACTTCTTATAGACTTCCTTTTCATACTTCCTTATCAGCTTGCTGGGGCCAGTACCTCAGGATCGCACCATGTGTTTGTACTTCACAAACACCCTGTACTAGTATATAAGTCACGCCCTACCTAGCTTGTACGGTAGACTTGACTTCTTGTGTAATACCACAATTGTCTTTGCCTCACGAATGTCTTTGACTCACCATTGCGCTTGAGTCCCCTTTCGCTCGCCTTTCCACTTGAGCCTCGACCTTCCACTATTATCCTTGTGTCCCTGGGAGACCAAGTGATACTTGTTCACCACCGAACTGAACCCTAACTGGTTCACACCTTACCGATCCCATTGACTTGCTGAAGTACATGTCGTACTTAACACCCCTGTGGTGGCGTTACATCGTATATCTTGGTGAATAGTGCCTTTGGCAATCCTGCCGTAAACCGGTCCAGGGTGTAGTGGTATGACACCTCACTATGCTAAGCTCAAGTGAAAGAGTTGTAAAGTGAACTGTCTGGCCTTCAGAACTCAAGCCTAGCGTGGAGATAAATCACGCACCAAACTTACAGTCACTGTGGAGCACGCAGGGTCAGGGTGGTCCTTATGCAGGAGCACAACTTGCAATGTCTCACAGTGGTAAGCTGAGTGGAGAACCAAGAGGACAAGTTAGATTGCATAGAGTAAGGAATACAAGAGATATGCACCTGAGTGGAGAACCAAGAGGACAAGTTGGTTCCACTCAGGACGCTACAGGAGGGTTTATATACGCTACTGGTGCTGAGCTTAAACTGAGTCTAAACACTATTACTAAGTGTACAGTAAGACTCCATGACTCAGGAGCTGACGCGTTGTATCTAATAATAGCGCTATCTATTGTGCTGACTGATGCACTGTCATAGCACTGATGCGATGCTTATCTTTGCTGAGTAAAACCTAATACAGTGAGTAAGTGTAAACTACTAAGCGTGTTCTAGAGCTGTCTAGAATGTTCCTTCCTTATCTACCAATCATGTGAGTCCGTACATATATGGAATGTGACTGGATTGGGTTGTCCCGTTAAGGGTACAACTGTCCCAGGGTCACGTGCTTGAATGTGCACATGATGGCAACATGTGACCAACAATATCTCGTACTTTGGCCCTTCATATCTTCCTTAAATAATTCCGTAAAAATACAGAAAAATAAGGAAAATAATATATGCGTTCATGACATCACCCCCCTTCTTAAGGGCTGATGTCCGCATTGGCCTCTGTGTACATATGAGATGCTTGCCAAGGCAAGGACGCATAGATGAGAGCCACTATTTTTCTAGGTGCGCCTGGATTCAAGGAGTGGAACTCCTTAACTTTATCCGGGGCGTGCGCTAGATTTTTGGCTGGCTCCCAAGTGTCCTTGCCCTCACCATAGCCCTTCCAGCGAACTAGGTACTTAAGAGTATGACCAAAGAGTTTGGAATCTCTTATGTGGTCCACTTCGTACTCTTCTTCCCCTTCGACTGTGATGGGCTCGGGTGGAGGTGGCATAAGCCTGTTGACTTCGTTTCCCTTGTAAGGGGAGAGGCGGTCTACATGAAATACATCATGGATCCATAATGCAGGAGGGAGTGCAAGCTTGTAGTCAACGTCACTTTTAACTTCGGTGACTTCAAATGGGCCTAACTGTTTAGGGCCCAGTTTGGACAACTTCTGGTGTATCTTTATCTGTTTTGCTTGCAACCAGACTTTGTCCCTGACGTTGAAGATGTATGGCTTGTGTCTCTGTTCAACGTCTGTCTGCATTCACCTTTTACTTAGGCATAGAGCTGCCTCTGCATCCTTTCTTGTGGAAACTAAGTGTTGTAGATGTTTATCGAGCGTTGGGATACCGGTAGGCCTACCAGCGGGAATGGTGAAGTCAGGTGTATAGCTGTATAGTAGCTCAAAGGGGGTGTGCCCCATAGCTGAGTTGAGCCTACTATTGATCACAAATTCTGCTGTAGGGAGCAGGTCTGCCCAATCATCCTGCCTCTTACTAATGAACAAGCGCAAGTAGACTTCTACTTCTTGATTTTTGCACTCTACCTGTCCATTAGCCTGAGGGTGATAGGCGGTAGTGAGACCTGCGTCTATCCCTAGTCGCTTGTACAGTGCCCGCATGCTCCTTGCAGCAAACTGGGGTCCCCTATCGCTGATAATTTTCTTGGGGATCCCGTGCAAGGGGAAGACTTGCTCAAAGTAGATGGATGCTACCCCATCAGCCGTGATTTGAGAGGTCACTGGAAATAGATGGATCTGTTTGGTGTAATGATCCACTATGTTAAGGATCATATCCCACGTGACATGGGCAGGGGGCCGATTAGATTGACTCCGACTATCTGCCATGGCCCCTCAGGTACTTCTTGCAGCTGAATTATGGCTTTGGGGTGCAGATCTTTGCGATATCGTTGGCATTGATCGCATCCTTCTACGTATGAGCTTATAAAGCCTGCCATGCGCGGCCACCAATAGTAGCGACTGACTAGCTCGATGGTGCCGTTCTTACCAGGGTGACCAGTGGTGACAGAGTCGTGGCATGACTTGACCACGTCTCGTCTTAATGTCCAATCATTGGGGACGTACAGTTTCCCCCTATGGTAAACTAGGCCATCATCTTCCTCCCACATCGCTACTCCATCCATGAGGGCTTTCGGAGTGGTCTTCTGTAGACTTTTAAGACCCTCTATGACTTCTGCCTCTTTGATGGATGCAAGTCTTATGCGATTTCCTAGGGAGTCCACTTCTGGGCGGAAGTGTGCTTGGGCGGCATTGAGGAAGTGCTTAGGTTGTAAAACCTGAACCTGGTGGTTATCCTCGTTGTCTCTGATGTGGTCTTTCGAAAATCTACTTAATGCATCGGCCTACATAGAGTCTCCCTTTTTATAGGTGATCTTAAAGGCGAAGCGACTTAGGTACAGAGCCCAGCAGGCTTGTCGTCGGTTTAAGTCTTTCATGCTTGCCCACCATTCCATGTTCTTATGGTCGGTGATCACCTCAAAGGAGATGCCTTCGAGGAAGTGTCTCCAATCCTCTAGGGCACGAATTAGGCCGAGCATTTCTCTGTCGTAGATTTCGTAGTTGCGTTTTCTTCCTTGCTCATAGACTGCGAGCGATACGCAATGGGGTGCCAGAGACCATCAGGATACTTTTGAGTAAGTATGCTGCCAGTAGCAAATCCTGAAGCATGGGTTTCGACTCTTGTTGGAAGCTGTGGGTCATACACTTTGAGAATGGGTTCTCGTATGAAGCTTTCCTTCAAGTGGTTGAAAGCCTTCTGCTGTTCAGAATGCCAGTTGTTACGATTTTTGCTCTACTGTACGATATGGTCTGACTGCTTATCTGTCTTATCTCGCATTCGTGTATGCCTTTATCTACGATCCGCTTCGATCCGTTCTTCGTCTCTTATCTCACACCAACCCCATGACCGTAGGGAAGCTGGGACCATGACTTTTAGAGCCCGCCAACGTCATTTGAGCCCTGCATACCCCTGCGGAATCCCCTTGTACTTCTTATGGACTTTCCCTTTCACGCTTCCTTATCAGCTCACTGGGGCCAGCACCTCAGGATCGCGCCATGTGTTTGTACCTTACAAACACCCTGTACTAGTATATAAGTCATGCCCTACCTAGCTTGTATGGTAGACTTGACTTCTTGTGTAATACCACAATTGTCTTCGCCTCACGAACGACCTTGACTCGCTGTTGCGCTTGAGTCCCCTTTTGCTCGCTTTCTCACTTGAGCCTTGACTTTCCGCTATTATCCTTGGGTCCCTGGGAGACCAAGTGATACTTATTCATCACCGAACTGAACCCTGACCGGTTCGCGCTTTTCCGATCCCGCTGACTTAACCGAAGTACATGTTGTACTTAACACCCCTGTGGTGGCGTTACATTAAGTCAAGTCTCTCACAGTGGTGACGTCCAGTCGCAGCTGAACCAAGTTTAGGCCCAAATACATTGACCACCTTAGCTCAGACGAACTATCAGATAGAGTCAAAGGAACCGCGGTCTGGGCAGAACACAACAGAGTCGAAGGATATTTCATCTTTGACCCCTCGACACGATCATATCGACAGATTCATTACCTCAACGACAGGCACCTCTGGGCCTTTATTGAATATTCCCCATCTGAAGGAGCGTGGTACACTACAGGACCAGTACCCCTCACCCTGAACACTGGACCCTTAGGATCCTCTACCCCTTTGGGCATTGTTATCGACCCTCCTAGCACCCCATCCCCTAGCGTATCTGTGCCAACAACAGACCTCCCCACCTCGGCGTTCCCATCCTACTCGATGGCCCAACAAGGACAGGCATCCGCAAGTACCACCCTCACAAGTGGAGGAGGGATACCCAGCAGAAGTGGAGCCCCTGCCGGAGGAACACCCGCCAGCGGTGGTGGTGGCGGTGGTGGCGGCGGTGGCGGTGGACCAGCACCAGCCAGAGGACTCGCACCAGCCCCTGGTGGAAATGGCCGCCTGGGAGGAAACCCCCCACCTGAGTTTGATGGGAATCGGGAGAAAAGCAAGGCATTCTTACATGCCTTCAAACTATACTGCAGAATGAACCCGACGGTGGACCTGCTGGCAGTACCAGGACAACGGGCCATGGCCTTCCTCTCCTACATTCGAGGACCACTCGTTGACGACTGGGTTGACGAGCAGATGAGATGGCTCAATGACCAGATAGCGGCAGGAGTCCTACGAACCCAAAACAACCTCTGGAACGAGGTAGAAACCCGGTTCTTGCAGGCATATACCGACACTGCAGAACAGACGAAGGCCTGCAAAGCCTTACAGACACTAGCGATGAAAGGAGAAGACATCGACTCCTATATCACCCAATTCGAGAACCTAACCATGAAGGCCGGATATGGCCCAGACGAAGCTACGACACTAGAGTTGTTCCAGGATGGACTCCTGAACCAGTTAGTAATTCACGCTATCCGCTTCCAGCACCCAGTCACGTGGGAAGACTGGAAGCGGGCTGCCCGATTACAACAGGCTGAGTACCTGGTCTTAAAGGACCAACTTGGCAAGAACCGAACCCCGCGTCAGAAGAAGGGAGGGCATAACTGCGAACAGTGGGTACAAGCCCTCAACAAGAATCGCAACCCAAACACCATGGATGTTGGATGTGCCCGAGCCTCTGTGGCTCTCACCGACGTGGACTGAATCCAACTTCAGAAGGAGGGGCGTTGTTTTAGATGCCGTGCTACGGGGCACATCTCGCGTAACTGCCCACAAAAGGGCACTCAAATTGCTACTTCCTCCACGACCACCCAACCAGCTTCCATCCCCGCTCCCCCGACCAACCAGCTCCTGCCGTCACTACTGTCGCCATACAATCTAACCACGTACTTTCAGCGGAAGAACAGGCTGAAGCACAGATCGCTGCGATGAGAGCACAACCCCCAGAAGTACAAGATCTTATGGTGGAAAAGTTATTCGCAAAAGAGGATTTTCTCGACGCTTGAACCTGGCGGCCTGGGCTAGAGCACTCAATATAAACGTGTACCATAGCAGATATCGATCTATGCGAATCCCAGTACTCTTTAAATCTGCACATGCAACGGCCGAACGACAAGTGCTCCTAGATTCGGGAGCGACAGACAATTTCATCTGCGCCTCACTTCTGAAACGGCTGCAGATCGGAACACGTGACATCACACAACCAATATGCATTTGGAATGTGGACGGGACTCACAACCAAGACGGAGCGATTACCCAATACACCGACTTGAACGTCCGCACAGGGGACGATACCAAGACGCTTCGCTTCCTAGTAACGAACCTGGGAAGGGACAAAGTTATACTGGGTTATCCATGGTTCTCAGCGTTCGAACCACGTGTGAAGTGTGGAGAAGCAACGCTGAACGAAGACTTTCAACCAGTAGTCATATCCAGTCTCCAGTCGTCGGACGAAGCCACTCCCATAGAAGCATCTATACGGGCGTTGGAGACGTATCAACTCGACGAGGAAGCGTGGGAACAAATCGCAGACGATGAGCAAGAGCCCTGTGTGGCATTGCTGCGGAAGACTACGACGGCGTCGGAACTGGCACAACAAGAAGCAGCCAAGCGAGAGGTGCGCACCTTCGAAGAAATGGTCCCACCAGAATACCGGCGATATCGCAAGGTGTTCAGCGAGGAAGCGTCGCATCATTTCCTGCCAAAACGACCATGGGACCACGCCATCGACCTAATGCCTAACATGCCCGCATCAATGGACTGTAAAGTATATCCATTGACACAAGAGGAGGACAAAGCCCTAGACGTGTTCCTTGCCGAACAGTTGGAAAGAGGGTACATCCGACCATCGAAGTCCCCATATGTATCACCATTCTTCTTCATAAAGAAGAAAGACAGGAAGCTCAGACCTGTACAAGACTACAGACGACTGAATGAAGTCACTGTCCGTAACCACTACCCCCTGCCCCTCATCCCCAAGCTCATTGACAAAATCCGGGATGCGCGACTCTTTATGAAACTAGACATCCGTTGGGGGTATAACAACATCCGTGTGGACGAAGGAGACGAGTGGAAGGCGGCCTTCAAAACGAACAAAGGAGCCTTCGAACCACTCGTAATGTACTTCGGTCTTACGAACTCCCCTGCGACGTTTCAAGCGATGATGGATTTCACGTTTCGAGGGCCAGTGTTGATGAACGAGGTGATCATATACATGGACGACATCCTTATTGCAACCGTCGACGACCTCCAACGTCATCAAGAAAGAGTCCACCAAGTCCTGACCATCTGCAAAGAAAGCGACCTATATATCAAACCAGAGAAGTGCGAATTCGAGGTGCGCGAAACGGAGTACCTTGGACTCATCATCGGACACGGAAGACTGCGAATGGACCCCGTAAAAGTACGAGGGATTCGCAAATGGCAACCCCCGAAGAGCCTTAAGGAAGTGCGCGCCTTTATCGGCTTTTGTAACTTCTACCGCCGATTCATCAAAGGGTTCTCAACACTTGCACGCCCCCTCCATGACCTTACAAAGAAAGACACCCCGTGGTACTGGGGGGCAGAACAGCAACGTGCGTTTGAATGCATCAAAGACCAGATATGTCAGGAACCAGTACTCCTTTCTCCTGACCTGACGAAGCCATTCGAAATGGAAGTGGACGCGTCCAATGTCGCCATTGGCGCCATCCTCAACCAACTAGGAAGCAATCGAAAACTCCACCCAGTAGCGTTCCATTCAGAGTCACTATCCCAAGCTGAACGGAACTACGATATCTACGACTGAGAACTACTGGCAGTGGTCAAGGCCTTGCGTGCTTGGCACACGTACCTCGTTGGCTCCCCCCATAAAATCATTATACACACCGATCACGCCAACCTTCAGTACTGGAAGGAACCGCGAAAAATCAGTCGACGAGTGGCACACGAATTCCTGGAACTATCTGAATACAATTTCATATTGAAGCACGTATCTGGGATCAGGAATGGCCGTGCAGACGCCCTATCCCGATGAGCCGATTACGCACCAGGCGACGAAGATAACAATGATGTCGTCGTCCTCCCAGCAGACCGCTTCATCCGAGCCACAGAAATGTCAATGCACGACATGGACATTTGGACCCAGATAGCACAAAACCTTGATGAATCCCAAGTACTGCGTTGGGTTGAACCGCACAATCTAAAGAAACACGAAGGGTTATGGTGGAAGGGCGAAGCTCTTGTCGTTATTGGGGATAACGATCTTAAGCGGGGGGTAATCACCTTTTTCCACGATACACCTGCAATGGGACACCCCGGAATCACAAACACTTACAAACTCTTACGACGAGATTACTGGTGGCCCAACATGCACAAAGACATCGAGGAATACGTTAAGGGCTGTGCTACATGCCAAGCCAACAAAATCAACCCCCACCGACAAAAACCACACCTTTTCCCCATTACAACCGACCCAGACGCAGAACCTTTCGAAGTTGTGGCCATGGATTTTATCACGAAGCTACCACTGTCGCAAGGATATGACTCAATACTCACCATTACTGTTACATCTCGGATTGATCGGCGCCTCGGGCCGGGAAGTGGACACTGACACGTCGGCTATGACACCACGGTCAGCAGTAATATGTCATGGACTTGTAGGATCAGTCAGCCGGGTAAGCTCCGGCACATGTGATTGTACGATAACGGACCGGATCTTGTAGTGACTCGATGTGACTCATACTAGGATAGCGGTATTAGGGTTTGCTCTACTTACGCTATTGGCTAGTAGTATTCGAGCAGCGCTTTAAAGCCCGCGAGTATCTGTATAAGTAGAGGAGTGCGAAGACCAAGAGCAGCATCTTGGTCTTCTTCTAATACCACTACTGTCTACTCGTCTTTGCTAAGAGGTCTCCCCCCTCTTAAGTGAGTGTCTGGCATATCCCCTTAGACCAGGGATCCCCATGGCTTATAGTTTGCCTGTCCCTTCCGGGATCAGTGGAATACCCTGCATGTAACGTCTACCACTGACGTTTGCCTGACTTAGGCTTCCTGTTTGGTGGCGATCCTCAAGAGTCGATAGTTGCGGTTGGCGAATGTACTAGCGTAGAATGCGGGATGGGGTTGAAGACTTTCGTCTCGTCCGAAGTATGCATGAAGGTCTTCGAGCTGAGGGACTCCTACGGGTACTCGATCGATGTATTGAGCATTGGGCCACGAGGCCCTGTCGAGGATGTAAAAGTTGTGATATGGGGACGCTACCCGATCGTTGCGATATAAGAAGACTTGATAGGCCGCGATGTTGACAGGATATTCCACTGATCCGCAAAGGGACAGGCAAAGGATAAGTCACGGGAATCCCTGGTCTAAGGGGATATGCCGGACACTCACTTAAGAGGGGGAACCTCTTAGTAAAGACAAGTAGAAGAAGGTGGTATTTGAAGAAGACCAAGATGCTGTTCTTGGTCTTCGCACTACTCTACTTATACAGATACGCGCAGGCTTTGAAGCGCTGCTGGAATACTACTAGCCAATAGCGTAAGTAGAGCAAACCCTAGTACAACTATCCTAGTATGAGTCACGTCGAGTCATTACAAGATCCGATCCGTTATTGTACAATCACCTATGCTGGAGCTTACCCAGCTTACTGATCCACAAGTCCATGATGATATACTGCTGACGGCGATGTCATCGTCGACGCGTCAGTGTCCACTTCCCGGCCTGAGGCGCCAATCAAACCGAAACGTAACATCACCCCCTTCTTATGGTCGAGCCCCAGCTCGACCCCGCTGAGCCACCTCCCACTGTTCCGCTACCTGCTGCCCCGCCTCTAACCCTGGGCGGTATGAGTCCCGCTCCACCTCGATGCGCGTGATCGCGTTGGCCCGCTGCAGGCGAAGCACGCATTCCCGTTGTACCCTTGCGACTTTGTCCAACTCCTCCGTGAGTTGGGCCAACTCCGCCTCCTTCGCTTCGACCCCCGCTTGGGCACAGCGGTATCGGTGGACCTCCGCTGTCAGCGTGAGATCTTTCATGCCCGTGAGGGCACGGTCTACCGACTCCCGCATGATGCTGCGCTGATCCAGGAAGATCAGATCGTCGTCACAGTAAGCGGTGTCTCGGGGGTAGTCGTAGTTCGGGGCGGCGTGCACCGGCTTGCCGTACTGCTGGTTGCTGCCTCTCCTGTAGGCAAGGACGAAGGGGTCCGCCGTGAGGATGAGCTGCATATACCGAGCTGGGTGCAGCCGGTCCTGAGCATCGCGGATCTGGAAAGGGATATAGTGTACTCCCCTGTTGTATCTGAACCTGAGGGGTGGAGGAGTCTCCACTTGGCATCGGGAAACCGGACTGTGTTCTTCCGCATGATAGATGCGGACCTTGGGTCGAGGATTCTGCGGCATACGGATGGGCTCCCCATCTGTGGTGCATAGCGGAGGGGTTTCGTTGTGCGTGGTGGTGAGGTGGTTGCCGTAAGTGAGGTGTTGGTGTAGAGGGCAATGTTCCTCTGATAAGTACCGGTCGAAGTCCCGGTCCTCTTGTACTTGAGCTTCATCCGTATCGGGCCCCCCGGACGTTGACATGTGTGTCGGCGAAGGATCTCTTGAACCAACTCTTGTAGTGGTTGGTGAAGGAAGGAGGGATGGTACGGGGGTAGATGGACGACTGCCTCCGTTGTGAATGGGCTGGGGAAGCGACAGGGGTGATGATGGCGCGTTTTGAACGATGAGGGTAGGTTGTACTGAGATGGGAAGGAGGTCGTCGAGGACATAGTGTACTTGTACTGGCGACTGGGACATGAGTAGATGAGAGAGGGAGTGAAGGAGATGGGGACGTCTCTTGGGATTTCCCTGCGCTTATATGTGTTTCCCTGGCGGGGTTTGAACGTTTGAATTCCCGAATCGCTTCATCGGCAAACACGTCATCCTTGGAGATCTACTGATTGTCCAAGTCCGGATATCCGCGCCACTTGACCAAATACTGCAGTTTCTTTGTTCTGCCGAATCGTCGGGAGTCTAGAATCTTCTCAACTTCGTATTCTTCTTCCCCATCAATCAAATCTGGCGGCGGGTGCTGATAGTTTGGTCCGTGCGTGGGAGTCTCTTTGTACGGAGTGAGGAGGTCTGTATGGAACACTGGATGGATGCTCCACTGCGTGGGAAGTTCTAGGCGATAATTGACTGCGGACATCACCTGGACGATCTGGAAGGGTCCATGTCTTCGAGGCGCGAGTTTCACGGTTGGCTGGTTGGTGCGTAGGTGGCGCCCTTCGAGCCACACGAGGTCCCCAACTTGGTATTTTGGGGTGTCCTTGTGTTTGATCCACCCCTGCTGCACTTTGATCATCAGTTCCTGGGCGTGTGTTCTGGCTTCTCTGAACTGCTGTACTCGTAGCGCCACCTGTGGGATAGGGGAAGGTCGGTCGGTCCAATCAGCGCGTGGGTTGTATCCCATAAGAACGTTAAATGGGGATTCTTTAGTCGATTCGTTTGGCCAATTGTTGTGCGTAAATTCCGCCATTGGTAGGTATTGTGTCCAGTTATCCTGCCGCTCGTTGACCCAGAATCTCAGGTACTGTTCCAGCCATTGGTTGGTTCGTTCCGATTGGCCGTCAGTCCTGGGGTGATACGCCATGGAAATATTCTGTTCGATGCCGAGTATTCGGCATAGTTCACGGGTGAACTTTGACGCGAATCTAGGGTCTCGATCACTGATGATGCGCACTGGCAGTCCGAATCTGGGAAAAACATGTGTCACATACAGGGCTGCAGTTCCTTCCGCGCTTATTTCTTCCAGGCACGGGATGAATATCGCCGCTTTGGAGCAGTCGTGGTCTGTTACTGTCAGTATGGAGTCGCAGCCGTCCGATTGAGGTAACTTGGTGATAAAGTCTAGGGCTATGACTTTGAATGGGGTTGCTTCTGGTTTTGGGAATATCGGTTGCAGAGGTGCGTGTGTTGGTCTATTGTTGACTTTGATCCGTTGGCAGTTGGCGCATCCTTTGACATAATCTTGTGTTTCTTGCCGAAGTCCTGGCCACCAATAGTATCTTTCGATCAATTTGATGGTTCGGTTAATTCCCGGGTGTCCATATGCGAGAGTGTCGTGGTGGGCTTGTATAATACGTCTTCGTTCATGGGCATTGCCTGTCACCACCCTTTGCCCCTCTTTGTACCAAGTGCCTTCGATGAGTTTGAGCTTGTGTGGGTCTGTCCATTTTGCGACTATTTTGCTATCCTGGGTGTATACCGGGTATGTGGGTTGCATTTCATCTACTTGGATTGTTGAGCTCATGTGTGTCAGATTGTCTGTTGTGTCGATTGTTGCAGCTCTGACGAATATATGGTCCGGGAGTACTGTGACTTGTTCGTTGTCATGTTCTCCTTGGTCGTAGTCGGGTCTCCTTGACAGGGCATCTGCTCTTCCATTCGCCGTGCCCTTGATGTGGTGAATCTCTATGTCGTATTCAGAGAGTTCTAGTACTTCCCTTGCTACTCGTCTGCTTATCTTTTGCGGGGATCTCCAGTATTGCAGGTTCATGTGGTCGGAGAATACTTTGATTTTGTGTGGTGATCCTGCAAGGTAGGACCTCCAGTTTCTTAGCGCTTTGACGATGGCTAATAACTCTAGGTCGTAGATGTCGTAGTTCCTTTCTGCCGCGTTGAGGGTGCTGGAGTAGTAGGTGATTGGGTGTCGTTTGTTGTCTTTGTCACGCTGGAGTAGTACTGCTCCTACTGCATATCCTGAAGCATCAACTTCTAGTTCGAATGGTTTGTCTAGTTCCGGGTGTTTGAGTACCGGTTCTTCTGTTACCAGGGCCTTTAGTTTGTCGAACGCTGTTTGTTGTTCCGTTCCCCATTGCCATTCCGTGTCTTTACGCGTGAGTTTGTTGAGTGGGCATGTGTGAGTGGCAAAACCTCGAATGAAAGCGCGGTAGAAGTTACAGAATCCTAGGAATGATTGCACCTGTTTGACATTTTTGGGGGTTGGCCATTCGCGAATTCCGGAGATTTTGACGGGGTCCATGCGAATCACCCCCTTCTTAATGATTACCCCCAGGTAATCGAGGGTGTCAGCGTGAAATGTGCATTTCTCCAGCTTGAGGTATAGGTCGTGTTGTTCTAGCAGGTCTAGGATGTCGTGGACGGCTTCTGTGTGTGCTTCCTCCGTTGTGGCTGTAGCAACCCTGATGTCGTCCATATATACGCGAATGATGGTTCCCTTCTTCTCGTGATGTTCAATAAGGGGTCCAAAGATCCAATTCATCATTGCTTGAAATGTTGCCGGTGCGTTGGTCATTCCGAAGTACATTACCAGGGGTTCAAAGAAACCACGTTTGGTTTTGAACACTGCTTTGTATTCGTCTCCGGGTTTGATTCTGATATTGGTATATCCCCATCGGATGTCGAACTTGGAAAATATCCAACCCCCGCTGAGGTCTGCGATCAGTTGTGGTATGAGCAGGAGTGGGTATTGGTTGCGTATGGTCCATGTATTGAGTTCCCTGTAGTCCTGTACCGGCTGTAGTTTTCCGTCCTTCTTTTTAACGAAGAAGAAGGGGGCTGCGTACTGTGATTTCGATGGTCGAATATATCCTTTGGCCAGTTGTTCGTCCAAGAATTCCTCCAAGGCTTTGTCTTCCGTTTGGTTGAGTGGGTAGACTTTGCAGTTGATGTGGTCTGGAGCATTTGGTTTGAGGTCGATAGCGTGGTCCCATGGCCTTGATGGCGGAAATCGGTAGGATTCTTCCTCACTGAATACCTTTGTGTGTCTTTTGTATTCTTCGGGGAGTTCCTTCTTCTCCGTTGATTCCTTTGCCAGGATTGCCAGGTCGGTTGCCGTTGTTCGTAGGTGTGCCGGGGTTGTTTCCTCCTCTAGTTCGTTGAAGGCCTGTGTTCATTCTTCATCTTGTATTTTTGTGATGATGCTTCGAAGTTCCGTTTGGGTGTCCACTGGGTTTGGAGGTTTGTTGGGGTTGGTGGTTCGTATGATGATGGGGTATTGTTTTGTGTCCATGGTGGCGGTAGCCCATTGTATCCGTGGTTGAAAGATTGCTAACCACGGGTAGCCAAGGATGAGGTCTTCTCCTCCTACGTTCGTGACTAGAAATTGGATGGTTTTAAGTTTTCCATCAGTCTGTATGTTTAGGTCAATGCAGTGGGTGATTTTCCCCCCTTTGTTATGCGTCCTGTCGATGTTCCATATGTTGCGGGGATTCGGTAATTCTTTAGTCCCCAAGTGCATCCGTTTGACAAAGTCAGGATGTATGAAGTTGTGGGTGGCTCCGGAGTCCACCAGTGCTCTTTTGTTGGCCATGAAGTAACTCGTGCGAATCAAAACTGGGACATGCATAGATCAATAGTGCGTGATAAACGTTGAGTTACAATTTAAAGCCCTCACCCAGGCCGTTGGGTTCAGGCATGTGGAAAATCCTGTCTTCCCATCATTTCCCTCATGAACATTCCCCTCTGTTCCTCTGATAGGGCCATGACTTGGCCCAGTAGGTCGCCTACTTGAGAGCTGGTGGTGGCTCGACTGGCTTGGACTGGTTCGTCCAAGTCGATTAGGGGTTCTTCTGCCACGCTTTGTGGTGCGGTTGGGATTTCCTCGATGTATGCGCTTCTTCCTCGCGCCCTTCGTGGCTGGTTACAGTCTCGTGAGAAGTGTCCCTTCTGGTCGCAGTTGTAACAGGTTACGTCCCTTATATTCAGGACTCCACGTCCTCCTCCTCTGCGTTGCATGAATCCGGCTCTTGGTGGGAATGGGGGTCTTCCTGGGGTCCAGTTTCTAGGGTCTTCTGGGTGGTTTCGGTTTACGTCGCCGATTTCTGCGACTCTTGCCCTAATCCTCCCAGGAGTGGTGTCCATTGCATCGGGGTGATTGTGGTATTGTTGCCATCCTTGTTGACCTCTTTGTTGTTGTGGGGGTTGGAACCGAAATGGTTGGTTTGAGCGAGGGCGTTGTAGGTTTTGTGGTTGTCTCCCGAAACCGCCTTCTCTGGCCTTCATATGCAGGTAGCGTTTCTGCTGTTCGATGAGCACACTTTTCCATTGGGAGTAGCTGTGCGGGTTGTGGAATTGGTAGGCGTTTTGGTATAGTTTGAGGGGGACGCCTCTCGTGAACTTGTCAAGGACCAGGGGTTCATCCAGTCGATAGTCAGCCTGTCGGACCAGCTTTTTGAATTTAGTGACGTAGCTGTCAATGTCTTCGTTCATCATCTTGAACCCTTTGTCGAGTTCTACTCTTGCGCGATCCTTTTCCAGGTTGTCGTGGAACTGTCCCTTGAATGCGAGTTCTACTCCCGCCCAGAGCCATGGGTCGTTCCTGTTTGTTTGGGTATCGAGCCATTTGGCGGTCTCTGTTGCCCATTCGTCTACGAGTGGTCCTTGGATGTAGGTGAGGAACATCATGGCTTTGATGTAAGGAACTTTGAGGCTTTTGTTGGCAGCATTGACTCCTGCGAATCGGTTCCATTGAGCGAGAAAGGCTTCTGCTTCATCGCAACTTCCTGTGAAGATCTTGGGTTCCTTCCCTATGAACTTGTCGGTGTCCGGCATTACCCATGTCGGTATTTCTGCGTGTTCGTCACCATGGGGGTTATCGTCGGGGTTACCTCTGGGTGGTCCTCCCTCGCCTCCTCCGGGTGGTCCTCCTGGGAGTGGCTGGTACTCGTTTTTGCCAAGCAGGGCTGTCCGAGCTGCGGCCATGGTTGTAGTGATTGTAGACATATTGGTGGGGATTAACTCAGTGATTTGTTTTAATTGCTCCTCCTCCTGTTCGTCTCTGATTACGATTTCTTCCGGGTTGCTCTTGATCGATGGTGATGGTGCGGGTGTTTTTGGTGTTGGGGATCGGAGGGGTTCTTCGTCTTCTCCGTCAATTGTTCCCCACTGGTCTCTGGTGACAACTTCTGATTGTTTGATGTCAAGGTTGAGGACTGAGCTTGCTGGTCTGGTGGCTTGTAGTTTGTCGCGTCCGGCGTCCCAACGTACTTCTACCCAGCAGTGGTTGTCAAAGTTGAATTCTACTGGGATGAGTCGTTGGTTGTTCTGCTGGTCAAAGTAGTAGGTAATGTAGCCTGGTGTCTCTGCGTCGTCCTTCCAAAATGCAGATCCTAGGTATTTCTTGGGTACGTTGCGATCTCCTCGTCTGTTGATGTAATAGGGTCTGAACGGGACCCAGAGTTCTTTGGTTGTTGGATTGGCCATGGTGGGATCTTGGTCTTAATGTAACGTCTACCACTGACGTTTGCCTGACTTAGGCTTCCTGTTTGGTGGCGATCCTCAAGAGTCGATAGTTGCGGTTGGCGAATGTACTAGCATAGAATGCAGGATGGGGTTGAAGACTTTCGTCTCGTCCGAAGTATGTGTGAAGGTCTTCGAGCTGAGGGACTCCTACGGGTACTCAATCGATGTATTGAGCGTTGGGCCACGAGGCACTGTCGAGGATGTAAAAGTTGTGATATGGGGACGCTACCCGATCGTTGCGATATAAGAAGACTTGACAGGCCGCGATGTCGACAGGATATTCCACTGATCCATGAAGGGACAGGCAAAGGATAAGTCATGGGAATCCCTGGTCTAAGGGGATATGCCGGACACTCACTTAAGAGGGGGAACCTCTTAGTAAAGACAAGTAGAAGAAGGTGGTATTTGAAGAAGACCAAGATGCTGTTCTTGGTCTTCGCACTACTCTACTTATACAGATACGCGCGGGCTTTGAAGCGCCGCTGGAATACTACTAGCCAATAGCGTAAGTAGAGCAAACCCTAGTACGACTATCCTAGTATGAGTCACGTCGAGTCATTACAAGATCCGATCCGTTATTGTACAATCACCTATGCCGGAGCTTACCCGGCTTACTGATCCACAAGTCCATGACGATATACTGCTGACGGCGATGTCATCGTCGATGCGTCAGTGTCCACTTCCCGGCCCGAGGCGCCGATCAAACCGAAACGTAACACTCACCCTCTTATCTCCCATGTAAGGGAAGACGAAGAATGTGGCTCCCAAGAAAGGGAAACAGACAGCTCGTCTAGCACAAGCTCAGTATCCCAGCAGAGCTTGCTCAAAATTCGCCCTCCCTCCTCCCACTAAGAAAGAAAAGGAGTTCATATCTCATGTCCAAGACTGGGATGAGATCTCACCAGACAAACAACTCCTTCTCTTAGAAGACTTTCGTCGGGCCCAAGAGAAACTAGAAAGGGAAGAGAGACAGAAGAAGTTAGACGAGATGTCACAACCTAGTGGAAGCACCCTCCCTCCTGCAGTACCACCTACACCACTCCCCCCTCCCACAGTCCAGGACTGTCTGGACCTCATCAATCACCTCGGCATAGCCATTGGTAACCTCGCACAACAAGTCACAGCCCTGACAGCGCAGGTGGCCTCAGCAACCACCACTCGCCCAGGAAATGGGAAAAACAAGGAAATAGTGGCCCGCCCCAAAGCTTGGGATGGGAAAGGCTCCTCCTCGGACACCCGTCATTTCCTTGCCGCCTTCCACAACTGGGCAGGATCACTAGGGGATGCCATGAACACATGGCATACAGTGGATAGCAAGTGGTATGCAGACGAGCACAGGTGGATTGCTGCTGCCCTCAATCTGATGGAAGGGGACACTAAAACCTGGGCACTCCCATATCTGGAGTCCGCCAACCAAGGGACTATTCCCTTTGGAGGAAACTGGTCGGACTTCGTCAAGGAGTTCAACCGCAGGTTCAGCCCCCTAGACATCCAAGACATAGCTCGAGAGGTGCTAAAGAAAACAAGACAGGGTAAAAAGATGGTTGCCGAATATGCATCCATATTCGAGCAGTACTCTGGACAGACCAGGTGGTCCATCATTGACCTCTGCACCCGCTTCTATGACAGTCTCACAGATGAGATCAAGGACCTCCTAGCCATCACAGACAAGCCCCACAACACATACGACGAGCTCAAGCAGAGTGCGCAAGTCATCGATCAACGACTGGGCCAACACCAGAGTGAGAAGAAAGGAAAATCTTCATCGTCATCACCACACACTACCTCCAACCCTGATGCCATGCAAGTCAATGCCACATGTCAGCAAGGCAACAAAGCGAAGGAGGAGATCTTCAAAACTCGGGGTGAGTTTCAAGTATGGATGAGAGGGAGATGTTACGGGTGTGGTTCGAAGGAACACACAAAGAAGGATGGAAATCATGAATGCGACGTTTGCAACTGGTGCCAGAGAGCAGGGCACCGAGCAAATGTCTGCCAAAACAAAAGGATGGGGAAACCGGCTAAAGCAAAAGCTGCAGCAACAATGGAGTCCCCTAGTCCACCATCGTCGACCAATACTGCAGCAGCAGCTGCCACAAGCACTTCCCCCGCCCAGACGTCCCAGGCAGATGTGGTGAAGTTGTTGGGAATGTTGGAGAAGCAGCAAGAACAGCTGGATGCGTTCAAAGTGGCTTTTTAGATCAGGGGTCGCATATAGCTGCAACTGGCCCCTCTACAGTAGATGACTCAGCTTCATGTAGTTGTAATATGTGTTTACGCTCTCGCCTCGTTTCGGACTCACCTTCTGTAATTCATACGACTCATGCCTGTAAGTTAGATAGTAGTGTTAGTTCAGCTTCTTGTTTTCCTGATCCTATTACATCTACATCTGCCTTGGAGATGAACAATAGTAGTGTTTCTTTTGCTCCACTTTCTTCAGAAGCAATGTTGCACGTGATGATTTCTGATGCAGCACTGTCTTCTACTATTATTCCCGAAACAAAAGATAAAAAATCACATTTTCATATTTCTGTATATTTAAAAGGACATCATCGTACTGTAAAAGTAGCAGCAATGGTAGACTCTGGGGCAACTTCATTGTTCCTGGACAAAAGGTACACTGACCGCCACAAGATGTTGCAGGTTCCCCTTGCGAGCCCTATCACCCTATACAACATAGATGGGACTCTCAATGAAGCTGGTAGTATCACCCACAAAGTCAGACTTACTCTAAAAGTCGGCCCTAGTGAAGAAAGCCATGACTTTCTAGTCACTTCACTCGGCCCAGAGAACATCATTTTGGGACTACCATGGCTAAGGCAAAGGAACCTGCAAATAGATTGGCAGGAAGGCACGATGCGCCTCAACTCGACCGCTGAAACAGCGCCACCAGAGTTGGAGGTAGAAGTGACACGCATTATGGCAAACCGAATGGAATGCTGCCATCTCCTTGCGGAGAAAGTGCTAGATACAGTCCAAGACGAAGTTTTCTGTTTGGCAGGCTTCACATACTCTCAGCAGATCACCAAGAAAGCCACTGCCTCCAAACCTAAGAAAACCTTCGAAGAAATGGTACCGAAGCACTACAGAGACTTCGCAAAAGTTTTCTCTGAGGAGGAATCCCAGAGGCTCCCTGAGCATCAACTGTGGGATCATGCAATAGACCTTGAACCAGATGCCGTTAAACACTGGAGGGTCAAAACGTATCCCATGTCTCCAAGCGAGCAAGTGGAACTCGATAAATTCCTGCAAGAACACATCTCAAAAGGGTACCTGGTCCCATCCAAGTCACCGATGGCCTCACCAGTATTCTTCATTAAGAAAAAGGATGGCAAACTCCATCTAGTGCAGGATTACCGTTGTCTTAATAAAATTACTATTAAGAATTGATATCCACTACCACTCGCTGCCGACATCATAAACCGGTTGAAAGGAGCTAAGGTCTTCACCAAATTTGACGTAAGATGGGGGTATCACAACATCCGGATTAAACCTGGAGATGAATGGAAAGGTGCCATAATCACCAATCGAGGGCTGTACGAACCCAAGGTCATGTACTTCGGTATGACCAACAGCCCAGCCACCTTCCAAGCCCTCATGAATGCCGTCTTCGCCGATCTCATCGCAGCAGGAGAGGTCGCAGTATACATGGATGATATCCTCATCTATAGTAACTCCCTGGAGCACCATCGCAAGATTGTACGCGAAGTGCTCAGGAGACTGCAAGAGCATGACCTCTATCTCAAACCTGAAAAATGCGACTTTGAAAGGCAAGAAATGGAATACCTCGGGATGATAATCCGTCCTGGAGAAGTGCAGATGGACCCTGGCAAGGTCGCTGCAGTAAGGGAGTGGCCTACACCCACAACGCTCAGAGAAGTCAGAGCATTTATCAGGTTCACCAACTTCTATCGTCGATTCATCAAGGACTTCGTGGCTATCGCCCGACCCTTGCATGACCTCACAAAGAAGGACACTCCATGGCACTGGTGTAATGCCACCACAGGGGCGTTAAGTACGACGTGTACTTCGGTTAAGTCAGCGGTATCGGAAAAGCGCGAACCGGTCAGGGTTCAGTTCAGTGATGAATAAGTATCACTTGGTCTCCCAGGGACCCAAGGATAATAGTGGAAAGTCAAGGCTCAAGCGAGAAAGCGAGCAAAAGGGGACTCAAGCGCAACAGCGAGTCAAGGTCGTTCATGAGGCGAAGACCATTGTGGTATTACACAAGAAGTCAAGTCTACCGTACAAGCTAGGTAGGGTGTGACTTATATACTAGTACAGGGTGTTTGTAAGGTACAAACACATGGCGCGATCCTGAGGTGCTGGCCCCAGCGAGCTGATAAGGAAGTGTGAAAGGGAAAGTCCATAAGAAGTACAAGGGGATTCCGTGGGGGTACGCAGGGCTCAAATGACGTCGGCGGGCTCTAGAAGTCATGGTCCCAGCTTTCCTACGGTCATGGGGTTGGTGTGAGATAAGAGACGAAGAACAGATCGAAGCGGATCGTAGATAAAGGCATACACAAATGCGAGATAAGACAGATAAGCAGTCAGACCATATCGTACAGTAGAGCAAAAATCGTAACATTACCCCCCCGTCAGATTCGAAGTCGCCACAACTTCGACTAGTCGCTGGTGTAGTACCAGTCGTCCTCGACCGGTACCGTGTCGGGGATTGGTGAAGGGGGGCGTGGACAAGTATGACGGCGTAAAAACAGATGACGACCGCGCTCACCGCACTCCTGACACTGTTCGTACTGGGGGCAGTGGATCTCCTCATGTCTTGCGTCATATCGCAAGCACTTGCCACACCACTGAGGACGGTCGTCCGGATCCACGTAGGCGGGTGACATGGGGGAAATCCGGCGAATGAGGCACACATCGTACTGATGAGTGTGGCTACCACACCACTGACATGGCTGCTTGGCCCTCCGTTGAGGACACTGCACGATCAAGTGGTCCGTCGATTTACACTGAAAGCACTTACGAGGGCGTCTGCTACCCTTGCCCTGAAGGCAGGGCATCTCGCAGGGCCCTCCAGCGCACGGGGGAATGGGGATGGCGTCGGGAGTGGATCAGGGACGTACAAATTTAGCTTGGAGCTCGTCATACTTTTCCGATATGAGGGGTACTGCCTGTGCATACTGCAGCCTCTTCCGCACACTCGCAAGGTTCATGTCAACATGGAACTGATCGTGCGTGAGATCTGTCTCAAGTCGGCGAAGCTCTGACTGCTGTACTGCCACCGCTTCCCGTTGCAGGAGGCACTCTCGCAAGCAAGACATGTCCATGTGGAGGCGGACGTCCTGAAGTTCGGTCAGAACTTCGTTGAGACAGATAGCACGGGGGTCATGGGGGTGGAACATGGCGAGCTGCTGCTTAGTGATGTGTTGCGCAAGCTGCCCGGTGTATACGTCCTTCAGGTATACCGGCTGTACATAGCAGGGATGTCCCCGTCCCATCATGCCGACGACCTCCTGGTAGCTCTTCCGGTAATAGATGAACCGGGCGATCTTTTTTGGATATCCAGCCTCTCCGATCTTCATCGGGAAATACAGGTGGGATAAATTGGGGTGGTTACGAATGAAGGGGAGGCCGGGGTCATCTGTATGCGTCTTCTCCTCCTCGTCGTCAAGTAATGCTAAGGCAGGGTCTGGTCCTACGCGACGAGGCTGGGACGGTGGCGTAGGGATGTGATCAATCCCAGGGGGAAATTGGGGATCAGACTCGAGCGGGGGAGGGGGTGTGAGTGAGTGTAGGTTGGGAAGTGTGGGGACGTCAGGGGCGTGTATAGTGATGGGAGTATTGATGGGTGGTGCGGTGAGGGTGAGTAGGGCCACGGTGGCTTCTCGGGCGAGACGGTCAAGCGTAGAGGCGATCAATGACAGGACGGGGGGGTCCGGACTAGGAATCACAGAGTACGGCGTACAACCCTCTGGCTGCGAGGGGACACCCTGGTCCTGTGAGGGTACAGTCAGTTGATCAAGTATAAGTTTCGATGGAGGGTGTGCAGGTACGATGGAGACGATGGGAGTGGAAGTCATAGTGTGAGGAGTAAGGGAAGAAGGAGGGGGGTGCGTTATTTTGGATTCATGGGGCATGTCTTTATATCTTTTGTCCAGCCCCTTCAGCAGTCAGATTATGCCAGTAGAAGTCGGCAATGAGGTCAGGTGTGTGTCGAACATTCTCAAGAGGTTCCCACAAGCTGTCGCTCACGGGGAATCCCTTCCACTGGACTAGGAATTGGAGTTTACGCCCTCGGCCTTGGAGTCTTGACCCGAGGATTTGCTCCACTTCGAACTCTTCTTCTCCATCGATAAGGTCAGGCGGGGGTCGCGTGAAGTTTGTCCCGTGTAGTTCCGTCTCCTTATATGGAGTGAGGAGATTGGCGTGGAACACGGGGTGGATCTTCCATGACTCCGGGAGTTCCAACTCGTAAGACACCGCAGAGAGGGCCTTCTTGATACGGAACGGCCCGTGACGCTTGGGGGCTAATTTGGACAAGGGGTAGAATGTTTTAAGGTTTGTGCCCTCTAACCACACTTGCGCCCCTTCCCAATAGGGGATGAAGCAAGTGCGCCCTCACTTTGCCATGAGTTCTTGGGCATGTTTGATACAGTCTTGTGCATGTTGTCGGAAGTTGCCCATGTCTTCCAATCGCTGGTCAACTGATGGGGAAGTCGTGGGTTTCGAAACCCAATTGGTGTGTGGTTCCCATCCCATGATGAGTGAGAAGGGGGAGTGTTTCGTCGTTGCATTGGGCCATGCATTGTGTGCGAACTGTGCCACAGGGAGGGCCTCTGCCCAGTTATCCTGTTGCACGTTACTCCAGTGGCGTAAGTATTGTTCCAGCCACTGGTTGGTGCGTTCTGACTGCCCATCTGTTTGGGGATGATACGCCGATGAGATGTTTTGCCTAATTCCGAGAACTTGGCAGAGTTGCATCATAAATGCGGATGTGAATCTAGGGTCCCGATCGGTAATCAGCTTTCGGGGTATGCCGTAGTGGGGGTAGACGTGGCGAAGGTATAGCTGGGCTACGCCTTCCGCTGTGATCGTTTCGTTACATGGGATGAAAATGGCTGCTTTGGAGCAGTTGTGGTCGGTAATTGTAACGTCTACCACGGACGTCTGCCTGACTTAGGCGCTTTGGTTAGTGGCGATCCTAGCGAGTCTGTAGTTGCGGTTGGTGAACGTCGTTGGATAGAACGCTGGATGGGGCTGAAGGCTTTTGTCTCTCCCAAAGTAGGTGTGCAGGTCTTCGAGTTGAATAACTCCTGGAGGGACTCTGTCGATATACTTGGTGTGAGCCCACTCGATGCTGTCGATGATGAAGAAGGTGTGATAGGGAGATGCCACGCGCTCGTTCCGGTAAAGCTTGACTTTGTATGCTGCGACGTCTGCAGGGTATTCCACTGATCCCGGAAGGGACAGGCAAACTATAAGCCACGGGGATCCCTGGTCTAAGGGGATATGCCGGACACTCACTTAAGAGGGGGGAGACCTCTTAGCAAAGATGAGTAGACAGTAGTGGTATTAGAAGAAGACCAAGATGCCGCTCTTGGTCTTCACACTCCTCTACTTATACAGATACTTGCGGGCTTTAAAGCGCTGCTCGAATACTACTAGCCAATAGCGTAAGTAGAGCAAACCCTAATACCGCTATCCTAGTATGAGTCACATCGAGTCACTACAAGATCCGGTCCATTATCGTACAATCACATGTGCCGGAGCTTACCCGGCTGACTGATCCTACAAGTCCATGACGTATTACTGCTGACCATGGTGTCATAGCCGACGTGTCAGTGTCCACTTCCCGGCCCGAGGTGCCAATCAATCTGAGACGTAACATCACCCCCTTCTTATGGTCGAGCCCCAGCTCGACCCCGCTGGGCCGCCTCCCTCTGCGCCGCTACCTGTTGCCCTGCCTCCAGCCCGGGGCGATATGAGTCTTGCTCCGCTTCGATGCGCGTGATCGCGTTGGCTTGCTGTAAGTGGAGTACGCACTCTCGTCGCACCCTGGCGATCTTGTCCAGTTCCTCCATAAGTCGCACCAACTCCGCCTCCTTCGCCTCGACCCCCACCTGGGCACAGCGGTAGCGATGGACCTCTGCCGTCAGTGTGAGGTCCTTCATGCCCGTGAGGGCGCGGTTCACCGACTCCCACATAATACTGCGCTGATCCAAGAAGATCAGGTCGTCGTCGCAGTAGTCAGTGTCTCGGGGGTAGTCGTAATTTGGGGCGGCGTGCACCGGCTTGCCGTACTGCTGGTCACTGCCTCTCCTGTAGGCGAGGACGAAGGGGTCCGCCATAAGGATGAGCTGTGTATACCGAGCTGGGTGCAGCCGGTCTTGAGCATCGCAGATCTGGAAAGGGATATAATGTACTCCCCTGTTGTGTTGGAACCCGAGGGGTGGTGTCACGAACCTAGAAACTTGGGTCGTGACTCGAGCGTCTAAGACCGGTCCGCACCGGCCTGGTCTTACTTAATCACCTTCCTAAAGGGGAAATCCGAAATCGGAGTTTGAATTTCGTACTCCGACAGTCACGTGATGTGTCACGTGATCTCCCATCGTTTATCAAGTCACCTGACGACTGAGAGTCGTACCATTCCTTGGATTTATCCGATTGGACTGCGGAGCAGTCAAATCATCATGACCAACTCGACTGTGGCGCAGTCGTACCACTCCTACGATTATTCTGATTGGACTGCGGAGCAGTCGTACGATACCATCCTGGTTTTCTCATTGGACACTATATTTAGATGTTACTGGAATGTTCCATTCCGCAGTATTCCGCAGCACCCGTGGGCAGACCTTAAGCCTGCCCTAAACTACGCACAGACCACCCTTGTGGGTATATAAGCCAGCGCAATAGAACGGACAGTCCCTCAGACTGTCCACTTGTGACATCCTCCCTTTGCCTCTTCCCGCCTCCCGAGCACTAGTGCCCCTTCAGCTGTCAAGCACGACTTGTCACTAAGCGCCACTTTCCCTGAGCCGTCGCGCCAGTTCTGACGGTTGAGCCAAAGCGTTCCATCACAGTAGTACCTGTGCTCCGCTCCGCGTTCTCCACCACCCCCGGTCTTCTGAACCCGTCGTGCCTCCCTGTCGAGTGACAGTGAGTCATCACACTTGGACAGTCTAACCCAATTAGACCTGACCCCGGGTGTTCCCAGTGTCTGACTACGACTACGACTTCTCGCAGTTTGGTCAGTGGGACGGAGATTCTGGGTCGTATTTCGAGGAAAACGACCACCAATACCCTCGCCCCCCTCGTCGTCACTCTTCCCTTCGCTCCACCGTTACCCCCCCTCTTCGCCTTCCATCGCCCCTCACTCCCATCGCGTCCCCCTTCGGCCTTATACAAGAGTTTGTACAAGGCTCCTCGACCGACGTACAGTTCGAGTACGTCGCCACTGATATCCGCGGGACCCCCATCCCTCCTTCCGGGCTCCCATCGCCCATCACCCGTCCCGTCACCCCCTGCCCTGCAACTCCTCTCGAGTACGAGGAGTTTGATATACGGACGCAAGTAGCGGTCCGTTCTGCCCCCCTTCGTGCCCAGACACCAGAGTTGGTGTACCCTGACCCCCCTTCCGAGCCTGCCCCGTCGTCGCGCCCTGAGAGCGCTCCCCCTCGCGTCCCATCTCCCCCCCCTCGCGTCCCGACCCCCGACTCCCCCATCGACTACGAGCGTGTAGCCGAGCAAGCCCCCCCCTTCGTCGAGCAGGAGAACATCGCCCCTGCTATCCCCCTCTTCCGTCCTCCCTCGTGCATTAACAGTACAGAGGACCACCCTCACCAGTACATCGCCGTCTACACCCCTGAAGGCGAGTCTTGGCGTCCCGCTTCGGAAAGTTTACGTGAGCACTTCCGTCGTATTCCCCTCGCGTCCGCTCTTGTCAGAGCCCCCCACGTCTTCCCATCTGTCTCCCCGTTCCGTATCCCGCCCCCACACGTCTACGCCCTCCGCCCTCGCCTCATCGACCCCGACGTCCACCCCGACTTCCCTGCCCTCTACATCTGTTCGAAGGCGATCTTCGACCTCCCCTCCGTCGACCTCCCCCTTGGAAGCGTGAGATACGACTTCCGTGAAGGACTTCGGGCGGCGTTCCAACCCCTCTCCAATATAATCAGAGCTGGTTATATTGACTCCTTGGTAACGTTGGAGATTCAGGACTTTTTGGACGGACGTATTGTTACCACTTACGGACATCTTCGCTTCTCTTTTAACGGACAGGTTTTCGCCCATCATCAGGGCTATTTCTTTGAGGACATTATTCGCTCAAACCCCTTCTTT